>CM060126.1:2804332-3026832 GCA_030522415.1 Channallabes apus | reverse complement strand
AGTGCTAGTGGGGAAGCAGGACTTCGTTAATGTGGCCCCTTGTGCTTCTGTAAAGCTGTAAGGAGGCAGAGAGAGAGAGAGAGAGAGAGAGATCTTTGATTGCGGGTCTAAATATCAGTCCTCTTATTTTAGATACATTTATTTATTATTAATATTTTTATACCATTCTGTTTGTATTTTCATATATGGATATTTTTAAATCCATGATTGTTTATGATTATTTCTGAGCTTTGGCAAAACAGATGTCAATATTTATCAGGCCAGTAAAGGACCTTCAATCTTGATATATATATAGAGAGAGAGGGGGGGGGTGATTAAGGATTGAATTAGATCCATTTATGTGACGTCACAACTTTCATCACACACAATTCTCTCTCACGCACTGGACCAAACGCTCGCGCTGTCTCCTCTCTGTGTCCTTCAGTCTCTTTGACTCTGTTTATCCGTCCATCTCTCCTTCCCCTATTTACTGTTTCTCTCTCTCTCTCTCTCTCTCTCACACACACACACACACACGGAATTGAATGGATGAGTGTGAGACTGAGGGCGGACGCGCGCGCGCGCTCTCACCGTTTGAACATCTCCTCCATCTGTTTGATCTGTTTGCGCGTGAACTCTTTGAATTCGGTGTACGGGTTGAAGACCTTCATCACGTGCCTGGGCCTCGCGCCGCCGCCGCCGCCGCCGATCTCCAGCCTACGGTTGAGCTTCTCCGCGAGCTCGGTGGTGCGCGAGTCCCCGTTAGAGGCGGCGGCGGCGGCCGCGTCCTCGCTCTCGCGCCGCTTCTCGGTAACGGTCCTGGCGGGACTCATTGCGGGGCTCATTGCGGGGCTCATTGCGGGGCTCATGGCGGGACTCATTGCGGGACTCATCCCCGGGCTCTCGGACCGATCCGTAACGTCCCGCCTGCGCTGCAGCTTCCGCGCGAGCTCCTCTGACGCCATCGCTAAGGTCCGGTGATCTGCCGCGGTGCGGTGTGTCTGTGCGGTGCTGTGCGGTGTGTCTGTGCGATCAGCTGTCGGTGACGCGGCCAGACTCCGGTACCTCGAGGAGGAGGAGGAGGAGGAGGGAGAGGGGGGGGGGGGAGACAGGAGGGCGGGGCTGCACGCGGCATCACACACCGGTTTATATCGGGATGCTTGCAGGCTGCACGTCTGTGTTGCCAGTTCCATGATTTTTCCAAAATCTCAAGATAACGCGCTCTGCATCTCATAGGCTTTGTTCAGACAGAACACGAATCCGAATTTTGGCCAATCCGAATTGTAATCCGAATTGTAATCAGTTTGGTCGTCACCATTGTAATCGTGTAGTCTGAACAGTACAAAACAAACAAACAAACAAAAAACACTGAATCAGATCTTTGCACTGTCGCCTTGCACCTCCAGGGTCTGGGTTCGATTCCCCGGCCAGTTCTCCCCGTGCTTGGTGGGTTTCCTCTGGGTACTCCAGTTTCCTCCCACAGTCCAAAGATATGCAGGTTAGGCTAATTGGCGTTCCTAAATTGCCCATAGTGCATGTGATTGGGTGATTGGGTGTGTGAATGTGTGTATGTGTGTGTGCCCTGGATTGGCACCCTGTCCAGGGTGTACCCCGCCTAGTGCCCAAAGTCTCCTGGGATAGGCTCCAGGTCCCCCCCTGAACACAGGATTAAGCGGTATAGAAAATGAATGAATGAATGAATAAGCATTTATTGCCATTTCAACCATAAACAGTTCAGTACACAGTAAAACAAAACAACGTTCATCCAGGACTGAGACGTTACATACAACATAATGTGCAAACAAGAGCAACAACAGGACACAATGCAATACCCTGATAATGAGTTAGTTAGAGCTAGTGCAAATAAATTGTCCATGAGACGATAGATTAAAAACAGCAAACATTTCTTGTTGATGTAGCAAACAAAAAGGTTATTGTACCAATACGAGCTTGAATCAATATTGGAATCAGTAGTTGTAGTCTTTCTTGTAGTCTCTTGTAATACATTTTTTTTTGCACAACCGATCTGAACCACAGCAGGATTTGGATTAAAATCAAGTCAAGTCAAGCAGGCTTTTATTGCCATTTTAACAGCAAACCCCTGGTCATATTTAAGAAACCATTTTGATTTCAAGCACAACAAAGGCAACAGATTTATTATTCAAGGGTGTTCCATCCCCCATCCCACCCCCGCTGATTAAAAAAAATAAAAAAGTAACTTGGCAACTTTTACTCTGAGTAAATTTTAATGAGCTACTTTTTCCTTTTACTTGAGTAGGTTTTTATAAAGGTATCTTAAATTGTACTTCAGTAACATTTCATTGAAGTAACAGTACTTTTACTCGAGAACAAAAATTTTTTACGCTTTCCACCTCTGCATACTCTTCCTATAGGGGATTTTTAGGATCACCACCAAATTGGGACAATATGCAGAGGTGGAAAGAGTAATAAAATTTTGTACTCAAGTACAAGTACTGTTACTTCAGTGAAATTTTACTTAAGTACAAATAAAGTTACCATTATAAAAATTTACTCAAGTAAAAGTAAAAAGTAGCTCATTAAAAAATTTACTCAGAGTAAAAGTTACAGAGTTACTTTTTTATTTTTATTTTTTTAACAGCGGGGGTGGGATGAGGCATTCTAGCGTAGTTCAAAAAAGATGAGCAGATATAAATCTCAAACTAGTGGTTTTTAACTGAATGAACACCTTTGCATAATAAAGCTGTTGTCTTTCCTGTGCTTGAAAATCAAAGTGGTCACTTAAATATGGTGTTACGTCCCAGTCTAGGGTCATACAGCAAAAGAATGGTTCAGGGTTCTATTTTAAACTGTATGGAAATGGTGGCATATGGCAGAAAGAACTAGATCCAATCATTAACTGATGAAATAATGAGGTTTGTATATACAAACACACACACACACACACAACAGGAGGAGGATCAGATTCAGGATGGACCCAGGCAAAAATAATAAACAAAATGGTATTTATATTTAGTAGCTAGATTACCTGCAAAAACTCCCTAAACCAAAAACAGTGAAATTATCTACAAATATATACAAAGACCAACCAAACCAAAGGGACAAAGCAATAATCAAAGTCAGTTGGAGGCAAAAAGTCAAAACCAGAATACACAACCAAATACCAAAACGCCAAAATCACAACCTCTTTCATCTTTCCTGCGTCTCTCTCCGGTTTATATATGGGTAACATATAAGTATTATTGTGCTGCATGCCAAGCAGATACCTTGAATATGTGTAGGATTTGGGTTGCCAGTCTGAACAGATCCAAATCTAATCCAATCACTTTTACATAACAGTGTGGACAATCAGTCCTAAAGATCAGATTTGTGAAACAAATAAGATTTGTCGACAGTCTTAGCACAGTGGGAAGGTGTGTTGTAACAGGAAACTAATCCATGACAGTATGGACTTAAAGACTAAAAGACTAAAACTACTATGGACTTTTTGTTTTACTTTGCCGACCTGGCAACCCTACTAAACATACTGAAATATTGCTTTCTTAAGGGTTTTTTGATTGCGTATTGGCTTTTTTCACATTGCAGCTTCCTGAGAAAAAAGAAGGTGACAGAACAGTGTCAGTAAATTATACAGTAAATTAGTTGTGTTTAATTCATGTAATTCCATCAGCCTGACCTGAGTAGAATTAAGTCGTCATCATAGTTTATGTCAGATAACCAGAACGACATGAATATCTTTATCAGAGACTTCAAAATAATTCAGACGCAACTTATGCATTTGGTAGACATATAAATACATACTATAGATTTTATGTCTGTGTTATTGTATAATGATAATTTAATTCAATTTAAGCCTAATGTCATTTATAGATGTAAGTCAAAGATTTGATTTGATTACATTAGATTAGACTTTATTTTTTGTCATTGTGCAAAGTACATGTACAAAGCTATGTGAAATTAAATCTAGTTAGCATCTAACCAGACCACTTAGTGGTCTATTTACAATAAATATCAAACAGAGTAAAATAGGGTTATGGAGGTCATATATATAGGGATTAAAATATATATACAGAAGGTACAGTAGGTAATATAAATAAAAATTAAAAAATCGCTCTAATATTTTGTTTTGATAAGCTTATATGATGTCACAACATTAATGTCCCTCCAGAATCACATTAATTTCTCTCCAAGAACTTGTATTGATGATGAGAGAGTCAGACTGCTATGTAACATCTTCTCCAGCACATCCCAATGGGTTTAAGATCTGGACCCTGTGGTGGCTAATTGATGTGTGAAAATGATGTCTCATGCTCCCTGAACCACTCTTTTACATTCTGAGCCCTATGATGATCATCAGAGAAGAAAAAAATTAATTGATGGAAAACCTGGTCATTCAGTGTATACAATTTGTGAGCGGACCTCACTTTTTGTACTGTACATATAACTTCATATAAGATCATAAATCTTGTACGGTAAGCACTAGACATGATGAATCCATCACCAATCACTATGGATCAGGGTGATGACCTTTTCCAGGATGCTGACCTTTTCCAACACTCCACAGTCCATTCTTTACGCTTCCTAGCAAAGTAAAGCATTTCTTTCCGATATGTGGACTTCAAGGAACTTAAAGCTGGGTACACATTCAACGACAGCTGCGTAGATGTGAATGGGAGCATAAGTATGATTGCCAGCTCATCTGAAATCCACAATGACTTCATTCGTCTTCTTAGTGTTGAGTTAGAGGTTTCTCTCCTCATGATTCTACTGTTACTTATTTATCTGCAAAGGAAATACGAGGGACTGGATTCATTTCATTTTAGCTTTTCCAAAACAAATGTAGGAAGAATTCTTAATTGAATATCATTTTCTAATAATGCTTGATAGTTGGATATATTAATATAAATATCATTATAATATAATATAATACTCATTTTATAATAGTATTAATAATAGTATTAAGCAACTTACGGGGAAAATAAAAAATTAATGTTGCGTTGGCCGGGAATCGAACCCGGGTCAACTGCTTGGAAGGCAGCTATGCTAACCACTATACCACCAACGCTTGAGTAATGGGACACACGAAATCCCTTATAACCTTTCTAAATTACGTTTCCACGATGAACTATGAGGTTACCACAGTTAATTAATCATACTTATAATAGAAATGCCAAAACGCGTTTATAAACGCCTAAATTGCGTTGATAAAACTTTATTATTTTACGCAGGGTATTTTAAGGCTAAACGTTTTCATACAGTAATTATCGCCGTATTATTAAATTTTTTTTTATATATATATATTATATAAAAATATGATAATTTAATTAGAATTTTTTAAACAATAAGATTAATGTCTAATATAGCAAAATGGTCCATATTAAAAGGAGGCACCTCAAATAAAATGAAAAGGGCTTTCATATCCAGTTCCCGACACACTGCCCCCCACAGGTTAAACACACAAACTACAATTTGGGCTGCAGGCTGTCGTTAGACAGAGACAAACGAACGCCAGTGTAGAAGTCAATCGAGCGGCGCTACAAAACGCAACATAAACCTATAGGACGTTCTGAGCTCGTTCGTTTATCCAAAAATTTTACGCCCGTGTGAACAAGGCCAAATGTGTATGTATCCCCAGGAACTAAACACAGCATATACGTATTATTACTGTAGATTTGCTGACTGTCTCGAGCCACCCCATTTTTTTTATTCATTATGTGCTAAAATTACTAATTGACACATAATGAAACATAGAATAATTTTACAATAGGAAAGTTTAAACCTAGACAAGTTCTACAAGCCTCATTGAAATGATGTAAAACGTGTGTTATAAGCAGGTTGCATGTGGCTCGTTGGTCTAGGGGTATGATTCTCGCTTAGGGTGCGAGAGGTCCCGGGTTCAAATCCCGGACGAGCCCATATTTTTTTTTCCTTAAGAATGTTTTATGGTCGTTTAAATCAAGTGCTTTAAAATAAGTAATACTATAATAGATAGTGGTTACTTTAGTAAAATTAGTAAAAACCACGTGGTTCAGTTACTCAGAATCTATTATTGATTGTCGTGTAAACCAAATTGCAAGACATGTTTGGTGTCTGAGGAGTTGTAGCTTTGTTGCTTCAAGAACATTAATATAACATTCAGTTTTGCACATGTTATGTTATAATAGCTGTTTCAATTAATACTTTAACGAATATGAAAAGGAACTTGACCCCGACGTGATTTGAACACGCAACCTTCTGATCTGGAGTCAGACGCGCTACCGTTGCGCCACGAGGTCTCACGGGGAACAGTCACACAAAAACTCCATACATATTGGTCAACCATAACGGTGGCGAAGGTCGTATTGATTAGATTGGCAGTTTGTGCACACGGCACACAGCTATATAACTGACACAATCAGCTGATCCGCTAGAAGACCTCGTGGCGCAACGGTAGCGCGTCTGACTCCAGATCAGAAGGTTGCGTGTTCAAATCACGTCGGGGTCAACCAACACTTTTCGTATTTGAGTCTTTTGCAACTTCCACTTATCGTTTTAAAGTCAAAGTACTTAAATTTATTCTACATATTATATAGTTATTAAGACATATTGGATTTACCAACCAGTTTAGTCCAAGTTAACTCTAAGTCAACAAACAAATAAAATATTTAAAGGGTATTAAATAAAGATATTCCAAGAATACCTAATATCTCTGCTAGCAAAGAAAATGACTAACTTCTCAAATGAATGCAGATTTGTATCTTTAAAAAAAAAAAATATATATATATATATATATATATATTATATATATTATAGTTTGGATGTAATTTGATTTACAATTACCATTAAGTGACCATAAACATTTTAAATGTAGTTCTAGTATACTTCTAAAACTAAAAGCTTACATTTTTTTTTTTGCTAGTTAAAAACCACCTCACATGGCCTCTGAACCATTTTTTTGTCCATCACTGAAAATGAGAACAAAAATATTAAAACAGGAGACACAGGATTTAAGAGTTTTAATAACAGATCTCCATATACAAACTTGATATTGTGATGCCACTTCGTTGGTCTCAGGCATTAATGTGTAACCGTGTTAAATGCACACATACTCGGAAATCAATTTACATGCTTATGGAAGTCGCGTTTGAAAGATAAGTGACTTTAAAGAATAAGCCATCTCCTGCAAGAGAGTATTTCAGTGTACAGATTTATGCATTGTTGAAATAGTGGTATATATGTTCTTACCTGTGACTGTTAGGACACGCGCACACACAAACAACAGACCAACGATAGACCTTCTCATTTCTTTTTTTTTTTTTTTTAAATCTAGCATACTCAAGTAATAATTTTTTTTTTTTGCTCAGGCAATAGCATTTTTGTCTTGTGCTAAAACACTCAACAAGGCTACGACATTTACTAAATGATTTGGTCCTCTGCCTTTTCCCTGTCAGCAAATCAGGATGTACATTTTAGTTTCTTTAAACTTCATGTTAACTTTACTGACTGCTTAACATAACATACTGGTTTACAGTACACAAAACAATAGCTGTCCAGAAGCTAGCTTAGAAATGTGACCACCAGAGACAGAGGGGGAAATATTAGCTTGTATGTATCACAATTTTTTTGTGTGGAAATTCACGTATTGTCACACTCACCCTAAAGTCGATTTTTTAATTTATAATGTCGTAGTTTAAATACACAATGAAGTGGCTGTCCTAGGCTGGCTAGCTGCATTCAAGCCAATTGCTAGTTAAGTTAATCAGTGTAATTAAACCATTATATTGAGTAAGTTAAACCAGAATTTATGCCAAGCAGTAAGTCGAACAAAAGCGATTCAAAAGAAATAGTAGTGTTGATGTTACATGACAAACTTTGCAACTAGATGAGGAAATTATACTTAAAACAAAAAGCAATCTCATAAGATATTGACACTTATGTCGTGTGGCAGCCATATTTAAATTTTAAATACAAGTCTGCAAAGTATTTTTAAAAAAAACAATCAAACAATCCTTAATTACTTAAGGATTAAAACACTGTCCATGTTGAAAAATCATATAATTTATCTTTTTAGCAGGTAGGAATGATGATAGCTTTAAGAAATAGCGCATTATTCGTTTCAGTAGCTTAATGTAGCTTGGGCAACATAAAAAAAAAAGGATTCACAGTTAATCTATTCCTCTTATTCAGCATTCATTTCTTACTTTTAAACACGCCTGTCCTCATCCCTCTTTACATTTCTCTATTCACTGTTAGCATGAGCAAAGTTATCTTTTTAGATGAGAGATTGAGTCCATGTGATACCACTTTTAGCTAGGATAGTTTCTGTGTTCATCAATCACTTCAGGTACTTGGCAAGATCAAGGAAATGAGCAAGGGTGCCATTTCTTTTACACAGGGAATTTGAACAAATAAGAAACTGCCTGGACAGGGGTAAGCGATGGGGCTTCCAGGTGTTTCAGGTAAAATGGGAATTTTTAAGACATCCATGCAACTCAATCATTTTATATTCCGATAATTAACTATAGGTTTATTGTCGATAATTATCTTGTGTTTTTTCTTGGAAGGTAAAATATGACTTTATTTTTTTTTTTGAGCCATAACTCATAACAGCGTTACATGGTGTTAACATGCAGAGCTGCTATGCCAAACTCTGGAATTAGGAATCGCAGATTGTCAATTTGATTAGATTGTGATTTTTTGATACACTTTAATTCAACAGCAACGTTTATCAGATTTGTCTCAAGCACCTAAATTACAGGTTTTGAAGTATTAAAAGCTGTATAACTTATGTTAATTGATTGATTGTGAAGTGATCATGATATGTTCTTTCTCCGCTGACGATCTGTGCCGCACTCCAGTCCAGTAGGTGGTGGTATTGCACAGACCACTCAAAAATTCAAAAGAAGAAGAAATGAAACACTCGCAAAATGTGAATATTTGTGGAACTTGGAAGCATATTTGCAAAGGTTGTGATATAGTTTCAAGGAATGTCAGTTTTAGGCGATTCTTATTACAACTAAATGATTGCGAAAGTGTGAATTGATCCAGAATTGAAAACCGAGGCATCAATCAACAAAGGATTGATTACACTGCAAAACTGACTGAATCCAACACCTCTAGTGTAAAGAATAAGTTGTTAAAGGAGCATTAGGTGACAAGGTGTAAAGGGGAAGTTGAAGGTTTGTTAATCAACATTCGAAAACAGGGGAACCTGCTAGTCAAGCTAATTGTTTATTGTTCTTAGATTCTTATATAATCACAGGACCTAGATCAACAGCTGTTTTGGTGACTGAGGTGGTCCTCCATGCTAAGCAACGGTACTGAATGTCGAGGAGTTAAAATCAAAATGCTGGCTAGCTTGTCTATGCCATGCTTTCAAATAAAATGAATGCAGCATATTTGCTACCTTAAACATTAATACCTAAACCTTACCGTTATAGAAGCAAGACAGGTAGTTTTCGACACTTGAGTTTGAAGGAACTGAAGAAAAAGTAATTTAATCAGAATAAGGACAGGGAAACCACCACAGTCAGAGCTTTGCTTATCCAAAATCAGCTAGACAGTAACTAACTAGTGCCAAACTTCACATTTGTCAAATAAATAAATGTGTGAATTGCTTATGCTTTTCCAGCTCACTAGAGGAAAAATTAAACTTTCTGGAAAACCATGTTTCACGCAAATTGTTAAATTGTGCAAAATCTTGCAAGAGTCATAGCAGGTAAAAAAAATAAAAAATAAATGCTGCCTATTAAATGCTACAATAGTTAAACGCGTCACTGAACTATAATGACACGTGTCTTTGTTAGGTCAGCTAGCTTAATTAACTAGCGAATTCCCTTGTGTTCAACAAGATAAGAGTTTGCAAAGCCTAGTTTAACTTAAGCCAGTAGCATTTTAGCTTGGTACGCTGACCATGCTGAACATGGAACTCTTTAGGAACGTGTTTGTTAGGAGTCAGGAACCTTTCAATGTCGGAGAAAAAAGGCGAAATCTGAGTTCAGGCTGAAGGGAATATGCAGCTACGTGATCAAATCATAACAGCATTGGGAGCACTAGCATACAGAAACACTAAATCTTTAAATCCCCTACGTATCACAAACATAACATTCGAACTCAACTATGTACAATATAGGATTTTCATATATTAATTATTCGAGAATGTTAATTCAGTACATTTAGTCCTCTGCCTTTATAGAGTATTCTGAATATATACAATATAAATTACTACAGTTTCAATGATAAAATAAATAAATAAGATACACTGGCCGTGGCATCTGCAGTGTTTTTTTGTCCCCCGCCCTTCTTGACAAGGGGGTGGGTGGTGGCGGGGTGTGATGGAAGGAAATGTCTTAGACTCCTTTCCACCAAAGGAAAAAGTGAACAGAACATAGTGGGAAGTCGAAATGGAAGATACGGAATTATGTTAGTGTGGGTCGTGCCACCGTCTATGTACATTTGTCCTCGGGTAAGCTGCATGTGTGTGTTTGGTGTTTGTGCGATTAATGAAGGTGAGAAAGGTTAATAAATGTGGCAACACTGAGCCAGACAAACTCCAGGCCTCAAGAACAGGAAGTGGAGCTTCTGAAAACAGGAAGCATCAGTGCGAGTGACTGTGAAAAAGCTTTGCTGCTGGCTATACTACTGTTCCACTTGGCGAGTTTCCATTTTGCGTCGATAATGGCTGAGTAGAATGCTGCAACAAGAAAGGACAAGAAAAATTTAAGGAGTGGAAAAAAAAATCTAATCAAAAACCAGATTCCCTTACAGAGTAAATACAAATTCAATTAAACAAATACATTCTTCACCTTTAATTAAAAGAGAAAGAAAATGTCTTACAGCCATTACCATTGTTTGTCTCACCATTTTGCCAGGGCGTGCCCAGGTGCAGATGAGTCCCTCTTGGCATGCAGTGATAATGCAATCGTCCATGAAGACAAGAACTGTCAGCCTTTCATGGGCGATCTTCTTACAAACTAAAGGTTCTAGCAATGGAACTTCATTCATCCTTGGACACAACGTTGTTCCCAGGACCTTCGAGGCATCCAATCGGTTGCTACGTGGCGCTACATTGATCTTGTCGTTGCTCTTGCTGATGTTCCCAAGACTGTGGTAGCGCTTGTGTTCCTTTTCCCCTCCAGTAGTGGACTTGTCTGATTTGCGCTCTTGGAGCGACAATGTTGCAAAACGTCCAATGCTAAATGGAGCACTGCTTACTCCTCCACTTCCTCCTGTCCCACCACCTTCTGTCCCTGCTTGGCTTTTTGAAGCATTTGCAACAGCTGGATGTGGAAGGGAATTGGACCTCGAGAGTGAGCGAGGTAGAGGAAGGGGTAATGATGCAGTCTGGTGGGCATTGGTAGGGTGATGGTGACCTTCAACTCCTCCACTTCCACTTGTGCTGTTCAACCCAGCACTAATGGAAGGTGGCGCGTTGGAGCCAAATGTGTTGGTGAGGGCACGTGAAAGGGGAAGTCTAGGATATAGGACATCATCTGTGAGATCCCAGAGGCAAAATTGGGTATCTTGTCCCACCGATCCAAAGCGGTATGAGACAGATGGCCCGCCACCTTTTGAGCTATGTCGAGAGAGACGGGACAAAGTGCTGCTTGTTCGGACACGGCCAAAATTTAGCGGCCCCTGGCCCTGGTGGAGGTCTTCCTCACTACCGCTAAGCTCCATCGGTTCTTCTTCTTCTAAGCTAGTGGTAAAGGGGTCAAATGCCACCACGTTGACCCAAGACTTGTGGCCATGACCTCGCGCCACTACTCGACTCTCCGCAAATGACCATACAGTGACCAAGTCGTCTTCTCCACCAGTAGCCAAATATTTTCCATCCGGACTCCAAGAAACGCAGAGCAAGCCACCAAAGTAGCTCTTCATGACACCGTGCAGCTCCATTGAATCGAAATGAAAGACACGCAAGCAGCCATCTTGGCCGACGCAAGCTATGTGCACACCGTCAGGTGAGAACGCAAACTCGTTCAGCCCACCTTCCCCCACCGCCCATCTCAGAAGTGGATTACGAGGAGTTTTGGTTTTGCAAGCATAAACAGCAAATCCCTCACCCTGCCGAAGCAGGGAATACTGCGGCGCTGTTGTGCCACATGGGTGCTCCACATTATAGAGGTAGAGATGACCGCTAGCATGAGAGGCCAGGAATAAGTTCTCGGATTTTGGGAGCCATTTCAGACAGGTGACTTTTGTTTTGTCTATTAATCTCTGGAAAATGATAAAGAGATGAAGAGGTAAAAGATGAATGTTAGTTATATGAATATATAACTTTATAAATGAATATTTAACTTTGTCACCTCTGGGTAATGTGTTAATTTTTTCACATATTTTAATAACGGAGTCATTTTACAATTTACACAAATTATTCAGGAACTTAAGACCTCTAGTAAATAACCTCACCCACGCACCTCTTCATTGAAGAGCTTGCTGGTCTCTTTTTTGATGGGGTCCAGGTACTGCACCTGGCCTGCCGAGAAGCCGACGATGAGAGCCACGCTGTCCGCAGTCGCCGAGTACTGATTAAAGTCATGACACGTGGGCTGCGTCCCTTTATATATGCGCTTATCTATAGGTTTACTAAGATCCACTGCCTATGAAATGGGAAAGACAAGGAAATACTAGTGGACTGTAGGACATTGTGTGTAAACATCATTTGGGAAAAGAAAAATCACAACAGAACCATGACCAAATGTGAACTTCTTGTTTCATCATTATTTTTTATAAGAAATTAAACAGCCACACTAGGTTTTTCACTTATCACATGTACATATCGGAGATACTTTAACATGACGTGCAGAAATATTTTGGCAAGAAATGACCAAAAGTACTCGCTCATCTGCCTTCACTTGCATATGTACTTGAGTAACATCGGGGATGAGGCAAGGACCAATCAAGTTCTTCCACACCGAACTCGTTCATCCCTGTCTTTATGGACCTTGCTTTGCGCACTGGTCTGCAGTCATGTTGGAACTGGTATGGGATTATTTTTCAGGAGTTTCGTTCGGTTCCTTACTTCCAGTGAAAGGAACTCTTAATGCTTCAGCATACCAAGACATTTTGGACAATTTCATGCTCCCAACTTTGTGGGAACAGTTTCCTGTTTCAACATAATGCACACGAGTGCACAAAGCAAGGTCCATGACAGAGTGGTTTGATGAACATGAAAGTGAAGTTGAACATCTCCCATGCCGTGCACAGTCACCAGATCTAAATATTATTGAGGCACTTTTTGGGGTGTTTTGGAAGAGCAAGTCAGGAACCATTTTCCTCCACCAGCATAACGTAGTGACCTAGCCACTATTCTGCAAGAATGTGCAGGCCATTGTGCAGGACTTGCATCTGTCATTCCCAAGATGAATTGGCCGCAAAACAAGGCCCTACAACATACTAATAAATGTTTCCGTTTCATTGTCTAAAAGATTAATATCACAGATTCAGATGGAACTAAATGCTCAGAGATACTTTGGTGTCTTTGATTTGGTAGAGGAGCTCACAGAGGTAAGCCTTTACCGTTAGAAAAACCATCTGCCCTGTACCTCTTGAAACCTTCACAAAAGGTGGTCACTCTGGAACTCTCTCAAAGTGTGGCCAGTTCCTGCTCTCTCTGTCCAGGACCAACTCCAAATTATGATCTCATATCAGATCCACAGCTTCCTTTAAATGGGATTTTCTGGCACACACCACCAGAACAGTCATTATATCATCACTGCTTTGTCATCTGTCTCCCTTATACCCTACTCAAATTGCATTTAAAATCTTAATGTTATGGTCAGAGATGCTTTGGACCAGACAGAATGGCTTTAAAGAGCCCAAGAAGAACTTTTTTCTCTTTAGAAGGTATGCATTAAAGTATTAATTAAGATTTCTAAAAGTGCATCAAGTCTCTAATAATTAAGTAAATGCAGCTAATTAAGATTTGGGATTTTTTTTTCCACTCTTAAGCTTACACTCTCTCTCATTAGAAGCAAGAAGAAAAGAACTGCACCTTCAAAATTTTGATAAATGCGTTTATTTTATACGTTTATAAAAATGTTTATGACATTTTTGTCGGAACTATGCTAAGAGGTAGACCATGGATCTCTATTAGGAGAAAAGCTGAAAATATTCTAATTATTTTCTGAGGCCTTTGGAGCACCAAATTGCCAAAAAAAAGAAGCTATTTTATATATTAAATATTAAAAATAAAAATTGTATTATATTAAATATGCTTTGAAGTATGAGGGGTGTCCAAGTAAACCGGGATTTGTGATGAAATTTCTGGTGACTTCAAGCTCAACACGATGATGAGACTCTTAGTTGCAGTTAAACATTTGAACGGTGTAAATGTTTTTAAAAGGATGTACAATCCCGGACGAAGTCGCTTGGAGCCCACTGCAGTCGGTCCTGTGAACGTTCAGGGAGTGGAACGCCAGATCCTTGAACATTGACGGATAACTTGTCACCAACAATCCCAAAGTTATCGCCACATCCCTCGTCGAGTCCTGATCTTGCTCCAAGCCATTTCCACATGTTTGCGTCATTAGAGGAGTTAGGCCAGTGTTTCAGACGTAAAGGAGGTGATCCAATCATGGCTCTGGCGTACTTTCTACCTTGATGGTGTCCAAACACTAGTGAAACACTGGGATAAGTGCATTAGTGTAGCAGGGGATTATATAAAGAAATAAAGGGAGTTTTTACTCATATCTGTGTTCTGTACTTCTGCACAATCAAAAGTCCTGCTTTGACTTGAACGTGCCTTGTATAATTAATACCATGCTGGTAAACTGACTTATTTATACCAGACTATCTATGGTCATGAACGTTCACCTACACACACACATAGTATCTGGGGAAGGGGAACGGCTCGTCTTTAATGCGTCTGTTGGAAGTCGTGTCAAAAGGCACTAGACTTAAGTGTAGATATGTGGTTATGAATAAAATATGAAGTCCACAAATCGACCAGTAATTCAGACCACAGCAAATAAATGTGCATGTTGTGGAGAAAGAAATGACCATCATGGCACCTGTCTGTTCAGTCCTGCTTTATCAGGGGACTAGATTACTATAATATTACTATTACTACTGTTATTAACTAACAGTCTTGAGATAATAAATGAATTTTCTTATGAAGTTTAATATCAGATTTGATTAAAATTATCATGTTCAGCTTTTTTTAAAATAAACCAAACCTTAGCAGGTGAAAATATTTTGAATCTAGTCAAATTTATCTACATTTCCTTTGCATATGATTACAACTAAGCAAATTTAAGATTATTAAGCTTATTTCTAAACAAATTCTACTAATTAATTAAGCACAGATTTTTTTGTCCTATTGATAATTTTGTTAACTTTAAGCATTTAAACTATCCAATAAAAACATATATTCTTTTTTTTTTTTTTTTTTAAGTCAAAATTGCCTGGAAGTGTGTTTAAGCAATTTCCTGCGGGATCAATCAAGTTTTCTGATTATTAATCTTATAATTTGCTGTTTTGATGTTAACCAGGGAATTGACTAGAACGTTTTCACTCACATTTTGCAGTGTATTAGATAAGTTAGCTACTGCAGGTCGTACAGCCTGCTGTTTCTGCAGCTAAACACTGTTTAACACTACAGCTATAGTCAGGTTTTTTTACAGAGTAGTGCTGAGAAATGTTAACACTTCCGATTCCAAACACCCAATTATAAATCCGAAGCCTTCAAGTTAAGCTTAAAGTTTAACTTTACCCAGAGTTGGAAATTACATCATTGCGGTTAATGAACTTAAAAGTTGAAGTAAAAAAATTGATGCATCAAAGCAACACAAAATCTTGCAGCATTTTAGCAAGTGAAATATTCTTGAACTTTTTGAAGAAATTAGCTTAACCTAATATTTGGTTTGTTGTAATCTGTTTTTTAGAACTCTAAAATAACTAAAGTAAACAAACTTCCAAAAAATAAAAATAACTCAACCAAAAGATAAACGTTTTATTTCAAAATGATTTTATGAACAACAGACAGTTTAAAGGGATGGGTCATTCCTTTGGGTAGCAATTCACGTATCACCACACTTACTCTTAAATTTATTTTTAACAGTTAATATTTAATTTAGATACGTTTGCATTTAATGTGTTGCGTTCCTTTGTAATCAGGTGATGCACTCTAAACTATTCCACATTATGAGACAACAACAGTATCTTGTGTTGCAGATGTGAAATATTTTCCAAATTTGTTTAGAACTGTAACAAAATCTAAAACAATATTATATAAGCAGAATATTTGAAATGGAAAAGCAAAACAAATCGAATCGTGAAAATATTGTATCGTCTGGTCCATGGTGATTCCAAGCCCTACTGACTACTCACAGAGAATAAGCAAAGGGTTAAAGAATCTACAGGAAACAGGCTCCAGTTTTTTTAAACATCCTGTCTAACTAAAGTTTATAAAAAGTCTAGTTTAGACAGGTTTCACATGACCGTGTTGCCCTCAAAAAATAAAACTTTAACCGTAAAATAATAATAATAATAATAATAACAGTCACATTACATACACCCGCGCATGATTTCTGCACGGGATAAGATAAAGGAAAAAAGGAAAAAATACTAGATGAATTTATACATGTTTGAGAAGTATTCAATTTTGTGCAGGAACATAAATATATACACATACACACTATTTATATAAAAATATTTAAAAATTCCTAATCATTATTGCAGTTGGTAATTTTTAATAATTCATTTAACTAAATACCAGTTTAGTAAACTATCCAGTTTCTATTTCTTTAGTAAGAAACTTATCAAAGAATAACAATTATTCTTATAATATATTATAAAGATTTTTTTTTAAGATTATTTTTATTTCCCAGGATGACGATTAACTTGCTAAAATTTATAAGAATTAAAAACTAACCAGTTTCTATTTCTGTAGTGAAGAAAATAGTGCAGAATTACATAACTCATTAATTATTAAGAATTTTTAATATTGTAAAGTATGCATAATGCAAAAACTTCTCAAGCATATATAAATCTGTCTATTTATTGTTGTTGTTACATTTGTTTTTAATTTTATTTCAAGATGGATCTTGATTGATGAAACCTGGTAGAGCATCTCTGGAATATCATAGAGGATTTTTTTTTTGTCATGATTCATATAGAATTTTATGCATCGTATAGAATGAAATAAGATATGAATGTAGAGATATTAACTTAAAAAAAGTGATTTAATAAAAATAAATTAGTGATGATGTCGGTGTACACTGCAGAGGAGACATCATGACCTGGTGTGTGGAACTGTTAATAAATTAAACTGTCATCATGAGACTGGTGATATTGTGTCTGTCTGTCTGTCTGTCTGTCTGTCTGTCTCTGTGTGTGAAATACAACTTATTATTATTATGGTATGTTGGTGGGTGACACATGCTCAGGTCTGTCACCAGGTCAGGTCAGACTTACCTGCACCGAGATTTCAACCTCGCAATAATAATATTATTAACAACAATCATCATAATAATAGGAACATTAAAGGCTCACTGAGAGTAAACACCGCTATAAATACCGAGCGTTTGCACGAGCGCGACGGCTCGATCAGACGTGTCCGGTGTGTGCGCGCGCACCTTTTTAATGTTGGTGTAGGTGTAGAAGTAGAGCTCGCGACCGACGTTGAAGCACACGCGCTCGGACTCGTCGCTCGGATCTTCCGGCTGGAGCTTCACCATGGAGACCCGCACCGGCGGCAGGAAGCCTGCCGAAGCCGGAGAGGAGCCGCCGGGTCCCGGGACCACACCGCCGCCGCCCCCCGGTATCGAGGCGGCACCGGCTGCGGCACCTCCAGCACCGGGAGCGCGCGCTAAGCCGGCGCGCTGCTGCGAGTCCGAAAGCGTGAGCAGCTTGTAGAAACCCTCCCTGGTGCGGAACTGCGACTTGATCTCGTTAATATCCTTCAGAGCGCCTCCATCGCCGGCCATCTTTAGCACCAACGAGGCCGCACCGGAAGTCAAGAGCTCCTGACACGGAAGTGAAAGCGATCAAAATAAACGAATGCTAAAGAAAAAAATAATAATAATAGCCGCCGAAGTCTAGATTACTAAAGAATGGACCTAATGTATACTATATCGAGATACAGATGAAATAAACTATAATTAAATAAATCTGTCTATGAGTTCATCCTCTCGTCTATCTATCTATCTACTTTGCTAGCTAACTGTACAGGTCCTTCTCAAAAAATTAGCATATTGTGATCAAGTTCATTATTTTCTGTAATGTACTGATAAACATTAGACTTTCATATATTTTAGATTCATTACACACAACTGAAGTAGTTCAAGCCTTTTATTGTTTTAATATTGATGATTGTGGCATACAGCTCATGAAAACCCAAAATCCCTATCTCAAAAAATTAGCATTTCATGAAAAGGTTCTCTAAACGAGCTATTAACCTAATCATCTGAATCAACTAATTAACTCTAAACACCTGCAAAAGATTCCTGAGGCTTTTAAAAACTCCCAGCCTGGTTCATTACTCAAAACCGCAATCATGGGTAAGACTGCCGACCTGACTGCTGTCCAGAAGGCCATCATTGACACCCTCAAGCAAGAGGGTAAGACACAGAAAGACATTTCTGAACGAATAGGCTGTTCCCAGAGTGCTGTATCAAGGCACCTCAGTGGGAAGTCTGTGGGAAGGAAAAAGTGTGGCAGAAAACGCTGCACAACGAGAAGAGGTGACCGGGCCCTGAGGAAGATTGTGGAGAAGGACCGATTCCAGACCTTGGGGGACCTGCGGAAGCAGTGGACTGAGTCTGGAGTAGAAACATCCAGAGCCACCGTGTACAGGCGTGTGCAGGAAATGGGCTACAGGTTGCAAATTTTGCATGTCATTCGGAAATCAAGGTGCCAGAGTCTGGAGGAAGACTGGGGAGAGGGAAATGCCAAAATGCCTGAAGTCCAGTGTCAAGTACCCACAGTCAGTGATGGTCTGGGGTGCCATGTCAGCTGCTGGTGTTGGTCCACTGTGTTTTATCAAGGGCAGGGTCAATGCAGCTAGCTATCAGGAAATTTTGGAGCACTTCATGCTTCCATCTGCTGAAAAGCTTTATGGAGATGAAGATTTCATTTTTCAGCATGACCTGGCACCTGCTCACAGTGCCAAAACCACTGGTAAATGGTTTACTGACCATGGTATTACTGTGCTCAATTGGCCTGCCAACTCTCCTGACCTGAACCCCATAGAGAAAGTTGAGAGACACAAGAATCTGCTAAAGGATTCCCGACCAAGTATTGAGTGCAGAACTGAACATAATTATCTGAAGGTTGACTTTTTTTGTATTAAAAACACTTTTCTTTTATTGGTCGGATGAAATATGCAAATTTTTTGAGATGGGGATTTTGGGTTTTCATGAGCTGTATGCCACAATCATCAATATTAAAACAATAAAAGGCTTGAACTACTTCAGTTGTGTGTAATGAATCTAAAATATATGAAAGTCTAATGTTTATCAGTACATTACAGAAAATAATGAACTTTATCACAATATGCAAATTTTTTGAGAAGGACCTGTATGTCTTATCTACAATGATGTGAAGAAGTATTTGCCCTGTTTTTTTTTGCATGTGTCACACTTAAATGGTTGAGATAATGATATGAATTTTAATATTACACAAAGATAACCCAAGTAAATACAAAATGATTTGAAGTGATTCCATTTATTTAAAAAAATAAAGCTGTCCAAACCTGTCTGGCCCTGTTTGAAAAAGTAATTGCCCCCCTAAACTTGATAATAGGTTGTGTCATGCGTATTTGGCCGTTCAGAGGTGGACTTGCTGATGTGTATAGATCGTGGTCCTGCTGCATAACCCAAGTGTCCTTGAGCTTGAGGTCACAAAATGATGGCCAGATATTCTCCTTCTGGATTTTCTGGTAGAGCGCAGAATTCATGGTTCCATCAATTATGGCAAGTCGTTTAGCCCCAGACCATGATCTGAATCATTTAACTGTGACAAATATGCAAAGAAGGGCTGTATCTATTTTTTGTCCATTCATCTATGTTGATATTTATGAGTGGTAATTGTGTAAATGTTATATAACAGTTGTCATATTGAGGTTATATGAGCAGTATGTAATAAGGTCAAGTCCCTTGAGAAACCCTGCCTCGCCTTCCTGTCTTATGAGATTTCACCAGCACGTAGCAGACATGGCGGTCATGTTGCAGCAGCATTAGCATCAGTCCTATTCTCTGTCCCTGGCTTCCATTTATCATTTGGAATCGAGTAAACTCGGACAGCGTAATTAACTACACAGACAAACAAGAACACATTGGGAACTAGAACTGGTGATATGTGTTTAATTAGAAGAATACTGTATAGACACACACACACACAGACACACACACACACACACACATGCATACGCACACACACACAGCAGTCATAACAGTAGAGGTGTGTGTTTGTGGTGAACACACAGCTTTCCACTTTTGTGTTGTCAGTGTCCATCGTTTCCGTTAATATGCAAAAGGCGGTGTTATGAAAGTGTGTGTGTGTTGTGTGGGTTGGGAAGGCGGGTGGGGTTTTATCCAATGACGACAAAATTCTCAGCGATCTCCAGGGTGTAGAGGTTACAGAGTCCTGACGGATCATCACTTTGGCGCGTCTCCAACACGACCATCCTGTCAGAACAAAGCGACAAACATTTTTTTTTACAACTACTACACAAGAAAATATATATTATATATATATATATATATTATAGTTATATATATATATATTTATATATATAAAGTGACTGTGTGCATTTAAGTATGTTAAGTATGTGTTTAGGTGACAGAGATGTATACAGGAAGGTATACATATTAAATAGTAAACTAATATCCATGTATACTATGAATAATAGCTAAAATGCTAATATATAAATACAGTATATGTAGGTAATGTGATGCATACAATAATGCTAGTACACTAGTAGTCCAGAATGCTATGTATTCCGGTATGTTAGCACAAGTCATGCCATTGTTCAGGTATGCATGTATTCTAGCATTCATTTGTATGCAAGTAAACTAGCATAGAAGTTAATGTGTGAGTAATCAAGTATATTAGAAAATATAGTTCCATTATGCTAATACGTAAGTATACTAGCATGCAACAAGGCTAATGTGCAAAGATGTTAGCTAGTATATACAGTGAGGCAAACAATTATTTCATTCACTGCAGATTTAGTAAGTTTTTTTGTGAAAAAAATGTATATCGTTTTTATCATCGGTTTATTGTAAAGGATAGAGACAGAATATCAACCAAAAATCCAGAGAAAGCACATGATACAAAGGATATTTAAATTGATTTGCATTTCAATCCCAAGAAAAACATAACTTAGTACTTGGTGGAGAAACCCTTGTTGGCAAGGATAAAGGTAAGACATTTCTTGTAGTTGGTTACCAGATTTGCACACATCACAGGAGGGATCTTGATCCACTCTCCTTTACAGAACTTCGCTAAGCGCTTTAGGTTTCTTGTCATCTTGGCAACTCAAACTTTCAGCTCCCTCCATAAATTTCCTATAGGATTAAAGTCAGAAGACTGGCTAGATTCCATGACCTTAATGTGCTTCTTCTTGAAAGCACATTGGGTCACTGTCATGCTGGAAGACCATCCACAACCCATCTTCAAGAAGTTCTCATCCAAAATTTTACAATACATGGCCTTGTCCTTTGGTCCCTCAATGCAGCAAAGTCAGCCTGTACCTTTATCAGAGAAACAGATGAACATGACCCAAAAACCCAAAACATGATGATTCCACCTCAGTGCTTGACTCTAGGAATGGCGTTCTTAGGGTCATAGGCAGCATTTTTCCTTCTCCAAACACAGCAAGTTGATGCCAAAGAGCTTAATTTTGGTCTCATCTGACAACATGCAGCACTTTGCAGCACCAATCCATCTCTGTTCTTTGGCAAACTTTAGACGGGCATGGTGTCTTCTTGAGGAGCAGGGCGACCTTGCAGCGCTGAACGTTTTCAATCCATGGTGTGGTGTATTGTTACCAATGGTTTGTTTGGTCATTGTGGTCCCAACTGCCTTGAGATCATTCACCTACTCCTCCCATGTAGTTCTAGGCTGATCCCTTACTTTTCTCATGATTATCTCTACCCCATGAGGTAAATTCTTGAAATGGAGCTCCAGACCGAGGGCGTGTATCCTTCTCAATAAGCTTTTTGTGGATGGTCACGTAGCCCATTCCAGCCATGTGCAAGTCAATGTGTAGGTCAGGTACAATCTTGTACCTGACGTCCTTTGACAGCTTTTGCCCCAGTGATTAAGTTTGAATGGAAGATAGAGATTCTGTGGATAGGTAACTTTTATACACATACGTTGTTGTTTGGAGCACATGCTTAATTTAATGTGTGCCACATGAGCACAGAACCAGTCTGTGTGCTCAATTTGCGCTCATATGCAATAGCGCCAATAGAGGACGATGCTGTAAGGTCAAATCCGATGTAGACCCTTCTACCAGTTCAGACATGGATTTTCCAGTTTGACTGATATTGTCATTTGCCTCTTAGTCCCCAAATTAGTGGCCCTGGTCCACAGGCCTGGATTAAAATTCATACATTTTTCATTGAAAAGAAAAGAAAATTCACTCAAAAAGGGTACACATATTCCAAAACTTAGCATCTAAGCACAGACTAATAACAGGATGACAGGACACCCCAGGCAGCAACTTAGCCATGGTACAGTATAGAAAGGCTAAACAACTCACTACTGGTGAGTCTTTTTAAATGCATCGGACTTTACACCAAAGCTGCGATCAGAAAGATTCTAACAGCATGCAAAAACTTGGGAAGATAAAAGCTTGGTCAATGGGTTGTACAGCCGGCTCGCATGGAAAATCCCTGCAGTGTTGATATGATCTTTTTATGGTGCACAACATCCACTCTGTTACTTAGAGCCAAATATTAAACCACAATCTTGCCCCACTTATCAGGAAATATGGTACATCACATACACAAAGTTCAAATTCACAGAAAAGATTAGAACAGCAAAAAAAAGCCTAAATGTCATAACCAGAATTACTGAGTGCTACACTTGCAAACTCTAATTCAGTTATATGATTGCACACAACTATGTGTTACAGGAAATCATAATGATTGTGTAAAATGTATCTACTTTATTGATGCTCAATTGATTATATTGCATTCTCAAATAAATGGATTGAAAATCGGATTTACTTTTGTTCATCTGAAGACATTCTGCACACTATTTATGTAGGTCAGTTTTGTATAGATATGTAGAATGATCTTGAATGCTACTTCAGTAGAACTGATGAAGCCTCACATACAGGCATCTACATAAACTTCAAGAAACACCCGCTGCCAAAACTTTTCATTCATTCATTCATTTTCTATACCGCTTAATCCTGTGTTCAGGGTCACGGGGGACCTGGAGCCTATCCCAGGGGGGAACATTTTATCTGGATGGTACCCAAAAATACAGAATATGCATGTGTGTGTGTGTGTGTGTGTGTGTGTGTGTGTGTTTATACCTGTCTGACCCAACGAGACGGAATGTTTTCCTATGTTCAGTGGTCTCCTGCAGGATATCTGAGAACACTTCTCCTCTCCTCTGCCAGCCATGTTTCCAGAGAGCCAACAACGTTTCCTCAAAATACACTACACACACGTGTATAAAGTTTAAGTAATAAAGGAGAACATTGCTTAATTTGTTTGCAATGACGTCCTACAGTAAATCGCTCTGCAGAGATACCGATATACACTAACGCTAATAGGTTTGGGATCACTTTCTACCTCCATGGTCCTGATTTGTATTTCTTTCTACACTGTAAAGCAATGTTGGAGACATCCAAAATATAATCATCCCCTTTGAACAGTTGATATTGAGATGTATATCTGCTACTTCTGCTCTGTGAAGCTTCATAACGGCTCTAATCTGAGGTGCTGGATGTTAATTGGTGATTTCTGAGGCTGGTGACTCTACAGTAAATGAACGTCTCCTCTGCACCGGTTTGGCAAATGCATTTAAAAATGCTGTTCTTTTAAGAACTGTTCCAGAAAGGCTGACCTCCATGTCTTAATATAATATAAAATAACTGTAATAATTGTAGATTGTAAAGAAAATAAATAAATTAATAAATAAATCACTAAACTAAAACAAAGAAAAAGTGATCCCAACCTTTTAAGCGGTACTGTAAATGTTAAATAACATAATAACAAAAATCTATCTGTTATTAGCAGTTGCTATGGTAACATAGTTACTAAGTAGCTTGATTAATCAAGAGATTATGATGGATTTCTATGTTGAACATTAGGTATGACAGACACGTGATACCATGTGACACTTGTGTAAACAACAAGCTGTATGTTTTGTTGATGATTCAACCAGGGGTAAAAGTAGTAAAAGTAGTGTATGCATGCAGTGTACAGTAAGGTGGTACTTCCTGTGCTATAATAGCTTACCTACTGAGTCTACCTCAAAAGGGAAGTTGACTTCTGCCTGCAACTTCCTGGAGCTTTTCAGTGCTCCGTCCGTGCCCACCACATGCACTGTATCTGTGAGAATTAAGAACGGAATTAAAATTTCAGAAACTTTCACGCTGCTGTAATTTGGCTGCAAGACATCAACTGTTAAGACAGTGTTTTAAATACAATATACAATCTATACTGTATATAATCTCATATACTATATAACCTCCATTTCTTTTAATGCAATAGGAGGGATTCCTGTAGAAAAACTACTGTTTCTAATAGAAATTTCCCCATTCAACATAAAGTCACTGACATTTCTTTTCACTTATTCTTATTCCTTAATTATATTCTCTAATAATAGAGTATTTAACTTGCAACTGTATCTTGAACCTTAACTAATATGTTAATACTCAGGAATCAAAAAGGTTTACCTAAAGACATATATCATTTTTATATGTTTGTCTAAAAACAGACAAGAAAGTTCACTTACTCTCAATCCGAACAAGGAGTGTTTCGAAGTCCAGCTGATTCACCTGAACTCTCTCAGTGCTTCGGTTCTCTAACAAACACATGTGGTTATCTGGTTAATCCTCACATAATCCTGATGCTCAATACACATTCGAATGGAACATTTCATGCAAATTTTGACCATTCACATCAATCTCCCGTGTGTACCCAACCAAACATGAGAAGGAAAAAAAATCAGTCCTAATCATTTTTTGTTTGGATCATTTTTGCTTGACCACACTGTTCAAATGTCCTGCCTGGTATGATGTCATTCCAGGCGAGAAATAATAATAGATGAACAATTAATAATAAAAAGATGAACAATTTGCATAGCCCCTCACTTTTTAACGGTAAGTCCTGTTTCCTGTGTTCTGATTGGCTAAAAAAATTTGCACTTCGACAAAGGGGCATGGACGGTAGTAAATCATTTCTATTCACAAATACAGGCACTGATGAAACAGTGTGTTTTAAACGTGAAGGAATTTAGAGACAGCAGAACGCCTGATCTGAATGATATTCCAGCCGGAAAGTTAACAGATATATTTTGGAGACTTATCAGTTATTGGAAAATTATAGTACTAATCATGTTACTAATTATGCAACTAATAACTCAGATACTTTATTAGGATTGCTAACCCGAGCCTGTGCTGGTGAACCAGGACGTGTTGGAGTTGAGGTTGATGGTCTCCAGTTGAACAGGCTGCATTGAGGTCGCACCCCGGCTGATCCCGATACACACGAGCGGGTACTCCTGATCAGGAGTCATTAACATCTCGAACACACGCAGGGGGGACGGCAGCGGAAAGTCAAAATCCTGCAGGGAAGAGTAAGGGTCATTTGTTAACAGACATAAAAGAATAAAGAAGACATGAATAAAACTTTTAATGACACAAATCATTTGTTCTAATACAAATTGACTTGCAAGGGAAAGACACATCATTTAACAATACATACAGTATATTGATCAATATTGTTTAATATGTTTTTGTTTGTAAGGAGCTGCTTATTTATAATGTATGGTAGGAGACTCCAGTGCCTGACAAAGTACACTTTGGGATAAATCCCGCATTGAGGCTGTTGTGTGTTATGGCTTGTTGTCTTTTTGTTGTCACTTCAAGAGGAAGAAAATAAATGACTTTTCATAGCTGTTATAATGAAGGTGATTACAAAAAATATTAAATATAACTTTAAACAAATACAAACTATGTTTTTTGTTTATTTGTTTGTTTGTTTGTTTGTTTGTTTTAAAATGTAATAGCCTACTTGGAATAAGATGAATGAACTAGGTTATACTAGTTAGCTAGTAAGGCTAACAAAATCAAATAATAACTAACACAATAATTTGTGGCAAGCATAAAAAATTCAAATATTTATAATGTACCTTTTAAATGTTTTTTTTTTTTTTTACATTTTGTACAAGTTTTAACTAGCCTCGTTTCAGCTGTCTAGACAAAATTCTATAAAATTGTGATGTTTCAGGAAATTTTGGAAAATTTCTATCTAGAAGTGAGAATATGAAAATCGCTTAAAGTTTACAGATATCATGTAGTAAACAATTTTTTTATTAGAATTTGTCTTCAATTTGGAATTTTAGGAATTTACTAAACACAAATATTTGGTAGCTTGTATAAGCTGAAATATGCAAGATGAGGTAAGTAATTAGCAGTGTTGGGTGTAACGCACTACAAAGTACAGAGTACTTGGATTACTTTTTTGATCTAACGCATTAGGTCCGCCATTTAAGTACTCAGTTATTTCATTTTTTTTTTTAATGTCATCCGTTATTTGGACAATTTATGTAATCCGTGAGTCAGACAGCAGTCATTCCCAATCCGTTATTGTGTGTGAAAGACATCCTACAAGCCCCGCCCCTGATAACCCGCCCCCCTCTGTTATTCCTGCTGTTATACCCCTATCTCACCTACAGTATGCGGTTTGACTATGTGAGGACCAAAGCGTGGAAAGATAATTTCGTAACGTAATCACAGCGCCAAAACTCGCGGTGAATCATGATGAACCGTACTTACGGCCACCGTAAGTGAATTAGGGGTATTAGTAGGGGAGATAGGGGTATTAGTAGGGGAGATAGGGGTATTAGTAGTTAACAGATTATGGGCCAAACTTCAGTGAGTGATGATAGAATAATTATAAAGGTCTTGACTAAAACAACATGCATGAGGAATCACAAAGGAGTTTTCAATTTCTTCAATCGGAAAGTACTCGAACTAGTTACTTTTATCAGAAACTAACGCTGAAATGTAACTGATTACTTTTTAAAGACAGACAAGATACAGTATGTATTGATTGGTGTGTTAGAACATAGATAGAGAAAAATGTGTAAATATTAATAATGCTAAAAGTTGAATGAAGTGTTTTGGGAAAGAAAGCAATAAAACATGCAGGTCGTGAGAAGTCACCAACCTTTATGAGCATGAACTTCTGCATGGGCTCGTACCACTGCAGCAGAACCACTCTGCAGTCTAAAGCTCCGCACAAGAACACACATCCCCGCTGAGTGTTCTGGACTAAAGAAAGAAAGGCACTTCCAATTATTTTCTTTTCTAAAATTATTATTATTTTTTTTTTTTTTTGTGTGTGTAAATTTTCTTTCATTTTTGTGAAGCTGCTTTGAGACAATGACCATTGTTAAAAGCGCTATATAAATAAAATTGAATTGAATTGAATTGCATTAGAAAATGCAGAAAATTATATCACGTAAAAATATCTTGAATCCGGCAAATGTATCTAATATTTCTTATAATATTTACTTATTTCAAGCAGAAACTAATATTTTATAATCTTATTTATCTAATAAAATTTTATTTTACATCTCATGTTATTTGAAAATGAATGTTTTAAATGAGCAACATTATCTGTAAATAGATTAAAATAACTTTCAAAGAAATGACTTGTGTAAAATTTTATTATTAATATTTTATAACTCATTCATTTTTAATAGTAAATTTTTTTTTGTTCTATTTTGATTTTTTTTTAAATATCAAAGTAGTTTAGCAGAATTTGTCTAGTTTTAGCAAATTCATGTTGACCTATAAAGTATATTTGTGATTATTTGACTTATGATGGAATAATTTAAATGTGAGTTTTATATAGTAACCGTTTAAATATCAGGGTTTCTTTTAAATTTGTAATCTTTAGGGTAACTGTAATTATAAATTAAAAGATAAAAAATTAAAACATGAGCTCACCAGATTTTGAGTGGCTTTTATTTCAGTCTAAGAACCTACAAAGTCTAAGAAAATTCTACAAAGAATGTTGTAGGATTCAGAAATTTTAGTTTGAAGAAGTTAGCGTAAAATGGATTGTTACTGGAATTGCAATTTGGAGCCTGAGTTTTTTTTTTTTTTTTTACAGAAGGTCGTGGTGCTTCCTGCTTCCCTTACCCACTGAGCATGCTCGGCATCCCTTGGTGTCTGGGATCTTTGTGGTGATGGTGAACTTCCTGTTAAAACAAGATGATTAAACAAAAGCTGGGTTAATGTGCATCTAACTGTGTGCATTCCTGCATATAGATGTCATTGTGTGGTTATGTGTAGGTGTGTATTACTGTTTTCGAACGTGCGTTCTGCTAATTTGCACATGCAAGAAGTAGTCATGGCATCATGTAGGTCACGTTGAGGCTGGTGTTTCAGTCTTAACACATATGATCCGGTTTGGCTTTTGTAATTTGTGCGGGTTAAGCAGTGTAATAGTTTCATGCACAAAGCAAATTTCTGAATCACGGTTACCGTAAGTAAGGAATGAAAAAAGAAACGTAACATGGTCTGTAGTTTTACTGTGTGTGTGTATGTGTGTGTGTGTGTGTGTGTGTGTGCATTTCAATAATTTTAGCGCTATGCTTCATATCAAAGTTCACCAACACTTCTGGGAACAAGAAGAAATCTGAGTGTGTGTGTGTGTGAGTGTGTGTGTGTGTGTGTGTGTGTGCGTGTGTCTGTTTGTGTGTGTGAATGTAGTCACCTGGGTATCAGTCTGTGTGTTGGCAGTGCCACGCGATGTTCTTTTCTAGCCTGCTCGTGCAGTTCTTTGAGGGAATGGGAATGTAGTTGGGAGGACTTTCCTAACACACACACACACACACACACACACACATAAACATGCACACAATCAGTTAGCAAAGCTGACAAAGTTGAAAAAAAATTGCTGAGCGCACTATTCAGATAAATGACGACTCAAAATATTAAGTTACAGTGCCTTGCATAAGTATTCACCCCCAAGTGAACTTTTCCATATTATACAGTGTTACAACTTGGAACTAAAATGAACTTTATTGTAATTATATGACATGAACCTACTCAAAACATTCCATAATAATGACTTCTGGTGCTCCAGTGTGGCCAAAAGTCAGATGAGTGGATTAATTGTGTCATGTGATCTTAATATACAGTACACACACGTCAGCCTCCTATTAGTAATGTCTGACAAGCATCAGTGGATTTTCTGATGTCCAGCTCATCAGACGTCTCTGCTAGGTTGGTTTGCGTTACAGCCACAGACAGACACAGATGTCAGTGTTGTTTTTCACAGTGGGTGGTTAAATATTTGCAGTTTGAATGATGTCCAACCTAAATAAATAAACGTGTATATTGTAGGTAACAAAGCCTATTAGTTTTTGATTAAATGCAGGAGCTCTGCGTCATATTGCCGATCATCAAACGCTCTCCCTGCTACAGATTTTTCTACAGTTAGATCTTGCTGATGTAACTTTA
The DNA here is from genome assembly GCA_030522415.1 of Channallabes apus. Classification (NCBI taxonomy): domain Eukaryota; kingdom Metazoa; phylum Chordata; class Actinopteri; order Siluriformes; family Clariidae; genus Channallabes; species Channallabes apus. Next base: position 2,997,227 of record CM060126.1, on the reverse strand, counting down.
TATAACGGGTGTGGACATGAAAACAAAAGTCTAAATCAGGGTTTGCTTAGGAAATGATCCCAGATCAGATGAGTGGATTAATTATAACTTATAGTCAACGTTCAAAGGGAGCAAATACTTATGCAAGCCATTAATCACTCTAGTTAAAGTTATTAAGTGCTTATTACATGGGTGTGTGAATTCAATAAGTGTTCTGATGTTCACCAGCAGGAGGAATGTCTGATTGATATTTATCATACGTATAAATAAATAAATAAATAAATAAATAAATGTTGGTGTTTTTTACTTTGTAGCTCTGCTACTACTTTTTTCTGTGTCCTGGTATTTTTCTGACTTACCTGATATAGACATTAGGACATTGCTGATGGTGTACACCCATATGCACTTCCCTGGATAAAGCTTAAATATTGACAAATAGAGATAAGAGAACAGAAGTTGTTATTGATCCTTAAACTCACAAGCATGAACTAAATAGCACTAAATTACAGATTATTTCAACCACTCTGTATGTAATAGCATTTTATCAGTTAATATTTAACATAACATAAATTTTACCATCCAATTTTAACGTAAAATGGCTGCAGCTACAGCTGTGTCTTAAACTATGCAACATAATCCTGTTTTGATTTTTCTTTTAAAATAGAAAACATGATCAGAAAATGAGGAAGTTGAGATGGTGTAAATTGGAAATGTGAGTGAAACATGTGGTTTAATTTTAAATAGTAAAAAAAAAAAAAGTGTGTGTTTGTCATGACTCACCAGCTCCAGCGTAGCCTCCGAGCTGTTCAGATTTAATGTGAAGATCCCTTCATCGGCCCCCAGGATCAGGTGGTGGTCTGATCGGAGAGGGGCAGAGAGTGAATGAAAGAGACAAAGAGCAGCGTCAAATTCATGTCTAGTTACTGTAGCACTCCTTTCGCTGGAATGTTGGCCATGCTAATAAATATCCAGAAAAACAGTTCAATTCTATTGAAAAGCAGCGCTGTTGCTGGTGGTGAAGGAAGTGTGTGTGTTACCCAGGAAACACTGACAACATCAGTACACATCAGTGTACATCAGTTTAGGAAGTTAGTAAAAAGAAGGACATGATTTGTGTTTATTGTGAAGTTTTCAAAGTATTAAAATGTACTAAAGTGTAACTTGTTCTTGACTGTTTATATGATGAATTATGCCACACTTCAGTACCCTAGGTGGCGCTATTTCACCAACTCCTACAAACTCAAAAGAAATAGCGGGCGAGATAATCTCACAAAATGCAAGTATTTACAAAAAATGCCTGCAGTTGTTCTGTTCAGTTGTTTAATGTGCAAAAGCTGTTTTGTATTTGAAAGTTCACCTCAAAAAATTGTAAACATATGAATTGATTATGAATTGAAAACTGCCCCATCGATTCAAAGAACTAAATCGACTAACAGAAGATCAAAATAATCACCTCTTCATACGAACGCCTTAATACATTTTCGTCTTAAGAACAGGAATTTTGCAACAAACTTGGCTCAGCATGCGAAGCATTTTTGCCATATGACCGGCATGTCATCAGTGAAACCCAAATAAAACGAGTTTACATATTTTTTGTTGGTTTCGCATTTTGTGCAAGATTTAGCGAAGACATTGCACCATTGCACCATGGGTCCCAAGAATGTTAGCAAGAAGAAACAAGAACCACTTTCATTTTGGTTTTTAAAGCAGCTGTTGCCAAGAGGAATCATAAATTGCGGTTAAGTGAGGTCTAATATCTATTTATTTCATATTTTTACTCCATTTACATGTCATTTCTAAATGTTTGAATTGTTTTTATTTGCACAAGTATGATTATAGTATTGAAAATTGGTAACATCGGTAATATTTTTGGGTTGCTCGAACGGATTATCTGCATTTACATTATTTCCTATGGGAAAATGTACTTTACAATACGAAATTTTGCCCTTTAAAACTCACCTCATGGATTAAATTTTTCATGCTGCGGTAACGCAAACATTTAACCATTTGGAGGTAACAAACACATTATTAGAATTTGGGATGCCACTTCGACTACAATTTTTGGACCTTTGATCTTTCATCTTTTACCTTTAGTGGTGGGGTGATCCCATGTTGTAGAGCAGTTCACTTTCAAAGGGGAGCCATTAAAGACCTTTTTAAAGTAGATCTATAAGGTAGAAAAGAAAGAATGTTTAGCTGAATGTAATATTATGCATTACAGGATTTTGTTCATATTGTTGTTGTTGTTGGATGAGTTGTGTTTCATACCGGTTTCTTTATATATTTTGGATCTGGTGGCTCCTGAAAAAAAAAACATACAACCAGACGTTTTGATCGAAGGGATTGGAACATAGACATGTACTCAGCTTCCAATACTAAGACTAGTGAAATGTTGTATTGATTATCAAGAAATCACAGAAATTCTCATTTAAAATGTACTGGTTATCTTATCTATATATTTTACTGGTGTCAGGGGGCGGGGATTAATTAATTTGCATGTTGTCAATCCTCATCTGACGTGAGATCACCGCGAAAATAATGCTATGTAAAGGTATAGAATACGTAGCAGCAAAAGTAGTGCATGAATGGGGAAGGATAATAGTGGATTTATTGTTGTTGTTGTTGTTGTTGTTTCCACCACTGTACTGAAAAAATACAACAGAAGCAGAATTATCTTAAAGCTGCTGACACATGTTTGTGGTTTCTACTCTTTCTAAACTCCATAGCCATGTTATTCTTCGTTACTGTTTCATTTTCATAGTCATTTATGAGGTTAGTTTGGTTTGAATCCAGCATGTGGAACTTGATGATAAACTATGACATGCGAGACTTAGAGAAAATAATCCCATCCAAATACGGCTTATGTGCTATTTAGTGATTATGTCAAAGCGGTGAGGGAAGAAGGCTCTAGCTGGAGATACTCTTTTAATATACCTTAACAGGCTGTCGGCGCCTCCTGTCTGATTTGGGTGGTAATACAGGAGGCTGATCTGGTGAGGTGTCTGTCCTGAAGCTGGAAAACGTGGAAGGGTCTGCCAGAACATACACACACACACACACACACACACACACACACACACAGAAAGACAAATTCTTAATATACAGTGGCCTGCGTTTTGTGTTTTACATGTGTGTATGCATGAGCGTGTGTGTCTCTCACCTGAGTTGACATTACGGACAGAGCGCGGCCTTGGCACAGGATGACTCCTTGTGTGCGTCCCGCTGCTGGTCCTGAGCAGTGGAGACGGAATGGAGAGACTCTGACCTTTCGTTCTCTCCTCTTCTGCAGCCATGCTTTCTTCTGAACTGCTGCGTATCTTAGGCTAATCACACACACACACACACACACAAAATAAAAAAAACATTAGTTTATAATACTGTTAATAGACTTTTATATAGCATTATATACCATTTTGTACCTTTGGAGGAAGCGGAGGAGGAACGTCATCAGCTGGCAGCGAGTTACTGCACAGAGAATTTAAAACAGTAAGTTCAGTTTGCATGTGTGTGTGTGTGTGTGTGTGTGTGTGTGTAGGGGACATACCTGCTAAACTGATTACAGGGGCTGCAGGAGGAAGGAGGAAAACAGAACACATGTTGTTAACCATTAATCTATTTTACACAAATTTAGTTTCGTCGACAAAATGTGTATATAATGTACGAACTCACTAAATAAAATCGAGACAAACATTTCAGTGCTTTAACGAGCATAATATTGGTCACTTGGAGAAACTTTAAATGCTAGCGGTACGTCATGGGTATGTACTGTAATGCTAATACTGTAGCTAAAGCAAATACATCAAATAAAGACTAATGTTTTGTGAAACCACTGGTGGCATTAAGAAACCTTAATTTAGAAAACTAACTAACTAACTAAAATAGCTAAAATTGACCACAAGCAAAACATTTATAATGAACATTAAAGTACAATTTTGTCAAAAGTCAGAAATCCAATTGAGCCGTCAGGGTTAATCTTTAAAGCAAACTTGAGATTTGAGTATAAAATTCGTACAGTTCCACATCATCGTAGTCATCGTCGCTGTCCGTGCTGTCCCCTCTGTTAAAAACAACACATAAGCATATCTATGTTAGCACTCTGAATAGTTAAAAACTTAGTCATTTGTACTTTTTTATATTAATGCATGACATGTCTCTTTTTGTCATGCTCAATTCAGTATCATGGGACAGATTATGGGACAGAAATCTTTACCTGGTCGAACTTTTGAGTTGTGACTCTGGAGAACTCATCCACTGACAACTAACCGGAGCCTGTAACTAACACAATATACATAAACAATAGAGCTTCATTTACACACAGCAGTATCCAGGTATGTCTAACCAGAGGCACAATGTGATGAATAAAATTATAAATAATATATTTGAATGTTTAACACTTAACCCTGAACTTAAACAGGACAGCAGACAGAAAATGCAAAGATTGAACTAAATCCACTAATTTACGAACAGAAAACGTAATTACTGTCACAAAACACTCAAACTATAGCAAAATTTAAGACTGCAATGAAACAAATACTGTGTAATTAGAAAAAAGAGAGTAACAAAGCAAAAGTTTCAGCACAAGAAAAATTTTAAAATGAAAGAAAGTAAAAGTTAAATTAAATCTAGAAAAACTTGGCAAGAACTAAAGCAGTTAAAGAAATATGGCAAACGAGACACGAATACAAACTAATAAAAGCATTAAAACTAAAATACTAGGAGAAACTAATAAAAAAAGCAAAGCAAAAACAAATTCGCCAAAATCTATTTTTAAAAACTATCAAATGAAACAAAAAACAACAAATCTAATTTAAAAACTAAACCTTAAAAAAACAAAACAAGCAACAAACTAAGAAAACACCACAAAAGATCAATGCAGAACTTTAGGAAATAAAACTAAGGAGGAAAATAACAAAACATGTAATAAAAATGTACAAAAACAAAGAAAACAAAAAAGAAAACTTCAAATAATGCCACAATTAATTTGGAATGGAACACTGTAGTGTTATTGATTGAGATTCTTGTCCTTCGTGAATAATGATTATTATAATGGACTGTGAGCTTTTACTTACGTACTGTACTTACTGTACTGTGATTTTACTCTGGGTTAGGTTTGTGTGGGTTTTTTTCAGGGCAGTGGAAATGTGCATGGATTGTATGAATTAAAAACAATGTAGGGTGTGTGCACACACACACATACACACACACGACACACACACACACACACACACACACATACACACTTACAGTTGTATCTGGTGACTCCTGCTTTCGGTTCATTGGTCTCTGTGTGTAGATCTGATTTACTGAAACAGGAAACACGTATCAGAAAAATAGACAAAGAGACACAGACGACCGGAAAGAGACAAACAGATAGACAAACAAAGAGAGAGAGAGAGAGAGAGAGAGAGAGAGGCAAAAAGAAAGACATCCTGAAAACAGAGGGGGGCAGATAGACAGTCAGATAGAGAGAAAGACAGACAGAAAGAGAGAATGTCAAACTGACTGAGAGAGAGAGAGAGAGAGAGAGACACACAGAGAGAGTAAGAGAGAGAAAGAGGGAGACTGATGCATACAGAACGAGAGACAGACAGAGAGAGAGAGAGAGAGTGAGAGAGGGGCAGACTAATAAAAAGAGAGAGAAAGAGAGACAGAAAGAAAGAGAGTGGCAGATGGACAGAAAAAGAGAGGATAAAAGAGAGTGAGAGAGACAGAGAGAGAGATACAGACTGACAGAGACAGTCTCTTACAGCTGATGTCAGAGTTTGTCCTCTCAGCCCGGTTGTGTCGGTTAATGGAATGAATCCGTCTCAATGAATTCGGCACTGCCATCTGAATGGAGAGCATCAAATAAACCACACACACACACACACACACACACACACACACACACACACACACACACACAAATTAAATTACACTTTACCATTTCTTCTTCTTCTTCTTTGTCTTTGGGCTGTTCCCTTTCAGGGGTCGCCACAGTGAATCATCTGCCTCCATCTAACCCTATCCTCTGCATCCTCTTCTCTCACACCAACTAACTTCATGTCCTCTCTCACTGCATCCATAAATCTCCTCTTTGGTCTTCCTCTAGACCTCCTGCCTGGCAGTTCCAACCTCAGCATCCTTCTACCGATATATTCACAATCTCTCCTCTGAACATGTCCAAACCACCTCAATCTGGCCTCTCTGACTTTATCTCCAAAACATCTAACATGGGTTGTCCCTCTGAACTCATTCTTGACCATTACTTTACCATTTATTTGTGCATAATTTTATGACTTAAAATAATTGTGTGTGTGTGTGTGTGTGTGTGTGTGTGTGTGTGTGTGTGTGTGTGTGTGTGTGCACGCACCTCTATGTCGTCATCATCCGGGTGTAAACACTCTTTGAGTTTCTCAGGATGCCGGAGTTTATCCAGCAGTTCAAGGGTTAAGTCTCGCCTTAAACATGGCTGAATCACAAACATGTGCTGAGAGAGAAGGAAGAAGAATTATGAGAAAAAAGAAGAAGATTAGTAGCAGTTAATTAATGTTAGTAGTAGGACGAGGAGAAGTGCTAATGTTTGTATCATTTACATTTATTCGTTTGGCAGACGCTCTTATCCAGAGCGACTTACTTGTTTTTTTTTTTTTATCTCATTAAACATCTGAGCAGTTGAGGGTTAAGGGTCCAGTGCCTAGGGTTAGGGTTAGAGCTACCCCTGGCCCAGCAGTAGTGTCCCAATAATATTAGTAGTAGTAATAATAATTAAAGTACTGTAGTACTAATATTATAATTTGTAGTAATGATAAAAGCAGTAGTATTACTAGTTGAAATAGCATAAAAAGTGGTATCAGTAGTACTAATAGTATTGTTGTAGTAATGTTGAGAAGAAATAATAGCAGTAATAATGTTGTGGCAGTGGTACTAATATTAGTAGTAATTAGTGTTAAGTAGTCTTAGTGGTAGCATTAAGAGTAGAATTCTAAGCATATGTGGATGTAAGTACTATATTGACTGCAGTACACCACACGCAACATTGTTTCCCAGTGTACTGGATATAACACCATATTGACTGATCTTTGTTCTTTGCTTTCAGGGAGTACTGGAAATGGATGCTCATGCAATCCCACATGAGTTCATCTTTATAGATGAGGCTGGGTTCAACCTAGCAAAGACCAGAAGAAGGGGGAGAAACGTCATTGGCCACAGAGCCATTATAGATGTTCCTGGCCAACGTGGTGGGAACATCACAATGTGCGCTGCCATCTCCAGTATGCATGGTGTCCTCCACCGTCATGCCAAACTTGGACCATACAGTACAACACAGCCCATATTCTCACATTTCTGGACAGACTTCACAACATTCTCATACCACCAGAGCGTATGAATGATGCAGACCATCAAAGAAACCGGTACGTTGTAGAAACCGGGACAACGTGAGCTTTCATCGTGCAGCTCCAGTCCAAAACTGTTTTGCTGAAACCCAACATTACTCATGCAATACCTCCCACCAACTCACCATTTCTGAACCCCATAGAAGAGTTCTTTTCGGCATGGCGGTGGAAGGTATACGACCGGTGTGCGCATGCCTCTTGTACAGGCCATGGAAGAGGCATGTGATGAGATTGATGTGGGTGCAATTCAGGGATGGATAAGGCACTCAAGGCGCTTCTTCCCTCGATGTCTGACAAGGGAAGATATTGCCTGTGATGTTCATGAGGCGTTGTGGTCAGACCCGGCTGTGCGGCAAGATGCTGCCGAATTATTTTTCTTGCCTCTTCTTTTTTACTGTAATATATTTTTTTCTGAAATTTCTTTTTTCAGTTTACTGTTTTTTGTAAGAATATTTTTGTTCAGGCCCATGTAAATATATCTGCTAAATGCATAGTATGTTGCACTGACTTGTTTACTGTAGGGAAAAAATGTAAATAAAAAATGTTGCAACAGCGTGTGTGTGTGTGTATCTGCAAATACTTCTGACAATCTGATACATATTTTAGTATTATGGCAAAGCATACTAAAGATGGGGTGCTTTACATTATGCCCAACAGTGTGTAGTTGGTTAGGTAATATGAATGATGTGTGTGCCATTTCATGCAAAAGTTTGATTATGATAACGCTATGTGTAGTTTCGGTTGCAGTGCTTCATTTTGCAGGATATATGAGGTATTTTGCAGTTTCGTGTGTGGTTTTGTGAATTGTGTTAAGTATTTGGATAAAAATCAGACTAGTTTGAGAAATTGTGTGTTAGCAATTGGAAAAAACTGTAACAGTAGCGATTCCTATACTGTATATGCAGTAAGAAATTTTACTAGTAGTAATGATAGGCGGCAGTAGTACAAATATTAGTATTTGTATAGTAGTGTTAGTAGGTGAAGTATTAGTTGTTTTAGTAGCATTAAAAGAATAAGAAATGATGTTGTTGGTGCAGAAGTAAAAGTACCAACAGTTTTAGAAGAAGTAAGTGTAGTAGCAGTAGTTACAATATTGGTAATATAAGTTGTATTAAGCGTAGTGGCAGTAGTAGCAGTAATAATAGTACTTGTAGCAGTATTAGTACCAGAAGCAGTTGCAGCAGCAGTAGTACTACTAGTAGAATAATGCCTCTTTTCCACTGCATAGTACGGCACAGCACGGTTCAGTACAGCTCACTTCGGTTCGGCTCAGTTCGGCTCGGTTCGCGCTTCCACTGCAGTTTAGTAACGCTTTAGAGTGGGCGGGATTACTCACGTGTCGTTATAGTCGCAGCGCCGCTACTGCCGTGACATCATCGTAAACGCGCCACAAACAAACACACAACAATGGAGCATATCGACGGCATGGTGTTCTTCATTCTCGGCATGTGGATGTTTTTAACAGCGAGACGAAGGAGTTTGTTTCAAAAGAGGCTGATGGCAGCCAAAGAAAATTTTTGGTTAATACAAAAAGGTGCGTGCGATCCTTCTCTGGCTGTTTCTAAATATAGCGGTTCTGTTGGGTCTCGTGTCGCAAGTTCGGTGACGCAGTAATGACGATTTTCTCCGGCCAACCAGCAGAGTTTACACGTCACGTTTTGGTAACGGTTCGGCGCGCTTGGAACCTCGGCTGAGGCGGTACTAAAAAAAGGACCAGGTACCAGGTACTGTTCCCAGTGGAAAACCCCCCAAAAGTGAGCTGAACTGAACCGTGTCGTGCCGTACTATGCAGTGGAAAAGCGCCATAAGTAGTTTAATATCGTTAATAGTAGGACAAGTAGTGCTTATGTTATTATTTGCAGTGCTGTTAGAAGTATTAATGGTTTGAATAACATTAAATATAGTAGCAGTAGTAGAACTAATAGTATTTTAGGAGTAGTACCAATAGTACTGATGTAGTAGTAAATAGTAGCAATAGTTGTAGTAGTATAATGGTGGTACTACTACAGTAGTAGCAGTATTAGTAGCAGTAGTATTACAAATATTAATAGCAGAAAGTAGTAACAGTAGTAGTACAAGGTTTGGTAGTTATAATGTTAGGAGCAGCAGCAGTAGTAGTATTAATTCTAACTGTAGTAAAAGTAGTTTTTGTAGTGGCAGTAGATTGAATATTATTTTTAGTAGTAGTGTTAGTGGCAGTAGTGTTCATCTTTTTACTAGCATTAGAACTAGTGTTGAATAGTAGATGTTAGTAGTAGTCATTATAATAGAAACAATAGCAGTCGTAGTATTTGTAGAAGTAATATTATTAGTAATCGTGTAAGTAGCGATATTATGTTTAGTTGTATTGTTGTTTTTAGTAGAATTTGAAGATGTAGTAGTAGTAGTAGTTTTAAAAGCAGTAGTACTAGTAACTGTAGTCGTTATACAGTACTCGTGGTACTAATACTATTGGCATTATTAGTTAGTGTTAGTAACACCAGCAGCAACAGCAGTAGGAGTTCTGTTTGTAGAAATACTTACCGTAAGCATCTTCTTGGCATTTGGTCTCTTCTTTGGGTTTCTGATTAGCATTGACTTTACAAAGTTATAAAACATAGGAGTCCTGATACACACAGACACATGCGTAAGCACATACACACATATTACACATTGTTTAAATGTTTAATCAGCAGCACCGGTATAGGGCAGTAAAAGTACACACACATACCACTTCGCCTTGTCTTTGAGTTTCGGAGGTTGGTATCCGCTTTTAGACATGAGGAAGAGAACCCTGAAACACAGCGCAATAGAAATGGAATCATACATCATTCATTCATTCATTCATTTTCTATACCGCTTAATCCTGTGTTCAGGGTCGCGGGGGACCTGGAGCCTATCCCAGGAGACTTCGGGCACTAGGCAGGGTACACCCTGGACAGGGTGCCAATCCATCGCAGGGCACACACACATATACACACTCACACACCCAATCACACACTACGGGCAATTTGGGAACGCCAATTAGCCTAACCTGCATATCTTTGGACTGTGGGAGGAAACCGGAGTACCCGGAGGAAACCCACCAAGCATGGGGAGAACATGCGAACTCCATGCACACAGAGACGGGAATCGAGCCTGGCCGGGGAATCGAACCCGGACCCTGGAGGTGCAAGGCGACAGTGCTAACCACTACACCACCGCGCCGCCTACATCAATGGATATCTATTTTAAAAATTACAATAAGGTGTGTGTGTTTGTGTGTGCGTGTGTTCCTGTAATCACCTGAGTGGATGAACATCGAACAGAGGCGGCTGAAGCTCTGCGAGTTCAATGGCTGTGATTCCAACTGACCAAATATCACACAGCTCGTTATAACCTCCTTTAATCTCAACTGCTGCCACCTCGGGTGCCATCCTGCGTGAGGAACCAAACCACAGCAAAAATGAAGAGGTTTATTTGACATAGAAATTACTCTACAATCACAAGACTATTCAATCTATTTGTTGTTGTATTGTTGTTGAAGATAACGTAACCTACTCTCTGAGAAACTGAGACTGTATTTCCTTGCTCCATGTAAAATACTAACACTACAGTCAGAACGGCACCGGAATAACATTTTAATTTCTACCACTTGGCCTACAGATAGAAAATTTCTGGAAATTAGAACATGACAATTATGTCATTGTTTTCATTTAATTTTAGTCCCAGTGCTTGTTATTTTTCACAGGACAAGGACAGGACAAAAAAGGTCAAATTAAATATCCTGAAAGCCAAGCGCCCATGAAACTAGTCATACAAAACTACAACACTGTGGCTTCACTGTGCGCTCTTACCAATATGGAGTCCCTATGAAAGACATACGACGGGCGAACGTCGCTGTGATTTGTGCAGAGATTCCGAAATCCGCTAAAACCAAAACAAGAAACATCATCGATTAAATCAAAATTCATTTTTTAAACCCAGCCAGTTTAAATAATACTACCAAGAAATTAATACACAATCACTCACCTAATTTGACTTCGCCGTTATCGTTCAGGAGAATGTTGGCACCCTGAAAGAAAAGTAGCATTAAAAAAAAAAAACTAATCTTTTATGACTGTTGCAATCATGTAGTTCTATAATACACCCAGGTTAAGTCGCCAGCTATTTCAGCCTGCATTTTAAGAGGTGTTTAACTCCAATTAAGAGAGCGTTTCTTTAAAGGTGGTCAACTTTCTAGGAAGTTCTTTCTAGGAAAAACAATAAAAACTTCTATTATCTTCTATTCTAAGCTGGGTTTACACTTTGGTGTAATTCTCTTGGTTATAAGTGGTCGTATAAGTGGAGGATATATAATGTGATGTTCGTCAGCAGCCAATTGCGATCAAACACAGTTGATGACAAAGTTGTCCAAAACGTGTTGCTAAAATCTCAAATTGCTGTCATGCCCATCTAAAATCCATCAATAGGAAGGCGGCATAGGATTGCATGGTATTTCTGCTCATTCTAACTCTCTGTTAAGAAATTAGAAACCTAAGGTGGTATGAATTAGTTTCGGTTTGTTGTAAATGTCCAAAGTATATGCTTAGAACAATGCTAGATTGTTCTCGATGCATCTTCAATTATAGGAAAACATCATAGTATAGACAGTACAATAGACAGTTTGGGACACATGTGTAGTCAACATAAAATCAGTAAAACAACGTAAACAGGTAAATCTTAATGCAGTATTCTGACAAACATTCGTTTTGGCATCAGCACATACCTTGATGTCTCTGTGTATCTTTTTCTGGCCATGAAGGTAATCTAACCCCTTTTATAAAAGAGAGAGAGAGAGAGAGAGAGAGAGAGAGAGAGCGAGATAAGAGTTGCAGATTTTGAATCAGTTATAATTAAAATATCCATCCCATAAATGCAAAACACATCACCACCACTAAAAAAAAAAAAAACAGAACAGAAACCAACAAAAAATAGCATGTCGAAACAGAAAGTGGCAAACATCACAATGAACATCACACACTCGCTGGACTTTGTAGATGACTATCACTAGGAAAAATACACCTATTCAGTTTGTTATCTAGTTAATCAAGTAAAACCTATTTGATGCAAGCATGTTCCTAGAGTGAAGTATAATTCTTTCTATGAATAACAAGGGGTGCTCAAGTCAAACCAAGAACATTTGATGGTACAGAATAACAGAACACAGTTAGAACTACACTAATGCACTTATCCCAATTTGACTGGTGGATGGAGCGATGATCACACTGCCTACTTCACGTCTGAAACACTGGCCTCCCAGGAACTCCTTTACTGGCCTTACTGGCCCCATGCATGTGAAAATGGCTCGAGGTGAGGTCAGGACTGTACGTGGGATGTAGCAATAACTCCCAGCCAAGTTCCTGTGATGTGTGAGTGGTGTAGATGTGGTGTAGATTAATGATTTTGTGTACAGTTCACACAGACTGGTGCATCTCTTGTGCAAGTTGGTCACAAGTTATCCATGCTGTGCGCTCTGAGTCACCTCAGCCAGGATGTCATTAACGGACAGCATCATCATCATCATCATCATTGCGCTGTGCATGAAGTCTTATGGAAATCACTTTTACACATTCATTAATCTGCTCATGAGAGAATAAGTCCCAGTTTGACTTGAATGCCCCTCGCACAAATATTTATGAATCTGCAATGTTGCCAGCAGTTCTAGCTCTTCTTAAGCTAGAGCTTACCTGTAGCATCTCGCGGCACACGTATGCTATCTGCTGCTCTGAAAGAGGGCCGGTTACTATGAAAGAGATAAAGAGAGATAAACATATGATGAGTGATGGCATTGCAGACTATAGGGCGATAGGCAATGCATAAGAACTGTAACCCAAACAGTCACAGGGTTACGTGTGAAGATACATGTGAGGTGCTTGGGATAACATTGTATACATTGTCTCAGGAAGGATTCGTGAAGGTACCACAAACCAACAGATTCGCTTCAGTTCGCATTGGCATTGATTTTAAAAGTAAGGTTTTGTAATTGAGCAGAATTCCGAGAGATATTAGCTCACTTGGTGTTTTGAAGATGGACTAGAGTGATGGTGAATGTGACAGCCATACCATCCATCCATCCATCCATTCATCCATCCAATCAATTTCCATACCCCTCAAAAATACCCAGTCAAACACTATGGACAAATTGGAAACATCTAGCAACCTAAATGTGTTTTTACTGTCGGTTAAAACCAAAGCGGCTGGAGGAGACCCACCAAGCACAGGATGAAACTCCATGCACACAGACTGGAGAGAAGATTTGACACTTGAAGAACACTTGAAAAACCCATTTCCATTGGGAGTCATGAGTGGTGCAATAGAAAAAAGAATTGCCTTACTATTAGGAGATTGCAAGGTCAAATCAGAGGATGCCACAGTAATCCTTGTCTGGGAGTCACAGAGAGCAAAACTGACCCAATACACTATGACTGGGAAGGGCAGAGCAACTCTTGTCAAGAACGCCACCTATCTTGCGTATGTGGAAGAGTGAAGAACCAGTTGGGAGGAATTGGCAAGCCCCTCAAAGTGGCAGTTGAAGTGTGAGTTATTGACATGGCTGAAGACCACACTCAAGCTCTCCACCAAGCAGAAATAAATAGTGCAGCGGAAATGATTTTTGTTTTGCTTCAAATTGTGTCCAGAGTCATGGACGTGTAGGCGGTGAAGATTAGTAAGGTGAATAAACCACATGTGATCAGTATGTACAGTAGAAGTCAAATGTTAAGGCTTGTCTACAGTTTTTAAGATTTATTTAAGACAAAAATATATATAAAGATAAATTATTTTGATAAAGTCCAGGAAGCTTGTTGGATGGTTATCAAAATAACTTGACTTTGGTTTTACAATGAAACCCAATGAAGGGCAATAGAACAACTTTTAACATGGAGACTGCGGTTAAAATAAATGATTCAGAGCAAAGGGAAATCAATGACAACTTTACCAACCATGATAGATATCTTGTAAGGAACCCCCTCCACAGTATTCCATACAGATCCAGAGTTTATGTGACCTAGAACACATACATATACACATTTATTTGTCTAATTTCCATATGTTTAATGCAACTTTACATAGCAGGGCTTTAGAGTTAATGTCATGCAGCACCAAACACTCAGCTTCCAAGATATACATTTCTGCAGCAAACACATACTGTATATTACAAAATATATAACAGTATTATTATTTACTACAGGATGGGAACAGCCGCAAAAATTAAGGAAGTGGGTGAGATTGGTCAAGAGTGTTTGAGGAAGGGGGTGAAATTGGTCAATAATGACGAATTGGCTAGCATTGGTCAAGAGTGTGAGGGCTAACTTCTCGCAGCCGGAGGTCTAGAGAGAGCTGATTGGCCGAGCTCTCTCAGAGGGGAGGATTGAGTGGTACTAAGTACTCTCACATTAATCACAGCTCTACAGCCAATCAGGGGCGTCTGAGAGCTTACAGAAGCGGAAGAAGCGGATAGCGCTGTCCTCCGATGGTGCGTGAGTGAGCAGTCCGAAAAGATGCGGTCAGCTGGCGTCACGTAGTTCAGGGGAAACGAGTGATAGTCTTTGGCCCTCCCAACTGAGAGTAAGTAGCAGCCTTAATGTGGGAGCCCCCTAGTGATGGGTAGGAATTGGATACGACTAAATTAGGAAGAAAATCTGGGGAAAACCCTCAAAGAAGTGTTAGAGGGAGGTGTTAAAAAGAGTGTTTTGCCTCTTTTCCACTGCATAGTACGGCACAGCACGGTTCAGTACAGCTCACTTCGGTTCGGCGCAGTTTGGCTCGGTTCGCGCTTCCACTGCAGTTTAGTACCGCTTTAGAGTGGGCGGGATTATTCATGTGTCGTTATAGTTGCGGCACCTCTACTGCCATGACATCATCGTAAACGCGCCACAAACAAACACACAACAATGGAGCACATCGACGGCATGGTGTCCTTCATTCTCGGCATGTGGATGTTTTTATCAGCGAGACGAAGGAGTTTGTTTCAAAAGAGGCTGATGGCAGCCAAAGAAAGTTTTTGGTTAGTACAAAAAGGTGCGTGCGATCCTTCACTGGCTGTTTCTAAATATAGCGGTCCTGTTGTGTCTCGTGTCGCAAGTTCAGTGATGCAGTAATGACGATTTTCTCCGGCTAATCAGTGACCAGCAGAGTTTACACGTCACGTTTCGGTAACGGTTCGGCGCGCTTGGAACCTCGGCTGAGGTGGTACTAAAAAAAGGACCAGGTACCAGGTACTGTTCCCAGTGGAAAAGCGCCATTTGCGAGCTGGAGGTGATTACGTTGGGATTCTGATTCTTTATATCTGTATCCCGGTTAGCAGATTGGCTATGCTAAATTGCCACTTGGTGTAAATGAGTGTGGAAATGTGTGTGCATTCTCATCGAGGGCGCATTCCTGTTTCATATGGTGTTTAGGACAGGTTCTGATCTCAGACCAGATTTTGGGGTTTTTCCTTAATATTACTGCAATGCATATAGCATTGCATATCTAGTCATATTGTAATCATTTTCCTAGAGATAAGACAGCATACTGTAACATGTTGGAATATCTTCCAGCTATGTAATACAGGTCTACTGTAAACCCCACAATGATACAAGGACCCATATCATACTGTATATCTGGGTATACAAAGTTTGCCTCCTTCTGACTCTGACCTGATGTAGCTCCCGTAGTAGGCCACGATGTTGCTGTGCTTGCAGCTCTTTACCATCACGATTTCCTGCTGGATCACTGAGAAATCATCCTCTGAGAGAAGAGGGGGAAACAAAAAACAATCTATAAGTTAACCAGGATCTAATGTGTATCTAGGGTTGTCAGTACCATACATATGGGAATTACCGGATTTTGCATTTTATCTCATACTGTACTTACTTTATATATTTTTTATTTTGCATAAATTTACATCATGTCGGGGATTTTAAATGTTAGAGTTTCCAAAAGATCCACTATTGCATCTCATATTCAAATCACTACTGGCCGAACAAACATTTACAGTGTTCATTTGAGTCAATAGTTTCTCACAAATTTCCCTTACCAGGTTCCATCTTGATTATCTTTATGGCAGCCAGCTCTCCTGTCTGCTTATTCCGAGCCTGGGGACACACACAAATACAGATGTAGAGTCAGAACTAACTTGTTTTTAGATGTATGAGTTACTCATCTTCCAATGGGGTATAGCAGTTACACTTCTTTGATAGTAAATGAATTTACTGTAGTATTCATTACTAGTTAAACATTTTTTATAGTACTACATACATGTTGTGACAAATTGATGACTTTTCTTTTTTTTTTTTCCAAGTTACCTTGTAAACATTGACATTTCTGGTGATTTTATCTTGTTTCCACCGTCACTCTGTCTTTATTTTGTCTTTATAAGTGACATGGCTGAATAACAGGTTGCTTAAATTGTAATTTCATATGTCATATGGAGTCAAGTTAGCTTAGCAACAGAAGCATCATCTTCTATACCGCTTTATCCTGTATTTAGGGTCGCGGGGACCTGGAGCCTATCCCAGGAGACTCAGGGCACGAGGCAGGGTACATCCTGGACAGCGTGCCAATCCATCGCAGAGCACACACACACACACACACACACACTCATTCACACACTATAGTCAATTTGGGAACGCCAATTAGCCTAATTGCCTAAACCGAAGTACCCGGAGGAAACCAACCAAGCACGGGGAGAACATTTACATTTACATTTAGGCATTTGGCAGATTCTCTTATCCAGAGCGACTTACATTTTTATCTCATTATACATCTGAGCAGTTGAGGGTTAAGGGCCTTGCTCAAGGGCCCAACAGTGGCAACTTAGTGGTTGTGGGGTTTGAACCTGGGATCTTCCGAACCGCCTTAACCACTGAGCTACCCCTGACCCGAACTCTACTCTTGTGACACTGCAATTTCTGCTGACTGTTTCTTTTTATTTACAGCTGATAAATATTATTTAATCAAAGTTTTCAACCAGGAAGAAACTTGGCAAAATAATTATACAGTTCTTTTATATGAGGATGGTACAAGATCTTGTACCATCCTCATATAAACATATGTACGCAACATATAGACTGTTAAATTGGGATAAAATGTCATGTCCACATATGAGGACATTCGGGCCTTAGGAGGTTAATTAACACGTGTCATGTTTTGTGCCATTTAACGGTATTTTGAGTCATACAAGGCTTCAAAACAAAACTAAACTGTACAATCTGTTAGAGACCACATTCATCACAAAAAGTGACACATTTTTTTGTTTGTTTGTTTACACTAAAGAAAAAAAATTGTGATACTTCCTTTTTGACGCCGACTTTTGATCATATTTCTTGGATATTTATACCCTCAGTGGTAGAACACTGATGAGGACGGGTCACATGCACACCCACTGTAGTGTGAGTTAAAAATAGATGTTTGACTTTAAGAGTGGAAAAATGAAGTAGTTGAGTTGCGGGACGAGGACGGAGAGTTCTGGGGGTTAACCATGACTTAAAAATAGCTACAGAGATGAGAATGCCCCACAAACAAACAAATACACATACAAACAGTGGCTTTTTGACAAACAAGAAGGAAAAGTCAGACACCAGCGATGACACCAGTGACCTCAGACACACACAGTGCGTCAGTGTCCGTGGTAACACGTCAGTTATGAAGCAGCTCCGAAAAACAACTCAATGTTCCGAAAAGGTTTTTCGATTCCAAGTGATTAATCAGTAACGATTAATCATATACTGCTACAGGGTCATGTGTAACTGTATTCCCGTTTCGGACATTTAGTTCTCATCAATAATACTACTATTAACAATAATAATAACAATAATAATAACAATAATAATAATAATAATAATAATAATAATAATAGAAAGAGAATGTTTAAGATGGTGACCAGTAAAGGGAAGCAGCTCAAGGCAGATACTATGACTTTATCTCAGGCTCAGGTAAGATACTGTACATTAGTCTCGTTCCTAGCGCCAGTCAAGAATTAAATAGGCATTCATCAGATGCATAGCGATTAGTGCTAAACTGTGCTAAACAGAAATGAGAAAACCGCAAGAGGAAAACATGTTTAGCAGGTCAGGCTACATTAGTAAAGGTCAGGGCAGAGGTGGTTAAACTTCTGTTTAGAAGATAGAAGAGAAAATGGCGGCAGCAGAACATTTCAGATTCTCACACCACAGTACTTTTGATGTTCTTGATTCTGATACGACAAGTGTTCATCTATAACGACAGCTCTGACATTAGCGTAGCAGGAAAGCATGGGTTTATAGTAATGCGCTCGTTCGAACGTTATCGTAAGAGAAAATTCACAGTACAGCTGATGGGCCTCAAATGGGTTTTAATGTCATGTTGGTATTTAACAAAGGAGAACTTTGTCAGTCAGGCATTTCCTTTAAGTACAGTTTTGCGATTTCTTAGTAATACGAAAAGCTGAGTGTTTTTTCTTATCTTTTTTTTTTTGGCATATTAAAGATTCTTGGAAAAAGAAAACAGGAAGTTGATGATGGAAGGAATATTTATATCCACTATAAAGTAAGTGATGTTGTTTTGCAGACGTTCCACAGGACTAAATGTAACTACACACAACCACGCATGCCCACACACACACGCACACACGCACACACACATATACTGTACAGAGTTGTAAATCTGCTTAAATTTAGTCATATGCAACACTGACCTGTACAGATAGCTAAAGTAGTTAAGTCATTATTTTTGCCTTTTTAATTTGTTAGTTAATAAATAAATACATGTCCAATATATACTTCCCAAATTCTAAGATTGAATCAATACAGTACCTAGTCAGCATAGATTTCTACACTATTTATCGAAATTTTATTATAGATAAAGAGATACGTTCTTGATCCTGAAGGAAATTCCAGAATAATGTATAATGTATATATATATATATATATATATATATATATATATATATATATATATATATATATATATATATATATATATATATATATATATCATAATCATCAATGGTTTATTCATTTAATCATTCATCTTCTATACAATTTTTTATGTATGTATATATACAGTATATATATATATTTATTTATTTTTTTACTATATCCCATATTTTATATTTTATATTCTGTTCTTCTTATCATCTTCTTCTCTATATTTTATTAATTTTCATTTCCTAATTTATTTTTATTTCTATTTCTATTTCTATTGATAATTTAGAGTTTAAAGGTCACGAGCAGTCGTATAAGCATTTCACTGCATATCGTACTGTGTATGACTGTGTATGTGACGAATAAAATTTGAATTTGATTGATTTGAATTTGATACTATTCATCCTTTTGGGAGCCTGGAGCCTATTCCACGAAACTTTGGGCACGAGGCGGGTCAGGGTCCCAATCCATCATAGGGCACACACTTTGTGAAATTTGGAAATCCCAATAAAACTAATCGCCATGTCTTTGGACTGTGGGAGGAAACCCTCCACGCATGAGGGTCCACGCACACAGACCAGAGGTGGGACTCAAACCCTCGACCCTAAGGTGCAAGGCGACAGTGCTAAGTACTAAGCCACTCTGTCCCCTGAATGTTTCATTAGTAATAGTCATGTTGTTTTAACTAAGTAAGGATAACTACATTTTTAATCAAACTACCATAATTATAACAAATAAAGTGTTGTATTTATATATATTTACCTTTAATTAACATATTATATGCATAATTTACATATTTATAAAACTACTCATTTAGATAGCTTCTTAGTTTGCTTTACAAATGTAAGTTCGAATATGCAATATATAATAAAAATGAGTTTAACTATGGGCATGGTTAATGCATCGCTAAAATATACAGTATGTGCATCATGAGGTTCCAGTAATTCACTTGCAGAAACTATTAATTAGAGCTTAATGAAGCATAGAAGGACTTTAAAATAGAATAGTCCATACAAATACAGTACTGTCCAAAAGTTTCTTTAGATTAAATTCAATTAAAAGATTATGTGAAAGAAAGAAATGGGAAGAAATGTTTTAGTGTGTCAGGCTGCAAAGTGCCTGAAGATACAATTTACAAATAGGTTGTTTATGTGACAATGTCAGCAGAAACCTCATTTCCCCTCTCGTCTGTTCCAACCACTCAGTATTCAGCATCGCCATCGCCAGTGTACTAATCACCGGCCTGATCATCTGTCATCATCCGCACCTGTTTCCTTACCGATTCATGCCTTAAGTTAGATGCTTTTTATGCTTAAATGATTCAAAGGTCACTGGGTGGCTTAACAAACAAGCAAACAAACAAAAAAACATTCCTCTGAAACTGCTCAGGTCCAGGGACAAAAATACAGTCCAGAAAAGTCTGCATTAAAAATACAGGAAAGTCTTACTCTTTGGAAGCAAAATATGAAGGAATCAATATTTTTTACACAGCACTGTACAGTATATTACAGTGTATAATCGTTGCATGAGGTTTAAACTATTGAGCATGCTTTTCTGTGTGATGAGCAACTGAATTTAAAAGTCCACCTTCATGGTGGTGAGTGTATTAGTTTGGGCATCCAAGGTTTAATTTAGGTATGACCTTAAGGTCTTTAAGAATGACAGACATGTGGGAAGAGAGAGAGAGAGAGGCAGACAGAGAGAGGCAGAGAGAGGGAGGTGTATATATATGCTTGATGAAGGTTATAATCTCACTTCTCTATTTTTTTCCTTTTAGAGACCACCTGCTATACACAGACATGGACACGGACACACACACACACACACACACACACACACACACACACACACACACACACACACACACAATCTAAAAAAAATAAAAAATTTTAGCCCACATTATGGATTGATCTACAGTTTTAATAAAGTTCTAATATATAAAAAAGTCAATTTAATTTATATAGTTTTATGTGATTAATAAATAATTAAAGCTAGTATGCATTACCCAGGATACCTAAGTAATAAAACTTATATTAGTATAAGTTAAATTATGTGGGGTTTTTTTTGTAACAGTATAAAATCCTTTGCATTTGGATTTATTCTGTAACTTAATTCACACGGCTAGCTTTTCTAAAAAACCTGAAATGCATTTACAAGTAACTGTTAAGAAACTAATTTGGATTTTTAGTTTTCAATTAATGTAAAGTCACTATGCTAGCATATTAGTAAATATTATAAAGTAATGTGTGCAATATAAATATAAATATTACTGTATAAAGTAATGTGTGCAATAACACATAAAATATTCATGAATCTGTCATTTACGTTGCATATCACAAAGTTTTATTAAAGCAGTAATGTGTTATCATTGATAATAGTGAACTGAACATCACACAATATAACCACATGTCTGATCTATTGGGTCTACAAATCCATTCTATAAACTGTGTACAATCGGAGATTTGTACTGAGATTTTTTTTATCTTTACCAAAAGAAACTAAGATTTTTGCACAAGTAAAAACTGCACACTTCTAACACATTGGCCTCTTTAAAAAAAAAAAAAAAAAAAACTCAGATAATTCGAATGCAAAGTTCTCACTGCATTGTTGTAGAATTATATCAGTCTTGTTTGTGTTGTTTACTCAGAACTGAACTCAGTGGGTGACGGAGACATTACGGTTTGCCGTGTAGGTTGAGGGAGACGCGTACAGCACATCGCAGCCCACTATGGGTGTTTCCTTGCAAACACACACACACACACACACACCTGCACCACATTGATGATTTGCGAATGATTCCTTTACTTCTTTGATTTCTTTTCATTTTTATATTCACATCTGTATCTTAATAAAAAAGTGAAGAATTGAAACTGAAAAACGGACACGCCCACAGATCTTGTAACCATCACTGGAGTACTAAGACTTAAGTGAAGTCCAAATAATCGACTAAGATCCGTTTGGCTTGTGAAAATTGCTGACCGCAAACATAGAGAAGCTACAAACATAGCAAACTGCATGTCTAAAGGCATAAGTTTAATCTAAGAACAGAATAAAACCTGAATATATACCATTGTGCAGATGATTGACACCTAACGTACAATTCTGTCTGCAGGCTTTAGGCTATGCCTCTTAGCTTAATCTGATGCTAGTGCGCTAAGGAAGTACATTTTTCTGCTTTAGCATGAGGCTGCAACAGTTCTTAGCTTGTTTTACTCTTTTGTATAGATAATAATCTGTCACACAATGTCAGAAACCACATCATCAAGTTGGTTTCACACACTAATCAATTGTACAAAACTTTATACAGATACAGACAGTTTGCACGAATTACTAACTTACTAGATAAGCACAAACTAACGGCTACTAGCATCTTCAAAAGTTGTCATTGTCTTCATTAAAGATTCAATATGATGCTATTAATTCTATAAACGTTCCTATTTTTGTGGTATTCACAGCTTCAAAATGTGTTTCTTAATATGATAAAACACATAAACGAACTGTTAGCGGTTGATTCTAATTTTATCATTTTATTAGTCACAAGAATTTATAAACCCGTCTGTGACAAATGTTAATATCCACAGATATCGTTTTCACTCTACATAAACATGGCTAAATGTCAGTGAACTGTAAATAGTTGTAAATAGTCATTAAATCACACCATAAATGTTAACGCTTTTGCCTTTCCTACTGTCACTGTAACATTATATTGTTCTCAGATGACTAAATGACTACATCTCATCTTCAAGAGTCATCTTCAAGAGCATTTTCTTAGTCATTCACCAGTTATGAAGGAAACTTTGATATTCCAGGGAGTATCTCATTTCCTTCGCAATGTCATTATAAACAAATTAACTACATAGAATCTAACAAAAATGGCATTTTAATCATTTGGAAGCTTTTTAAAGCTATTTATGAACACATGTGAGGAAAATGTCAATAATTTGTGTTACTTTCCCAAATACGTAAGTAGCTGCATGTCACTTGGCTGAAATTGTAATTTTAGTCATGTTAGGTCTATTATTAGCAATTGTGTCATTGTTGACATTGTCAGTGTGCTTGAATTTATAGTTTTTTTAGTTATTATCTTATTATCTTATATCTATGTATATTTGTTAGCAGTTTTTAAGCTGGTAAAAATTGTGTGCACACACACACACACACATATATACACGCAAATATACACACAGATATGCAGTATACACACATACAGTATACACACTGCTCGGCCAAAAAATAATCACCACCTGGATTTAACCAACATACCCACATGGTACTGATCCTAAAAAGTGTCTCACCTACTGTAGGTGTCGATTCCATGACCATGTTCTTAATTGTCATTGAGATTAAACATCGGCAAGTTAGATTTTGTTTGAAAAGACATAAACCTGAAAAAGTCTATTATTCTAAAATTGTTAAGATGTTGCAAAATGAATTTGACATGGTTACAGACACTACGGATTTCTTTTGGGGAAAAAATGCTTAATTTTGCACCGAATGCTTTAATTAAAGCAGCAATTTTTGCAGGTCATATGAAGCTTACACCAATTTTAATATCAATATTCATGAAGAAATATGAATAATTTGAATTTTAAATGCAAATGATTATTGTTTAAAGCATGCTTTAACACAACATTTCAGACAGTAATGCTGAAATGTAGTAATGCAGAAAAATGGCCATTTTTGGGGCACATACAGTATAAAATCATCTCTCCAAAACGGCTCAAGATAGCAACATGAAATTTTTACGGAAGCAAGATTGGTCACTTCCATGTTGCATAAACTTCAGAACTAACACACACATATTCTGTATTATATGTATAACATAAAAAAAAATCAGCACCAATACTATGTTTTGGCTGAAAGCAAATAGATAAGTGACTTATACCAGATAATTACTGAGATGATTAATATGGTTCAGGTGGGAACAAGTTATTTAACTACAGTACAGTAACTATTGGCTACAGTGTGTAGTTTCTCATTTTAGAAAACATATCCTGTGGTTGTGAACAAAGATGTTCCTCTATTTCAAAACGGTCAAATTATTGTCCTGCGTCAAGCAAAGGAAATAACTAAGGTGATTGGGCCTATTGTCCTCCATAAGAAAACCACTTATCAGTGAAGGTAATCTAGAAAATGCCTTCCATCTGCTAGGGGCATAATGAATTGGCTGTGGATTTGTTCTTCCCTGATGGCACAGGTGTATCCCAAGATAATTCATGGGGCTCAAACAGTGAAAGAGAGCTTCAGGAAGCATGAGACATCACTTTCACATACTGTATGTATTTCATGCAAAAACCCCGGAGCCTACATTAGGTTTTTCGTTTCCATCTGAAAACTGGTCTGTCATGTAATATGTTGCTTTCTTTACCAGCGTGAAAATATTCTTCTGTAATGTTATTTATTTTATCATTTTTTGGAACATAATACTGCAAATATGACAAACATATGCAGATATGATATACATACATTACAACAATTGTTAGAGAGATAATGTGATGCATAAGACCATTGGACCACAGTACTGTACATAGAAAAATAAATCAAATTAAACGTCCAAGAGAAATATTTGCATGCCAGAAAAAGAAGCAGCAAATATAAGTGACAACTTTTCAAGCTAAAGGAAGCTGAACTGTGGGTGGTTCTGCAGGATCCTCAATAAAACATAGTAGCTAAGCAAGTAGCTCATTTCTTTATAAACGTGTATTGTACATACATTGTACCTGAGATTAAAGGGTTCTCAAAGGACCTTTTCTTACGACACACTTTCTCTATAGCTATTTATTTGCATCTGCCTTTTTGTACAGTAGACTTTTGTACAATACTGTCTATACACTTCTGAAGGAAGTAAAATAATGTTGGTAATTTTCATACTAACTCATCTCAGGGAGTTTTATTTTAAATTTTTATTTCATTTCCAATGCTACGACTCTCTTACATATAAATAACTTGTGAGGAAACTAAATGTGTAGTTTTAGTCATATGATGTCTTGTCATACTTTGAGTCTGGTTCCTCTCAAGGTTTCTTCCTAATGCCATCTCAGGGAGTTTTTCCTTGCCACCGTCGCCGTCACCCTTGGCTTGCTCATCAGAGAAATTTCATTCATTCGTCTCATTATTATTATCTGCACATTTTTCTCACACATCCACACTTCCAATTATTTTCTTTTCTATAAATATTATTATTTATTTATTTATTTTTTATTATTTATTTATTATTTATTTATTTATTTATTATTATTATTTATTTTATTTTTTTTGTTAAATTTCTTTAATTTTTGTGAAGCTGCTTTGAGACAATGACCATTGTTAAAAGCGCTATATAAATAAAATTGAATTGAATACTCACTGATTAATGGACACATCTAAGTGAAATGTTGACATTCCAGACATTTATTTTTTTAACATTTCCACTGTTGCTTTGCTATTTCATTACTCTCAAATGACTAAATTGCTATGTCACCTTGCTAAATATATCATTTGGTCAAATGGAGTAACACATCTGAGAGCAATTATGGTATTTTTGACAGCTTTGTGATGACATTTTTCTAAACATTTTTCCCCTATCGATTTGCTAACACACTGCTCTCAAATAACCAAAGTGTAATTTTTGTCATATGGGTTTTTTTCTTTGCAATTAACAAAAACGTCTAAGGAAAATGTTGATGTGACTGAGAGCATTGTGTGATTACTGCTGTCACTTTGACTTTACATTGTCCACAAATTAGATTTCTATTACTTGATAGCTATTTAAACTACTGTTGTCCATTTGCCCATTTGCTTAGTACCACTTAATTTTTATGTCTATAACCAGTCGAACATCAAGCAGCTTGTGTATTTAATCAACTATGATCTGGTGTACTACGGCCATTTTTAGCATTTACTATAAGTGTAATTCTAGGGCAGCTTTAGAGGATAAGGGATATCCTGTGATGATATCGGGGTCTTTGTCTATCCATTTGAGATAAATGATACCAGGTACAAGTAAAACCTCAGCTCAGATCAAAAACATCTCCTTTTTCACACTTCATATTTACTAGACTTGTCTACAACCCTACAAGCAAAGAAAATTCGCCCCCTCTTCCCTATTCACACTTTCACCATCATGTGCTTCATGTCACCCGAGAGCATGCAAATTCTAACATTTGTAAGGTTAATTATCAAATCAGGTTCTCTAGTAGGCCAAACTGTTTATCATTCTTCTCGGTGTCGTTCTCTGGGGAGGAAAAGGTCCCACATCCCCTCATTTGCATTTTGCACACTGCTTTAACACAACAAAGCTCCTAAAGAGGTTGAAAGAAAGAAGTGAGACTACAGAACATGTCACCTACAATCGGCTTTTTTGTCTATTTTTTTTTTTTTTTTGCAGGAGATACTACACTAGATCCTCACTCATTTTGAGTAAACAGTTGTTTTAATTGTTCATACGATACTAATGTAGTTTGTATTTGTAACAGGTTAAAATCATGATGGTATCATAATCACAAATAAAAGCTTATACATATTATTTCAATTTGATTAAGGTTAAGGTAAGTAGAACTGACTATCCAATGCCCTTAAACGTTCTTTAGGTGTCCATTTTGGAT
This sequence comes from Channallabes apus, assembly GCA_030522415.1. Classification (NCBI taxonomy): domain Eukaryota; kingdom Metazoa; phylum Chordata; class Actinopteri; order Siluriformes; family Clariidae; genus Channallabes; species Channallabes apus. The sequence goes on along the minus strand of CM060126.1, from coordinate 2,970,404 downwards.
CATTTAAGTGAAACAGACTCCCGTTGTTCTGTAGGAAATTGTTCTTAATCCAGTTTGACTCCAGCCTCAGGAGCTACAAGACCTAAAGTCAGAGCTCCCAAGAGCTACAAAGCAACCGAGAAGTTTTGTACAATTTTCTAGCTACTGTACAGGCATCACCATGGAGAATCTCATTCACTCTCCTCACTTCCACGTATATGTATTTATCTGCTTCTGTTTTTCACTTGTCAAACTAACTAATGAACATAGCAATGTTTTTTTCTTCTTTTTTTTTTTTTGGAACAGGATGTTATCATTAGCTAGAAAGGAAGTTCACAGAATCCAGTAAACATCCTCTAAACATTATTAGAATAAGGTTTCTACTTGAGTTAGAGATATCTATGACATAATCCAATATCCCCAAACCAAACCCCCTTTTCATCACATAGGCCACGTGATCTCCATCGCAAGCTTCTTATGATCATCAGTTCAATGTGGGCATGTCCTGACCACATTAAAACACTGACGATTCCCACATAAATATGTAAAGGTTAGGGCTTCTGGCCCAGACGTCTTCCTTTTTCTTTGCTCTTCTTTTTCTCTGATATCTATCCCTCAGCCTTACCACTTCCTTCTACATTCATCAACATGTTCAGTTTAATCACTTCCCTAGTAACCTGCTGCTTTTGCTGCACACTAAAGTGCGTGGCAAGATAATTAGCCTACTCTGGCTAGAACGTCAATCAACCTGGCCAATGAGGAGGTTGCAATGCGTCGCCTGCAAAAAATTAAGAAACAGTTGCACACATCTGACTTTTAGCACTGCTTGTAGAATGTGACGGTTCTCAATATAATAAAGTCAAGCAGTAAATAAAGCTTTGCTGTTTTTACTTGTTTGCTCTTCAATGCTCCTCATATTTACTACAACGTATGTGACCAGGACACATAGCTCCAAAATTACAGGGCAAGTCTAAAGTAACTCCCTCTAACCTTTCACTATTATCTAAACCCTATCTATAAGCAATAACACAAATTACAACCTTTACATTTAAATGATAAATCCAACCCTTAATCCTAATTTTAACCCCGTACTATAACTAACCCTAAATACTAAGCAAAACCTAAGCCTCACTCTACCCCCCTGTACCCCAATTCTAAAGCTAAGAAGCCTGATTTAACACAAAGCATTTGATTGTAATTCCTAATTCTCATTTTCACTTATTTTAAATCCTTAAAATAATTTTAATCCTTAATTCCAACACAAAATCTGATCTTAATCTATGTACTATACATTTTACTCCACAAGCTACATAAAGACAGTCGCTAGTCTGCTGTGGACGTGTTACAAATCACACTTGTCCTATGTATCCGTCATACAGAGCAGAAACACCACATGCTTGGTGTTCTGTACCAGTGTGCATCAGTACACATCGTTTGGTGAGTGTGTGTGTGTGTGTGTGCGTTGTGGGATTTCAGATTCTCATGGGAGTGGAGTGTACAACATACAGCTCACTATAAATTGCCAGTGGTGTGTTTGGTTTCTTTTTTTTTTTTTAACATGCATTTTACACGTTGCTATTTATGACATTGCAGTCAACCAACCCATGACAAATTTAGCAAAAGAGGAACTATGAAGTTCTAATGGCAAGCACTGGCTATTTCACATTTGTTCTCACTGCTGTGTAAACTGTGTTTCTCTTTGCAATTTCTTCTTCACCAGTTTGCCATAATTATCTTCATTAGAATTTGGGCTTTTTATCGTCTGTTTCTCAGAATACACTGTTCACCTGCACAGGTGTTCGTTGCACACTGCCAGTTTCCTGTCAATCTCTCTCTCTCTCTCTCTCTCTCTCACACACACATGCACACACACTTACACTTACACACACATGCAGAAGGAGAGAGAAACAGCAATAAAACCCACAAATCTAAACCACTGTTTAACTACAGTCCTAAACTCTAAAGCTCTCAACGTAATCCTGCACTTAAATCCCAAATTCTCATCCAACTAAATCCTTAAAATCTAATCAGAAATCTCTACTAATTCTAAACTTTCACTCAATACTAAACTTGAACACTAAATATTAATCCTAAATTCCAACTGTAACTCTAAACTTTAACTTTCTAACTACAATCCTAAAGTTTAACTAAAACCTAGCTCTAATTATAAATCTAATAATCTACTAATCCTAAACTAAATTCTAACCCTAAAATCTAACTTTAATCCTTCATTCCAACTGTAATTCTAACATCACGCGCTAACATTTTAACTGTAATCCTAAACTTTAACTTAAGCCTTACATAATCCTAAATAAAAACTACTTCTAAAATTCAACTCTTATTTTAAACACTAATGCTAAACCCAACTCTAATCTTAAAATTAAGTTTCAAGAATAAATCACAACGGAAATTTTTATCATAAACTTTTGTTTCAACCCCAAAGCCACTCTGATCCTAAACTTTAACCCTAAAACCTTAACTCTAATCCTTGACTCCTGACACCTAATTATAATATACCATGACTCTAGCAACCCACTCACACATCGGAGGACTCAGAGGGGATAAAAAGCACCTAGCATTCAGTTCTCGACTGAACTTTCCATTAAAAGGAATTCTGGAGGTTGACTCTCCCCTGCACTGGTGTAATGGAACAGCATGAAGGGAGATTCAACACTGTACTAGAATAAATTCTAACAAATTCACAAGAACAATTGAATAACTTTATATAATATAAACGTGCATGTGTGTGTGTGTGTTATCATCATAAAAAGCATGGGTGCAAACAGTTATTTCAGTTGGCATAGGGAGCAAGTTATCATTTTGGAAAGTAACCGTATTTCACAGCATCACTAAAAGGGAAAGAACATGTGAGAGTCTGGATGATCTGTGGGGAAAATTGTATTCAATTCAATTCTATTTAGCTAGATAAATAACAACCTGTGATTGGAAGTTTGCAACATCAACCTTCAGTGGCTACATCCTGATAAAGTAGGCGGTTCTTCGCATCGTGTTCTCTATCCAATGTCAGAGGTGTGTTGAGAGAATCTCCTACTGTAGCTGCTTAGCGAAGCTTATAGCAATGTGTTTAGGAAATGTTGTAGATCTGTTTTCACATGCAAGTCAATTGAGTCCGAAGCACAAGTTCACACCAGAGCAACGGAGTAAGAATCTGATTTACGTAAGACATGTTTTGAAACGAGACCTCAGTTCCGGGCAACGAAAAATAAAAACGGAGGGGGGTCTTTTAATTTTTCTCGGAAAAATGAACAAAAAAACGAACCGCTGACACACTGACGCTTGCAGATATAGGAAAATAATCAACACAAGGCGGGTGTGATGCGAGTCGACATGAAGCGGAGTAATTGATACCCAGAGCAGAGTTAAGTCATTTCCTATAAGAACACAACCTGAAGTGTTTTATTCCTCTTATTCCATTTGCAGTTTTGTATTTATTTACTTTATACCCTATATATAAGTTATAACTTTTATCTATTTACAGTCACCTAAAACATAATGACTCAACAATAAGCATTCACAATGAAATGTCCTCAGTTCACTGTTAAAAATACACGAACTGCTTCTGTCGTACATGAACGCACTTCTGTCTTACACACAACACACACACTAAAAGAGAACTCACACTACACACAGCTGTCGAGAGCACAACACAACGTCGGGTTGAGGTTCAACATCGCACAAAACATTGCCTGAAACTCAACAACCACTGGGTCAAACTGGAAGTGGGAAAATGAAGAGCAACCACAGAGATGCTGGAGAATGGCATTCCAGGGTTGGAAGGTGGTTTCACTAAAAGATCGATGCATCACAGGTTGTAGGCACCATTATACAGTACGTAAGAACAGCATTTGTATCAGTCCTGCAGGAACTCTTCTGATGTACAGCACCAACGTTGGCTCGTTTATAACTCTAAGCTAATTAAAGAAATATTAATGAACAATTTCTTGACATCACTGTCTCCAACAATGCCAGCAAATACATTACACAGGACACATACACACACACACACACACACACACACACACTAAAGACTGAGTGCTAGCAAAGCTGTTGAATGACCTTTGGTCTAAAAAAACATGTTTGCTTACAACGGTTTCACTCTTGCAAGATATATATATATATATGTTTTAAAAAAAACAACCCCAAGATGGTGAGGTGCAGCCTGACGTCAAGTGGAGTTACAGCTCTTTTTTTTTTCTCTCCAATTAACAGGATGTCCTGAAATCTTTTATTCCTCTTGTCGTCTTGTATCGCAAGCAACTGACCAATAATCACAATGTTTAGTGTTTAGTAAAATAGGTCACATTGTACTTTTTCACCATGTATAAAACCTTTAAGGTTGCAGAACATAGGTGAAAAAATAATGAACAAGTTACTACCTGCTGTCACTTACATTCAAATTCCCTGTTCTGTACGCAGCATGTCACGTTACCATCCTGAAGACTACCTGTGACAAAGCACTGACACTGGTCACTCCTCCTCCTCCTCTATATATATATATACTGGATATGTAAAAATTTGCAGAAAACATTGTTCACTGTATAAATGTTTTTTTGTTTGATGTACATGAAATATAGATTTGAATGAGCCGTTACTATAGAAACGATAATGTATTAAAGTGAATGCACTACTACTGTATAAACCTGTAACTTGCTTGCTGTCAGAATAACGCTGCTTACTTTTTGTTACATGTCATACAATCGTACCTTATTATTGTTATCATTTATTTTGCAATTTAAATAATGATGATGTACCTGTCACACTGACATCTCAACACAATCCCTAATATACAGTACCAGGTCCTTTCATTTCCTGCTTTCTTCCCTGTCTACCAACTAAAGACTATTAAAAATCTAAATCATCTTGAGTCTAATGCTGACCCTCTAACCTTTGACCTCTGTCACCTTATACACACAAGTAAAAGTTCACACCTTTCATGTCTGTACCTCAACATGTGCTACTGTTCCTGTTCGGGTTCTGGTTGAAAATGCAGCATGTACTGTTTTATTTATTGTTTTTTTTTTCCCCTTTCTTTTTTGTCTTTCATCCATTTTTTTTCACGCACATCAATTCTACGAGTCATATAGACATATAAGAATGTCGTTTTCTATCTTTCATTCTTTCTTTTCTTTTCTTACTCTTTTCTGTGTCAGACCAAAAGTAACTACGTTGGAAGACACAAGCTAGAGATTCTAAAAACAGGAAGTTTGTTTTTCTTTCTTTCTTTCCTTCTTTCGTTCTTTCACCTCATTTAATTGTCAACTTTACTCTCTTTTGTTCTAATCCGTCCTTTCACATTTGTCTAAACTAATAAGCTATCACAGTTAGTTAGCCATTCTTTCTTTCATCCTTCTCTCCTTTCTTTCTCTTTTCATATTCGTCGCAGTCAGTTTTGCTTTTTTTACGTTTAAGGTTCTTCTTTTTCTCCTTATTTTGAGACACCATCCCTCTTTGTCTCTCTCACTTGCTCTGTTCTTATTTCTCTCATAAATCCCCCCCCCCCCCCCCCCGTCCATTGTTTTACTTGACCTCTGACCTTGTACACCTCTCCATACGTCCCTCCTCCGACCCGCAGCAGCATCTCGAAGTCATCCTGTGGGTTCTTGGTGGAGATGTCCAGCGCGGCTCGGTGCTGAGAGTCCATCGTCACGGCAACAAACACACAAGCATTGGACACACAATCTTCTGCATGTGTGAGAGAGTGTGTATTTGTGTCTGTGTCTGTGTATGTGTGTGTGTGTGTGTATATGTGTGTGTGTGTGAGTGTGAGAGAGCGATGTTCTCTGAGTGATGTTTTTTAGTGCAGCAGATCCACTCAGTTGCTCTCAAATAAAAATTAAAAAAAGAGCTGCATGCCTTCTTCCTCCTCACGTACTAGAACCTCCCTCTGACACACACATACACACATTCACACACACACACACACATTCACACTCTCTCCTCTCCTCCCTCTCTATGTGGTTCATTTAAATTAAGTTTGGTTTTATTTCCTGTTTGGCAGGCCCATTTGTGTGTGTGTGTGTGTGTGTGTGTGTGTGTGTGTGTGTGTGTGTGTGTGTGTGTGTGTGTGTGTGTGTGTGTCAGGTAGTGTGTAAGTGTTGCCTTTCTTAACGGTTTGTAGACATAGTTGGCCGCGCGTGTGTATGTGTGTGTGTATGTGTGTGTGTGTGTGTGTGTGTGTGTGTGTGCACTTTGCAAAGCTGCACTGCTGAACGTTTCAGTTTCCTGTAGTGCGGTGAAGTGAAACAAGAAAAACCTCATAGCTCACAGGCACATAAAAAGGCTGGTTAATCAGTGACAGAGCCAGAGCCCGGGCCAGGGAGCGCGCGAGCAGCTAAACCGACCACCTGCTAGCCTGATCGAGTCGACGCTCAGGTTCCACTGTGCTGAGACTGTGTACGTTCACAGAAAGTTGGTTTTGGTTAGCTAATTAGCATACAGTTACACCAAACTGAACGCACAGCCAGCACCTCCGTGCCGTTTAATATTAGACCTCTTACATCTAAAACGCTTGTTGCTTATGAAACCATGACTGAAGATAAGTTAAGCTAAGCTCCTCCTCCTTGATAGAATTATCTACATCACACTCATCTAGCTGGTAAAGGAAGTGGTGTTGTTATTTTCATTTGTAGAAAATTTAACACATTTGAATTTTTTTTTTACCTAACATAACATCACACACACACACACACACTTCAACATGAATCGCTGGAGATTTAAATTTCAAACCCTCTGAGAACACAGCGGATCGAATACTGACATTCAGGTTATATATAGAACGTACGCTCACTTCATTAGGTACGCCTGTTTGATTTCTGGTTAACGCAAATATCTAATCAGCCAATCACATGGCAGCAACTCAGTGCATGTGGGCATGTTCTGCTGAACATGGTAGTTGTTGAGCGTGGCATGGTTGTTGATCTACGGCTGATCTACTGGGATTATCACACACAATCATCTCTAGTGTTTGCAGGGAATGGTGCAAAAATATACAGTCAGTATAATGCCAGAGGTCAGAGGAGAATCGAGACACTGGTTCGATCTGATAGAAATGCAACAGGAACTCAAATAACCTCTGAAGAGCACCTCTGAACGCACACCTTGAAGGAGATGTTCTGCTGTCAGCTAAGACATGAAACCGAGGCTACAGGTCACATGGGTTCTCCAAAACGGGACAACAGGAAATCGGAAAAATGTCGCCTGGTCTGATGAGTCTCCATTTCTCCAGTGACAGAGAATTCAGATGGTCGGGTTAGAATTTTGCATGAACGACATGACAGTATGGATCCATCCTGCCTTGTATCAGTGGTTCAGGCTGGTGGTGGTGTAATGGTGTGGGGGAGATTTTTTGGGCAAACTTTGGGCCTCTTAGGACCAACTGAACATGGTTAAATGACACAGCGTACCTGAGAAGTGTTACTGACCGCGTCCACCCACAGGATAACACGCCATGTTACAAAGCTAAAATTATATCAATCTGGTTTCTTTAACATGACAGTGAGGTCACTGTAGTCACACGGCCTCCACAGTCACCAGATTTCCATCCAATAGAGCGGCTCTTATGTCAATATGGACCAAAATCCATTGTCCAAGGAATGTTTACATCACCTTGTTAAATCTATGCCATGAAGAGGCAAAAAGAGGTCTAACCTAGGGTTAGGAAGGTGTACCTAATAAAATGGAAAGTATAATGTATAGCCATATTTCTACAATTTGAACTTATCTCAGATCATAACCTTCTCTTATGAATGTGTTTAATTCTCCCACACACACACCGCTGTCCAGACGACTTCACTTATACAAAAAAAAAGCGAAGAACAATATATTTGTACAACAAACTTTTTTTGTATTTTTATTATTCATTATATTTTACATATTTTACAAGATACATCAACATTTGTATGATTCATTCTCTGGACTCACCTGATGATCTGAAATTAGTATATTTATTCTGAATTGTTTTAACTCTCTTACGCCACCTGGTGGGTGATAAGGAGTAAGATCAGTGTTTTTGGTCACAATAATAATAATAATAATAATAATAATACAATTATAAAACAGAACCAAATGTGGATATGCGTCTTTTCCTCCATTACATTTCTTAGAGAGCTATTGAGGAGTATTGATTATGATATTATTAAATTGATTAATATTATACGGTATACAAAACTTTACGTATATAATGTAATTATTCTTCTGCTAAATCGATCAACTGAAATAAAATGCTTAAAATGTATAATATTGCAATTTGTTAAATCACTCATGGCCGTTAATGTAGTAATGATACCAATAGGGGGCACTAGAGGACGAGGTTGAGCTCCACTAATACAGCTGATCAGCTCTGAAGAGAAATAGTGTCACTTCATACTAGCAATATTAGGATCAACATGCAGCTTATACATAGAATACAATATAAACATGTAAACAATTAAGTACATGAACATAGAATGTATGACAAATAAGTAATTCAGTAAAAAATTAAAACAACTCAACAAGTAAGTCATAGATAATTAGGCAAAGTATAGCATAAACTGTTTTTTTAAACAATTATTAAAATTTATTGTATTATCTAACAGTACAAAATTTCATTAGATTATAATATATTCAGAACCTTAATGTTAAATATTCTGCACAAATTATATGCCAAAAACAATAATTCTGATATTATAATAAATGTAAAATAAAAAATAAATATAATATATAACTTATCATAGGCACTAATTTGCAAAATTGCCTAAGGAAAGTTCAACATAAGATAATGTCAAATATAAAACATACTTTGGATTTATTTATATTAAAATTTCTCCAATTCTTCAATTTCTCTTACAGTGGTGTGAAAAACTATTTGCCCCCCTCCTGATTTCTTATTCTTTTGCATGTTTGTCACACAAAATGTTTCTGATCATCAAACACATTTAACTATTAGTCAAAGATAACACAAGTAAACACAAAATGCAGTTTTTAAATGAGGGGTTTTATTATTTAGGGAGAAAAAAAATCCAACCCTACGTGGCCCTGTGTGAAAAAGTAATTGCCCCCTGAACCTAATAACTGGTTGGGTCACCCTTAGCAGCAATAACTGCAATCAAGCGTTTGCGATAACTTGCATCGAGTCTTTTACAGCGCTCTGGAGGAATTTTGTCCCACTCATCTTTGCAGAATTGTTGTAATTCAGCTTTATTTGAGGGTTTTCTAGCATGAACCGCCTTTTTAAGGTCATGCCACAACATCTCAATAGGATTCAGGTCAGGACTTTGACTAGGCCACTCCAAAGTCTTCATTTTATTTTTCTTCAGCCATTCAGAGGTGGATTTGCTGGTGTGTTTTGGGTCATTGTCCTGCTGCAGCACCCAAGATCGCTTCAGCTTGAGTTGACGAACAGATGGCCGGACATTCTCCTTCAGGATTTTTTGGTAGACAGTAGAATTCATGGTTCCATCTATCACAGCAAGCCTTCCAGGTCCTGAAGCAGCAAAACAACCCCAGACCATCACACTACCACCACCATATTTTACTGTTGGTATGATGTTCTTCTTCTGAAATTCTGTGTTACTTTTACGCCAGATGTAACGGGACACGCACCTTCCAAAAAGTTCAACTTTTGTCTCGTCGGTCCACAAGGTATTTTCCCAAAAGTCTTGGCAATCATTGAGATGTTTTTTTAGCAAAATTGAGACGAGCCTTAATGTTCTTTTTGCTTAAAAGTGGTTTGCGCCTTGGAAATCTGCCATGCAGGCCGTTTTTGCCCAGTCTCTTTCTTATGGTGGAGTCATGAACACTGACCTTAATTGAGGCAAGTGAGGCCTGCAGTTCTTTAGATGTTGTCCTGGGGTCTTTTGTGGCCTCTCGGATGAGTCGTCTCTGCGCTCTTGGGATAATTTTGGTCGGCCGGCCACTCCTGGGAAGATTCACCACTGTTCCATGTTTTTGCCATTTGTGGATAATGGCTCTCACTGTGGTTCGCTGGAGTCCCAAAGCTTTAGAAATGGCTTTATAACCTTTACCAGACTGATAGATCTCAATTACTTTTGTTCTCATTTGTTCCTGAATTTCTTTGGATCTTGGCATGATGTCTAGCTTTTGAGGTGCTTCTGGTCTACTTCTCTGTGTCAGGTAGCTCCTATTTAAGTGATTTCTTGATTGAAACAGGTGTGGCAGTAATCAGGCCTGGGGGTGACTACAGAAATTGAACTCAGGTGTGATAAACCACAGTTAAGTTATTTTTTAACAAGGGGGGCAATCACTTTTTCACACAGGGCCATGTAGATTTGGAGTTTTTTTTCTCCCTTAATAACGTAAACCTTCATTTAAAAACTGCATTTTGTGTTCAATTATGTTATCTTTGACTAATAGTTAATGGTTTTTGATGATCAGAAACATTTAAGTCTGACAAACATGCAAAAGAATAAGAAATCAGGAAGGGGGCAAATAGTTTTTCACACCACTGTATATTGAATTTCTCCCATTCATATATCACATATATAATGTATATTTTTTAAAAACCTAATGCTAGCTAACAGTGCTGAATTTCTAATTGAAAATAAATAATAAATAAAAATTTAATAAAAAAATAATAAAAATTATTATTATTATTATTATTATTATTATTATTAACAATAATAATACTGAAATTATATCTTTAGTCTCCAGCTACAGACCATATATATTTATACAGCTTACAGGTTATAAAGTGCTAAAAATCTAGTGAATGGACCATCACTAGCCTATTATTCATAATTTCTTAACCTGTTGTCAAGTAACTTTGCATTTTTAATAAAATAAATTTTAAAAATGCTAAAAATTTGCCAAATTGTCTGCAAATAGAACAACACTACTAACACTACACACAGGTTTAGAAATTAGCTAAATAGTGTTATGTTTTGTATACCATAAACTTCTAATAGAATACATTTGACTATGTTCAAGATTGAAAGATGTTTGAAATTTTAAATAATTAAATTTTAATTTGCATAAAAAGCATTAAACTGAGAGAGAGAGAAAGAGAGAATCTGGAGGTCAAATGTAAATCGGACTGCAGCTTCAGGGCACTCTTATCTGCAACAACAATTAAAAAAGAAAATTGTTTCAGTATATTTATTTTAATATTTTCTTTGTTGTAACGTTTAATTTAATTCCATTAAATCTTGAAATTCTGTATGTCTATTTTTTATATTTGACCTTACAATTATAATAATACAACAAAGGCGTTATCACAGACAACATAAAAAAAACATGGAAAACTGTATTATCTGAAATTGATTAGTGAAACTTATTGCTTGTGTGATTTAGAGTAAAGTTTGCAGGTTGTAGTTGATATTATTACACATGCAAACTGTTTCTTGTCCACAATTGAAATTGTTGGTTGTTTGACTGTTACATTACAGTACATGCCATAGTAACGTACGAATTAACTACATATTAACTACATTTAAGCAATATGACATGAGAGGCAGTGTTGTGCTAAATATCACAGAGGCAGGTTCAGAGGCAAATTCGAGATGACTTGGAAGCAATTATTTAGGAGACAGCGTGTTGTTGACATAAGATTACATAACATTATCAGATGAGTTTTCTTGCTTCTGTGACTGGTTGTGAATGTGGGTTTTGGCAGGCAGCTGGTCTCTCCTCGGTGCTGCAGACCGTTCAGGCCTACTCTCACCCCTGCTGCAACCCACCATTAATGTAATTAACCACTGTAGAACAACTTTAATGCAGAGTGATACAAATAGTGATCATGTATGATAAACATCCGAGTGTTGTTACCATCTAATATCATCACTTGATATCATCACTTTATCATCGTATAATCAGATTACTCGGTCGGACTAAATTCCTGTATAACTAAGCAATATGACACTCAAAGTTGTGCTGTTGTTCTGAATATCAGCACAGTTGTGATGCGGCCATAAGCACTAAGGTGCTGCCCAAGTGCTGAAGATATCAGAGCTGTGTGGATATTCAGCACAACAGCACAACTTTGAGTTTGATATTGCTTTTGTACAACAGTTCTTCAAACGCCATTCAACAGCTTATTATTTAGTTGTTTACTTAATCAGTTATTTCAGTTATATAGCTTTGCCAACACATCCTTCCATGACTGGCAGAACTCACGTTGAGCGGGTGATTGACGGATAGCGACCAACAGTTCTTGTAATTAACAGGAGTGAAAGTAGTTGTAAATTCTTACTGGTACAACACAGCCAAAAGGCATGGAGACTAACTAACCGGGATTGAATCCCACATAGTGTAGGATGGAAACCTTGTGCATTATGTAGGGTGTAGAATCCCTTGTTTCATGCACCATCAGGGGTTAATGATTATTATAACAACTGTGAAGCACAATGTCACCTATTGCTGTTATACTTTATATCTGCATTCATGGGATGCTTCTTGTGCAATCAGATTATTTGTTATTCATGTGTTTGTAAGTGTGTGTGTGTGTGTGTGTGTGTGTGTGTGTGTGTGTGTGTGTGTGTGTGTTGGGGGGGGGGGGTATCACTGCTGACACACTGTTACCTGCTACAGTAAAACCAGATTAGTGTCTAAAATGGGCTGATACACAGCCCTAATATACAGCATTAATCCAACCTTAACAACACACAAACACACACACACATACACTCAAAGTCCACAAATGTTAAATTAATTTACATTTTTTTTAATGCTATTGTGGTGTAGTGGTTAGAATGAACAATGAGTGTGAGTAAGAGCAGTATTACTGTGGTGTGTCACGGTAACATTTAAAATGAACTGAAAAGGCTAGCAATGAAATGAACTAGCCTTGTCGAAAACAAGCTAACATTTAAAATAACAATTTTTATAGTGAAACAGGTACAATATAAACGAGCTAGCATTATAGCGAACAAGCTAACATCAACTAGTATCATAGTAAACAGGCTAACCTTTAAAATGCTCACAACTAAAACTAACTAGGATTACAGTAAACAGGCTAGCATTTAAACTTACTAGCAAGTCTAGCATTTAAAGTAGCTTGCATTGTAGTAAAAAAGACCATGGCGAACTAGCATTATAATACAAAGATTAGCATTTAAAATAATCAACATTTTAGCAAATAAGATAATATTTAAACTAACAAACAATATAATAAAAAGGCTAGCATGTAAACTAGCTATTGTTACACCAACAAAGATAACATTTAAACTAACTACAATTATTGTAAACAAGCTAACATTCTAATAGTCTAAAAAGTCTAATATTTAAACTAACTTAAATTATAGTCAAAAGGCTAGCATGATCTCTAAACAAGCAAACATTAACTAATGGCTAGCATGCTAAAATCTAAGCTAAGCAGTGGTATAGTTAATAAGTTAACTTTGAAACTAACTAGTATTAATAGTAAAAAGCCTAGCATTTAAACTAACCAGCATTATAGAAGAAGGCTAACATTTAAACTAGCTAGAATTATAGAATTATAAAAGAACATTTAAATGAACTAGACTGCTTTGTGACTTGTTTATTATAATAAAAAATGAGTGTAAAATAACTTGATCTAAGAGGAATTCTGTGTTTTTGTGATTTTCAAGCACATGATGTTTATGCTGTGTGTGTGTGTGTGTGTGTGTGTGTGTGTGTAACAGAGCTCCATTGTGTGGTTGGGTAAGAGCTTTTTCACCAGTGTGTGCTAATTAGACACATTCCACAAGATTACACCACCAATTAAGCATCAGAGGACCATTGTGTATGTGAGTATAGGGGTCCAAGAGTGCACTCAAGTACAATATCTTGTTCGACTGTAGCGCACAGTACAGATAGAATTATCAATCTACATGTTAGAAAGTGAACTCTTGCCTCAACCTACTGATCTGATGCTCTTGGACAACTCATCCTAAAGTAGGTCTCTATTCTTCTTCCTCTCCGCCTTAACAAACCTTCCAGTTCCTGCTGTCGATGAACATCCCTACAGCATGGTGCTACCATCACCATATTTCACAGCATGGTTGGAACTAGCCAGGTGATGAGCACCAATCACTTCATAGTGACCAAGAACTGAAATTGTTATTACTGACATAGTAATTTGGAGTTTCCATGTACAGAAATGAACTGGTGGAATTCCCAAGAATCTGTGTGGAGATACCATAAGGACAGTAATGTCTGTTCAGTAAATTATCCTTCTGTTCCAAAATGGCTGCAGATTGTTGTTTTTCTAGTACACTGTAACAAATTGATGTAAATTTACAGGACTTTTTTTACAGTTTCCGACTCTTTTTTCGAAATACTGCACATTACTGTAAAAGAAACAGCATTACTGTAATTTACAATATTTAACTGTAAATATTGTATTTACAGTTTAATACACTACAGTATAGAGTATTTAACTGTAAATTAGATAATCAACACCCTTTAATGAAAACTTCAGTAAGTGTAAGTACTTTTGTTGATTTTGTGGGCCTCCGAGTGGTGCAGTATGTTAAAGCGCTCGCCCTATCATCCGGAGATCACAGGTTCGAACCCCGGGTGATGTTCAATTGGACACGACTAGATTGGGAAGAAAGTCAGGGGGAAATTGGGCAGGACAAAAAAAAATTTTTTTGAAATGCTGTTAAAATACAAGTTGTCCGAATAATTATTTACCACTAAAATACAGTAAACAGTACAAGATCACAGTAATAAACTGTATATCAAAATACAGCAATTTACTGTAGTCTATTTCTACAGTACAAATACTGTAATAAAAAACGGCATTTTACTGGCAAAACTGTAAAAAAAAAAAAAAAAAAGAAGAATCAATTATTTGTCACATGTACATTTTACAGCACAGCGAAATGTCTTCTTCGCATATCCCAATTAGGAAACTGGGGTCAGAGCGCAGGGTCTGACAGCTTACAGCACTCCTAAAGCAGATAGGGTTAAGGGCCTTGCTCAAGGGCTCAACAGTGGCAGCTTGGCGATGCTGGGGTTCGAACCCCCGACCTTCCGATCAGTAACCCAGTAACCCACAGCCTTAACCAATTTAGCCACCACTGCCCTATAAATGACCCAGTTTGTGGAAAAGTTGCCCACAATGACCTAGAGTTACTCTATTTGACAGGCCATCTCGCACACTCTGAGAGCATGTCCAAACTTTATTTCTTGACATCTGACCACAGTTCACCATCTTTTCAAACTGATCCCAATGAACTAAAGTTGGGGTGCTTTGACATTAGGGCCCAGATACACTGAGTACTCTTGATGCTAAAAGTCTGTGTCATTTGATTTATGTGAAGACTGTACACCGTACCTGAGAATGGATCTATGAACTGAAAATAATACAAATTCATCCATGTGTACTTGGGCATGGATCGCATCATGTGTGAAAGCTAACATTACTAATACACAGAATTACATCAATGCCAACCGTCTGCTCTGAAATCATGTGCTGCACAGCCATATCTGATGAAGTAAGATGTAAGGTGAAAAAGTCATTCTAGCAAGAAGGCATAGGAACTCCAATGTACTCTTCTTATTCTTTGGGTTTATTAGCAGATCACCAATGAATGAGGTGCTACTGCCACCTATTGTATCGTTGTTACATTGTTAATGTGAAAGTTGACAAGCACGCTATAGGTTGACAGAGTAATCATACTTGGGCATGCTATGAACTAGTGATGGGTCATTCATGAACAATTCGTTCTTTTTGAACAAATCTTTAACATGACTCAGATGAACGAGTCGTCTCGGAGAGTGATTTGTTCATTTTCGATTGGGCACGCATGCGCAAAGCATCGCAAAACCTCCGTATGTTACATACAGGAAACAGTATTGAACGATTCTCAGCAATAAGTCTTCAAGTCTCGAGTCGTTTGTTCTTTTAACACGTGACTCCCATAGACGCTATGCAGTGCAATAGATTCAAAAGAACGAACGACTCAGACTGGAAGGTATAAGAGGGGAGCTGCTCATTCTGTTTATTATGATATGTCCTTAGGTACATTGTAATATTTTCATAACTGGAACTATAGCACTATAGAACTATAAAACTACAAAATTTGTGTATGTAGACGTATTGGGGGTATTTTTATTGAAAACGCAACATTTTAATTTATTTCTGATCAAAAGAATGAAATGAACGAAATGACTCAAAAAAAGATTGGTTCATTTTGATGAACGAGATTCAAAGAACCGAATCACTAAAATGATTCGAACTTCCCATCACTAGTATGAACTTATTGTGCTAAATATGTAAACATGCTAAACTCAGTGACTGGACACAATGATTTGAAAAAAAAATTTTGAAAAAAAACTTTTTAAGAATGATCAATGGTTAATAATAGGAAGCTCAATCAGCCGAAATATTCTTTTATTAATGGGTCTTAATGTGTTGTACGCATGAAAAAGTAGCTCAGTTGGTTCAGTGAAAATGAAATCTTCTTCTATACCGCTTAATCCTGTGTTCACGGTCGCGGGGGATCCTATCCCAGGAGACTTCGGGCACTAGGCGGGGTACACCCTGGACAGGGTGCCAATCCAACGCAGGGCACACACACACACTGCGGGCAATTTGGGAACGCCAATTAGCCTAACCTGCATATCTTTGGACTGTGGGAGGAAACCGGAGTACCCGGAGGAAACCCACCAAGCACGGGGAGAACATGCAAACTCCATGCACACAGAGACGGGGAATCGAACCCAGACCCTGGAGGTGCAAGGCGACAGTGCTAACCACTACACCACCGCGCCGCCCGAAAATGAAATCAAACAATGTTAATGAAATGTGTTGACATTTTAAAGATGTTAAGATTGTTTTGGCTAAAGGATGTTTTCCAATTTTTATCTCCTGTACCACACAAGAAACTTGCTATTAACATTATTCCTGTGACATTTAACATAACGGGTTAAAACACACTATTGCAATCTACTGACCTGGCAAGTTCATGGATATTTTTACTTTTTTTGTGTGTTTTAGTCTCCTTTTAATCACAGAAGTAACAGCAGAAGTAAACATGAATCGATAATATCCACATACATGTAAACAGATCCTTTATTTATTTTAATTAGTTTTAGATGATATGTGTTTGAAATATGCAAATATATGTGTATTTTATGCATATAAAGTATTTTCACACTACACGCAGAACGGCTGCATTTATGACCAAGTTTATCCCAATAGAATCATTGTAGCATTATTATTATTATTATTATTATTATTATATAGTAGCATGTGTTTACTTTGGTTAATGGTGTTAAAGTATTATTGTGTATTGTCCGTGTCTAACAAGGTATGTATTATGTGTGTGCGTGCATGTGTGTGTGTGTGTGTGTGTGTGTGTGTGCATGTGTGTGGACGTGTGGCACGTGGCTGAGTGCAGAGGGGGATTATTATGCTGTACCAATTCCCTTATTACTGTGCCCTCTCTTTGCTTGATGCCATATGGCACACACACACACACACACACACACACACACAGTAAAGCACGTGCCACAACCTAGACCCTAACCCACCACAATCTCATAACCCCCTAGCCAGCTTGACACTAAGCATTCTGTCCACACACACACACACACACACACACACACAATGACCTATATAGATCAGCACAAAGTAAAGCTAACATGTGCAATGAGACATGCAGTCATTTTGCCCACATGTGTATACATACATACATACTTTGTGTGTGTGTGTGTGTGTGTGTGTGTGTGTGTGTGTGTGTGTGTGTGTGTGTGTGTGTGTGTGTGTAAGAAGAACATTTAGTGGACCGCTGGTTACAGTATGTGGTCATGCGCTAGTGGGTTTTGGTCTAGGTTGTGGCATGCGCTTGAAAGTGTGTACATTTTCCATCTATGATCCAAATGTTTGAATAAATACAGTTGGATTTAGTTTTTCAATGTTTATAGATTAAAAACCCTTTAACAATAACTTTATGTTAATATATTAATAATATAATAATAACTGTGATTAATTCTGTGATTCAGTGACATTAAATTTTTTAACAATTACACACTGTAGTATTGATCCTTCTCTCAATCCCCCACCTTAACATTGCATTTAAAGATTGATTCTGATTGGTCAGAAGGTGTTGGATAATTTCTGTAGCTCTGTCCTTAGTTAAGGTCGTGAACACAGATTTACATTAATTGACTCCTTTTAAAACATTATGTTTTTGCATTGTAACAGTGGATTCACAGAGACTGTGGATTTATTTTAAGTTAATTGAGCCTAGTGAGGAAACAGCTGTTTATAGGTGCTATAACATAAGTGAGAACAGGAACTAACTTTTTTCGTGCCACATTATTGTGCAACATTACATATAACTGTTAATGGATAAAAAGGTGTGACTTGTCATTCTTTTAAAAAATATGTCCTGAAGATATCAGGAACACATATGGGAGAGAGGGGACAGGTCTGGACTGAAGACAGGTGTTAACCCGCTTAATCC
The DNA here is from genome assembly GCA_030522415.1 of Channallabes apus. Taxonomy (NCBI): domain Eukaryota; kingdom Metazoa; phylum Chordata; class Actinopteri; order Siluriformes; family Clariidae; genus Channallabes; species Channallabes apus. The sequence goes on along the minus strand of CM060126.1, from coordinate 2,952,033 downwards.
ACAAACACAACCACACACATATACACAATTGATGCAGATATGCTGACCCACTCAGACACCCACCTGCTGGCGTCTGCTAGAGATTATCAATCTGTCTAAATCAATCCAGCAGGGAGGGTGTGTGTGTGTGTGTGTGTGTGTGTGTGTGTGTGTGTCTGTCTGTCTGTCTGTCTGTCAGTTTATACAAGTAATATTTGCAAACTGAAAACAATGAAAATGAAGTAAATAAAATCTTTTTTATTTAATATTCTGAGTAAGAATCTAAAATTATCACTTACATTAATTATTATGTAATTTAATTATTTATATATTTAAACCCTATATATTATCTACAGTGGTGTGAAAAACTATTTGCCCCCCTCCTGATTTCTTATTCTTTTGCATGTTTGTCACACAAAATGTTTCTGATCATCAAACACATTTAACTATTAGTCAGAGATAACACAAGTAAACACAAAATGCAGTTTTTAAATGAGGGGTTTTATTATTTAGGGAGGAAAAAAATCCAAACCTACATGGCCCTGTGTGAAAAAGTAATTGCCCCCTGAACCTAATAACTGGTTGGGCCACCCTTAGCAGCAATAACTGCAATCAAGCGTTTGCGATAACTTGCAACGAGTCTTTTACAGCGCTCTGGAGGAATTTTGGCCCACTCATCTTTGCAGAATTGTTGTAATTCAGCTTTATTTGAGGGTTTTCTAGCATGAACCGCCTTTTTAAGGTCATGCCACAACATCTCAATAGGATTCAGGTCAGGACTTTGACTAGGCCACTCCAAAGTCTTCATTTTGTTTTTCTTCAGCCATTCAGAGGTGGATTTGCTGGTGTGTTTTGGGTCATTGTCCTGCTGCAGCACCCAAGATCGCTTCAGCTTGAGTTGACGAACAGATGGCCGGACATTCTCCTTCAGGATTTTTTGGTAGACAGTAGAATTCATGGTTCCATCTATCACAGCAAGCCTTCCAGGTCCTGAAGCAGCAAAACAACCCCAGACCATCACACTACCACCACCATATTTTACTGTTGGTATGATGTTCTTTTTCTGAAATGCTGTGTTACTTTTACGCCAGATGTAACGGGACACGCACCTTCCAAAAAGTTCAACTTTTGTCTCGTTGGTCCACAAGGTATTTTCCCAAAAGTCTTGGCAATCATTGAGATGTTTTTTAGCAAAATTGAGACGAGCCTTAATGTTCTTTTTGCTTAAAAGTGGTTTGCGCCTTGGAAATCTGCCATGCAGGCCGTTTTTGCCCAGTCTCTTTCTTATGGTGGAGTCGTGAACACTGACCTTAATTGAGGCAAGTGAGTCCTGCAGTTCGTTAGATGTTGTCCTGGGGTCTTTTGTGGCCTCTCGGATGAGTCGTCTCTGCGCTCTTGGGGTAATTTTGGTCGGCCGGCCACTCCTGGGAAGGTTCACCACTGTTCCATGTTTTTGCCATTTGTGGATAATGGCTCTCACTGTGGTTCGCTGGAGTCCCAAAGCTTTAGAAATGGCTTTATAACCATTACCAGACTGATAGATCTCAATTACTTTTGTTCTCATTTGTTCCTGAATTTCTTTGGATCTTGGCATGATGTCTAGCTTTTGAGGTGCTTTTGGTCTACTTCTCTGTGTCAGGTAGCTCCTATTTAAGTGATTTCTTGATTGAAACAGGTGTGGCAGTAATCAGGCCTGGGGGTGACTACAGAAATTGAACTCAGGTGTGATAAACCACAGTTAAGTTATTTTTTAACAAGGGGGGCAATCACTTTTTCACACAGGGCCATGTAGATTTGGAGTTTTTTTTTCTCCCTTAATAACGTAAACCTTCATTTAAAAACTGCATTTTGTGTTCAATTATGTTATCTTTGACTAATAGTTAACGGTTTTTGATGAGCAGAAACATTTAAGTGTGACAAACATGCAAAAGAATAAGAAATCAGGAAGGGGCAAATAGTTTTTCACACCACTGTATATATATCTTAAATATAGATACAATCTAGATTATTTTATGCAATACATGCTTAATTAACATGCATTGGTATCCAGTAAACACATATGCAATTAAAATAGTTATAAAGAGTCAGTAAGCCAAAGAAATTTATACACACTTCATCAAAAGAAAAATAGTATGATGTATTGCACCATCAGGCACTGGGTTAGATTCCCTTAAGAAGTGAGATATGCTTTAGTTTTGGTCAAATTTCTAGAATTTTAACTCACCTAGAATTTTAAGTCTGTTTAAGAAATAAAGAAGATGCACTTTCGTAAAAGGTACAGCTGTGTTACAACCTCAGGGACAACAACATATAACTTATTTATTTGCTATTATTTATTAAACAAATATGACGTCAAAGCAACATGTGGACAACACTAAGTACCCCCTTACTGTTTCCATAGGATCATAAGCCCTTGATTAATTGATTATCAGAAGATACTGTATAAAAGCAGACATTTGACAGTCTGCTGGTCTGGAACGCCAAGAAGGAAAGACATAAACAATGTTTTTTAAATTAGAAATTGTTGCTGCACATCAATATGGAAAGGGTTATAAAACCCTCTCAAAACAATTTGGAGTTCAGAATTCTACAGTTGCAAAGATTATTCACAAATGAAAATCATTTAACAATGTTGTCAATCTTCTCAGGAGTGGACTTCCCAGTACATTCACCCCAAGGTCAGACCATGCAATGCTCAGAGAAATACAAAGGAATAGCTAAATCTTAGAGCCTACAGGCCTCATTCAGCATGTTAAATATTATAGTCCACGACAGCACAATTAGAAGAAGACTGAACACGTATGTTTTGCTTTAAAAGGTTGTCTAAAAAGATACAACAATCATAAGGATGGAACAATCTGATGAGACCAAAGTCGAGTTATTTGCCCCTAATGACCAGCAGAGGTGGAAAGTAACGAATGACATTTACTCGCGTTACTGTAATTGAGTAGCTTTTTTGTGTATTTCTACTTTTTAAAGTAGTTTTAAAAATCTGTAATTTTACTTTTACTTAAGTACTTTTTGTTTGAAGTATTGTAATTCGCTACATTTTAAATCATATTCGCTACTGAGTAAAAAATAAATGAATGAAAATGATAAAATAATACAAATATTATGCTTTGTATAAATGCTCCGTTGCGCCGCGTGTGTGTATCATGTCCTGGTCGCGCGCCGCTCCAGACTCCACTCCAGGTTTTCTGACATCGGCATCTTCCTGACCTTCCACAGGTCGCTTCTGCCTTGAGAGTGACGTCATCGATTAGCGCGAACATATATTAACCGGAGAGAGACGCGGGAAAGATGAAAGAGGTTGTGATTTTGGCGTTTTGATATTTGGTTGTGTATTCCGGTTTTGACTTTTTGCCTCCAATTGACTTTGATTATTGCTTTGTCCCTTTGGTTTGGTTGGTCTTTGTATATATTTCTAGATAATTTCATTGTTTTTGGTTTAGGGAGTCCGGGAAGGTACCTGTATTTTTGTTTGTGTTTTTTTTTTTTTTTTTGCAGGTAATCTAGCTACTAATATAAATACCATTTTGTTTATTATTTTGGCCTGGGTCCATCCTGAATCTGATCCTCCTCCTGGTGTGTGTGTGTGTGTGTGTGTGTGTGTGTGTGTGTGTGTGTGTGTGTGTGTGTGTGTGTGTGTGTGTGTGTTTGTATATACAAACCTCATTATTTTATCAGTTAATGATTGGATCTAGTTCTTTCTGCCATATACCACCATTTCCATACAGTTTAAAATAGAACCCGGAACCATTCTTTTGCTCTATGACCCTAGACTGGGACGTAACACCATATTTAAGTGACCACTTTGATTTTCAAGCACAAGAAAGACAACAGCTTTATTATGCAAAGGTGTTCCTTCAGTTAAAAACAACTATTTTGAGATTTATATCTGCTCATCTTTTTTGAACTACGCTAGAATGCCTCATCCCTCCCCCGCTGTTAAAAAAATAAAAAAGTAACTCGGTAACTTTTACTCTGAGTACATTTTTTAATGACCTACTTTTTACTTTTACTTGAGTAGATTTTTATAATGGTAACTTTACTTGTACTTAAGTAAAATTTCACTGAAGTAACAGTACTTGTACTTGAGTACAAAATTTTATTACTCTTTCCACCTCTGATGACCAGCACCATCATCTCATACCCATAGCCAAGCACGGCAGTTTAAACAACAGGTTCTCATTTGTTCTCAAATATGTATAATTTTCATTCATGGTGATAGTTTTACATTTTTTGTTTTTGACTTTGGAACATGAACAAAACCAGCATACCCGGAGGAAACCCAATAAGCAAGAAGATGCCACCCCTAAACACATAGATGCAAGATTTGAATCGGTGACCATGCAAGACAACAGTACCATCTAATAAGTCTCAATGCCACCAGGTTCTAGAATATTCCAAGCAAAGAGTGGAATTTTTGTTCTCAGTGAAGATTTTAGAATTTTTTCTTTTAAATAATGTATATACATTTTTAGAATAAACTTTTTAGTCTGTCAGATTTTTTTTTCTTACACATTTTTTTTCGTCATCAAACAAAATTGTTTCAGAAACACATGAGTGTGTGATCTTAAATGTACTGATTTTTTTTGCCCAGCCAAGGATTAAAAAATGTTTTAAGAAGGAATTAATTCTCAGAAAAAGTTGAAGACTTTGTTTGTTCTTAAATATACAAATATTTGTTTAAATTGTTCAAGTATCTGACTTTTATTGTAAAACAAGTTTGAAAGTCTTTTTGCTAAAAGATGTAGAAATTTCATATAACAACAAACAGTTTCACATGTTGGCACATAAACATTTTAGGACATTTTAATTTTAGCTAAAGTTATACCAACTTTGACCAATTGTTTTTTTTTTGTTGTTTTGTTTAGTTTTGTTTTTGTCCAAAGTTCTAGAATTCTTGTTCTGAAAAATAGAGAATTTTCATGTAAAAGCTTAAAACTTCTGGATTTTGAGGCTCAAAGTTATATAGATTTTAGAGGTTTTGCTTCTAAAACATCTAAAATTTATATAATATTCTGCTTTTACTTAAAGTGTAAGAATTTTTTTAGAGTTGTGAAATTACATTTAACTTAATGTTTGTTAGTACAGAACACTTAACCTGAAGCCTGAAAGCTTATCCCCACAGGAACAATCACACACACACACACACACACACACACACAAATGCACCGATCACAGCCAGCCCAACCCCTTCTAATGCCCCTCTTCCTTCTCTGATTTGTTCACTTCCTTGCACAAGTTTTCTCCACATACCTGTTTGCTTGTTTTTCTGTCCCCTCCAGATACATCCGTTCTTTCCTCTGTATCCATCTATCCAAAATCTGTCCATTCCAGATATTTAAAGGTCAATAATTTGACCATGCAAGTCACTTCACACTGCTCATGTCACACCTCACAACTCAAGCCCTTGCACGAAAAGTTTATTCACTTTATTCTTATTACTTTCCTCTCATTTTCTCTTTCACACTTTGTCGATCGTTCCCTCTCTCTGTCTGAGCGACTGTCCTGTTCTGTCAATCCTGTCCTCTGTTGTCAATCTGAGTCCAAAATGCCGTTTACTCTCTTTATCCCGAGGTAAGATACTTACTTTTCAGATAAAGCACATTATGATAAATCGGCTAAACTCGGTTTGTGTGTGTGTGTGTTTGTGTGTGTGTTTGTGTGTGTGTGCATGGCCTGTGAGTAGGCACATACAGTAACAAATACAGTAGCTCTATCTATATATCCATGTATTCCCTGGTCACTTTAATAGGAACACCTTTACACCTGCTTGTTCAGTGCAGGAACTCACACAGAGCTTTATTTAGTCTTTACAGTATGCATCTCACTGGGAAAAACAATGTCATCTCAGTACCCATGGCTTGGTTGTCATTAACTCAAGGTTTGCCAAAGTACATATTTGAATTGTTTGCCATCCTGCTTTCCTTGCAAACCTGTCTGGCCCCTGACCTCTTATCTCATCAAGGTGATAATGCTGTTAGGATCCCTGGTGTTATAATTCTAAGATTCTAAGATCTGAGAATAATTGTTATTCTTAAAATTGTTTTATTTACAATCCTAATCCAGTGCATCATATGGAGTTATCATGAATATGGAGGCTTAGTTTACAGACAGAAAAATAAACAGATAGACACATAAAAAGCAAACAGATAGATAGATAGATAGATAGATAGATAGATAGATAGATAGATAGATAGATAGATAGATAGATAGATAGATAGATAGAAGAAACTTTATGTTCTATCTATCTATCTATATAGAACATACAGTTTGTTATAAAAAATTATGCTATTAAGGATGCAAATCAAATGTGGCAATATTGTGTGTGTGTGTGTGTGTGTGTGTGTGTGTGTGTGTGTGTGTGTGTGTGTGTGTGTGTGTGTGTGTGTGTGTGTAGATTAGATACTGTAAGCCTCTTATGAGGTTGCCGTGTCCTTAATTTCAATCTGGGTCCTAATGGCCTCCTGTCCATCCCTTAAAGAATGTTGTTTTTCAGTGGAAAAACAAAAACTGAAAGATTTTTCCATTCGTATAAAATGTTATATATACGTTTTGGCTCTGATGTGATGTGATGTCATATGAAAAATAGTCTAGTATAAATACTACATTTTTGTAAATTGCAGAGCAAAAATGGGCTGGTGGGATTTTTTGGCAAACTATATAGCAACTGTCACATGATTGCAATAGAAACAAAAAACAGCCAAATTCCACTTTTTGTAGGTTAATGGCCCACTTTGATATTTAGTTATGCAATTTTTTGGAGCAATATCTATCATGATGTTTTTGTGTTACTGTATATGTACATAATAAGTATTTATTCCAGGCAAAACTAAGTGTTACGTTTTCTCATATTTAGGAATTATATTTAATATTCGTAATTTCTGTTCAACTTTTTTGCAGCAGCATTTAAAAGAATTCAGGGTCATTGCACATCAAGGCCTACTGAAAACACATGAAAAATCAGTATTTGTTGATTTTCCCTTTTTTCCATATTTTTTTAATGAGTAAAAAAATCTACGAATAAATTGTTATATAACCCTATGAACAATTTGTTTGTATTAATTAGATTATTCATATCTTATTGTAAGTCGATTTTAAGGAAGCATTTGGAACCATGCAGCGAGGATCGCAAAGCTCAGCTTACCTGTGTGAACTCCAGGTGGATCAGGAGAAATTCCTCGAGTAATAAACACTCGCACCTGTGCATGAGGACAGATGCTGCAGATGTTTCTTCGTTGTTATGAAAAGATTTATTTCAGTTTTAAACGTCAAAATTCACCGTGAACGAGACTATAGTCAGAGAGCTGTGTGAGTGTATTTAGATCTCCACAGTGGCTTTGTAGATTCAGCTAAACCCCTTATTGCAGTTTGGATTTTAAACTTATATTAAATCCGATTCAGTAACAAAGCGCGAAGAATCGGCTTTGCACGCGCTCAGTTTCGAACTGAAACTTTACTGCAGTTTTCTTTTTGTGAGAAGTTTCACTACTACAATTAACAAGAAGAAGAAAACAAACGAGTTATAACATGATTAAATAGTTAAAGTGACCAAAGACAAAGATATATGTGTTTTTTTCTTTCCCTTGTTTAGTTCTTTATCTTTGGACACTTTAACTATTTAGTTACGTTAATTGTAATAGTAAAACTGACCCATATATTTTGTGATTCCAAGTTTTCGATATAAAATCATATGTAGAATAGATTTATAGAAAGTATATACACTCTAAAAAATAAAACTGTGCTGTACTCAATTTTTTTGGTGAAACATTTTTACACTTAAAAATATCAATATCAATCTAAAAATTAAAAAAATCATGTAAAACATACTTCATGAATGAAGTACAAGTCAGTAAAAAAAATAAGTAGACCTGAATAACTTTTTGTAGTAGGTTACCCAAGTGAAAATGAGTAAAATAATTGAGTAGATATGATTGAAATGGAAGGTAGAAGAAACTGAAAATTTTACTATTATTTAACAAACAAATGTGCTACATTTACTTGTTTTAAATAAATTTAATTCATACTGGTCTATCACAGAATTAATATCTTACACTATTTTTTTTAATACTGTATATTTAGCTTTTAATCAAGTTTTTTTTTTCAATTTAGGTCAATGTATCTAATGACATATCTAATTATAAACAAAGACACAATACACACATTACCATTTTAATTAAACATTTATTTGCCAAATTTGACAAGACATGACGTCTAAACTCAATCTGGTTTACTTTGCAAATGACATGTAACATGATCATAAACAATGAGCTGAATTGATCTCATTATTAAACAGTCTGACAAACAATACTTCTGTCACAAGTATTATACAGATAATATGTGGAAAGTAGACTTTTGTATTAGAATAGAATCACAGTCACATTTTACATCTGAAAGACTGCAGACCTTCACACTTCAGTTTCCTTCAAACTGTGGAAAGTTGTATGGACAAATGTGTGTGCAGACATTCCCAGGTCTTAAAGAAGCAATGACAGTCTAAATGAAGACAGGACACTGAATATCATTGATCAACAGTACCATGCTTCACTCCATAATGATCGAAATTCCTTTTGTTGATGCGACAAATGTGCAGAGCTTACACCGCCATCCCATAAGCTGGCACCTAAAAAAGGAATTATAGTATACAAGTAAGTACAAGTGTGACTGTTACTATATGCATCATCACACTGATCTATAAGTGGTGTTCAAGTCAAAGCGGGACTTGTGATGAAAATTCTCTGAAACGAAGACGTAAAACTGATTTGATTTTACAGAGACCATTGCTGGTAAAATTCCGGTGAACATTTCAGTGGAATGCTTTTACAAAAAACAGACTGCTTTGATCACCAAAGGCGTTTTGCTCTTGCAGAACAATGCACAACCTCATATATAGAGACAGAAATATAGAGAGAAATAAAGGGAGCTTTTACTCTAATAAGTGTGTTCTGTTATTCTGCACAATTAAAAGTCCCGCTTTGACTTGAATGTCCCTTGTACATGTCTTTGTCCCTTGTATAAAAATGATACAAGAACTTTATTTACGCATTACTATCAACTATATAATTTTTTTACTTTAGTTACTGGAAAATCTTGTATATTCTAGTGGATTCAATATATTCTGGATTAAAAATAGGTAAAGTGAAATATTTTCAGCCTTGTTTCAATTTCTATCTTGGATTCAATGGTTACACATTTAATACTTCTGAAACATTTAAAAAGTTGACATTTACCTCCAGTTTTATCTCCATTCAACTTCTCTTCTTTAGTGGTGTTGGTTCTGTGAAAGAGATATTGACAATATATAACGTTTCACGAAAATGATTTAAAAATCAGTTTTAGTTTTTTTTTACTTACATATTACAACATACATGACATATTTCACTTCAATATTTTAATTTTATATTATTTCTCCCAATTATAATTCTGAGAGAAATGTTGTAGGCCTACTGTACTTTTACTTCATTTATTTCATCAACTGCCATTTTAATAATGTTTAAGTACACGGTTATGTTTGTGAAGTACTTGTAGAACTTTTGTACTTCAAATACATTAGAAGTTTAGAATGGCATGTGCTTATGACTTTAACTTGAGTAAAATGTTTGAAGTTCTATTGTTTTAAACAAAGCTATAGACCATTATACTGCTAATCAAACTGCCTGTCTGTAGTGCTGTACATCATGAGACTGGAGCTGTGCTGGACTCAGAGCTGTTGCTCTCCCGGTGTGTAAACAGTGCCAGAGTCCGGACACTGCACCTCATTTCTGCTGTTTAAATCTGCTTTGTTCTGCGTTTCCTCCTTAAAGTGTCGGAGTGACCCGAGCAGACTCGCGGTTCAGTGTGTGAGGTGGACCCGGTACACACGCGGTAATTATTTCAACACGCTAGTTTTATATCATCGCCACAGTGACGGTTGGCTGCGCAAAATCACCGCATTCGGCGGGAGAAATTCAAATATTGCGGCACAACCGCGGCCGGTTACACCGAGAAACCCGGACATGCACGCGCACGCGGCTCGGTGTTAAATCTCTCCTTTTACACCAGAGTTTAAGTGTCTGTATTAACGCCGCTTTACCTGAGCAGTTCGGTGGTTGGAACAAACAAGTAAAATGACACTGAACACCAGGACTGACCTGTTGCTAGCTATCGTTAGCTATGTAGCTCGGCTGTGACAGGATTCAGAACAGTAACACACACACTATAAAGTTGTGTATACAGACAGACAGAGGAATTATTTCAGTAACTTGTGTTAGCTGTTTACTCACCAGGATTTATAAGGAATGTTCCAGGAGCTTCATGTCCATCCTCACAGCCTTCTGGTCTCTGATGTTACACCAGATTTCCCATGAGCACTTGCGCAGGGCAATTTACTAAATTATTTAAGTTTTTCTTGTTAAACATAAAGAATATTGAGTTGGAATGAGTGATAAATGTAGTTCTTTAAACTAATCAGCATTAATTACTCCATTACCAAATATTTTGATTGAAATGTATCAAAAATATTAAGTGGATGTTAAAAATATAATTCAGTTAGTCAAATACTAATTTCTATTTGTGAAATAAACTTAAATTATAGTGTAAATTTAAGACAAACAGAACAGTAGTTTTTTTAGGCATTTATTTTGATTTGTCTAACTCAAACAATCATGTATGTGACTTTTAGAGATTTTATTAAGGTAACATAACCTGTTTATTACTGTGAAATTTACAAGACCACAGAATCATTTTTTAGAGTGTATTATGCATGTTCGACTATAAAAATAGTTTCAGTTTCAAGTTATATGAATTAGAAGCGTAATATTCCATAAGTTCCATATGCTGTTAACATGAGGTATAAGATAAAAAGTAAAAATAACGCAAAATAGAATTTCTAAGGACATATGCTACAGTAGCTAATCAATTAATTATTATTATTATTATTATTATTATTATTATTATTTGTGGGATTACATGTGTGGTTGAGAGAAGACACAGTTCAAGGGATTTAAGGAAACAGAGCCCGGTTTGTGTGTGTGTGTGTGTGTGTGTGTGTGTGTGTGTTTGCGAGTGTGCGTTTAATCCTCCTCTACCCATCTCTTGCGTCTCGCAACTCTTCAACATTTTGCAAGAGTATTCGTGTATAATACACAGAGATAATAACAAATATTAGTTTTTTTCTGCAATGTATGTTCCCTATTTGTACATCTTTTCAATATATTTTAAGTCTATCACACAGTACAAAGACACACCATTTTAACCCTCATTTTTAAAACTGTTTACAATAAAGCTTTAAGGTATAGAGTATCCTCTAAATCTGTGCCTATTGTTTTGTATTATTGTAAACCAAAACTATTTAATGAGATGCAAATGATGATTTGATTATATTTATTAATAATAATAATAATAATAATAATAATAATAATAATAATAATAATAATATGTGTAAATTGTTAAGTAGAAACTGAACTAATAATTTTACTTATTATTTTAATTCGTTGTTTTTTTGCAACTTTTGCAGGTCCGTTACTGTTGAACAAACACTTATTTAAATTTTCCTTTAAAAGGATTTTGTATGTTCTTTATTTTAAAATTAAATTAAAAAAGTTTTTTGTGGGCTCCTGTTTTGTTGTTTAAGTTTTGTAACCATGAAGCCGGCAATATATTCGTAACCGTGTGGCTAAGAGTCGTTTTTCACGACTTTATTCGTTTACATTTTTTTTTTATCACATTGCACTCCGATTTGTTTAAGCGGCAATTATTACGTGATACTTTTTAAAGCGTTTACAAAAACTTGGTGAACTATTATTGGACACCATGTACACTATCTCTCCCTCCCTCTCTCTCTCGCTGCCTCTTTCTCTCTCTCTCTCTCTCTCTCTCCCGCGCTCTCCTCAAATAAATAGATAGATAAATAAGTAAATAAAACTACAACAAATTCAAAACCAAACAGATACATATTTCACGTCATTCGAACTCAATTTACTGACTCAGCTTCCCAAAGTGACCCAATGTACACCATGTTTAAAATAACTAACAATACTGCTCCTAATAATTTACTGTTTTTATAGTGATTTCTGTAGAATAACTAGATTAACATTTATTCCTACTGTGCTGAGAACGGCAAAATCATTCAGAAGATACTGTCTTGATTCTAAAATTTTACATAATTTCAGATTCCAGGCAAGTATACTGTAGGACAATTATTTTCTCTTACTTCTCTTGCAAGTGCAATCGACTCAAAATCTGAAGTTAGTAAACACTTCAGATTTTGATGATTATTCCCAGCATACACATAAACGCCCTAATCTGGTTTTAATTTATCAGGTTAAAGTATTTGATGTTATATTTTATTATGAACCAGTCAGATCTGACAGATATTACAGTTCTCCAAAACCCTGATGGATAAATTTCATAAACTATTGAAAACGTATTAATTTATTAAAACCTTTCAAAGTTGGTTTGTTTAGGTACTACCCTTTAAATAAACGTTTAAATTTTATCTTAAAATGCAGTCTGATTTGTGTGCATCCTTTCAAGAAATGAAGGAAGGATCAACAACAGGAAGGTTGAGAGCGAGCGAGCGAGAGAGAGAGATTTTTGCTTTTAACACTCCTTTATTTTAATCATTTTGTACCCACGTTCTTTTTTCTTAAAAAAAATGTGCATAAATACATAAATACATACATAAAATAATTTAGGTATAATTAGAAAAGAAGATGTTTGAGTAGGAGGAGAAAAACAATCAATAAATAAGTAGGTAATATAAATAAAAAATGAGATTAGTAATAACAATTGTGAACACTGTAGAAATAAAAGCAGGTAAAATACACAAAAAATTATCAGTAAACGAAACAAGAGCTTGGAGGAATCCGTACAAATAAATGAACGAATAAATAAATATGATTGATTAATGCACACTACTGAGCTGATGTAATAAAAAAAGCCAATTAAAATGTTTTTATTGGTTAAAAACATTGTTTAGGTGGTTAAAAATGCAATGTTTAAAATGGGTTGATAGGTAGTATAAAATAGTACGTAAATAATAATAAAAAATCGGACTTTGGCTTATTTTGAGAGAGAGAGAGAGAGAGAGAGAGAGAGAGAGAGAGAGAGAGAGAGAGTTTGAGGAAGGAGGGGTTTTTCTCCACCTTGTCTTCTAATTAGCCCTCCTCTTTCTTGGTGCTCTCAGTCCTCGGCTGTGTCTCAAACTCAACACAACCTTCAGTCACTGAAAGAGAGAGACACGTCCACGAGAGCGAGACAGAGAGAAAGACAAACAGTGTTTTTTATCTCATCGCGCGTTTTTGGAGACACAAAAGAGGGTTGGAATTAGATTTAGTTAGATGACTGAAATTGCATTTTTTTCTTTAATATAAGCAACCAGTAGAGCTTTAAACAGAGAGAGAGAGAGAGAGAGAGAGAGAGATTAAAGGCAGTGCAGGCATGATGTCCTACATTAAGCAACCTCATTACGCAGTGAACGGGTTAACGCTGTCCGGCCCGGGCATGGACCTCCTGCACACCGCCGTCGGCTACCAGAGTAAGTGTTTTACCAAAATTCACAGTTATTATCTCCTTATTGTGATTGTAAGCAAAAGTTTCTAAAAGTTAGAGCAGGATGCAACAAAATCCATTGTTTCACTCATGTCAAATCAAAACATCGCTATTATTATTGTTATTATTATTGTTGTTGTTGTTGTTGTTGTTGTTGTTGTTGTTGTAAAACTTGTCACTAAAGTGTATCAGTTTAAATGTCCCATTAGGCATCGTGGTTTTTAATTGAGGGTAGAAACAAGAATGAAAACTATAGGGATATTAAAATAATATTTCTCTGTAAATTGTGTGCTATATTTCATAAAGTAATTCAGATGGAATTTAATTGATCAATTAAAGTATTTTGTATGTGGTTTATTTATTTATTTATCTATTTATTTATTTATACGGTACTGAAGAACCTTTCAAACCATGCACTTTCAGAAAAAACTGTATCAAGGAAACATTGATAAATGTTCATTATCAGAACACATGAACAATAATTAGATTTCTGAGATTATGGTACCACCTCAGCACAAGGTAAAGTACAGTTTAGTACCCTTGGTTATTTACAGTAGCTATACATACTTTTAGTACTGCAAAAATTATCTGTTTTGGTAATGATTTCTTACCACAACGTGATGACCAGTTCTTAAGGTCACAGAAGAATTTGGCAGATAATGAACACATTCATGGTGGAAAATCATTCTTTAGTTATTTATAATAATAACAACAAAAATGTTAGCAATCAACTTAGAAAAAAATGGTTCAATAAAAAGCAAGAAGAGGTGCTTTTGTGCTTTTTGTAATTTTTGCTTTGTAAAGTTTCAAAAATGAACCATATAAATAGATTTTTTTTTTGCTGTTGTTGTTTATCTTCTTCTTTGTTTTGTATTATAATGATTGTTATTTACAGAGGTTGTAGTACAACTGGTGTAGAACTGCACTAGTTTTACTACAACTACAACTGTGTACAGCTGCAGAAAAATAAAATGAATAACAATTTAAAAGAAAACTTAACCTCTATATCCTATTTTCCCAGACAAAACCAATGAGTTGTGTCATAAATTGATAAAGATCAATAGCCCAAAAGATTCTTTAACAAAACAACAACAACAAAAAAAACTAAAACAAAAGCTGGTTAAATCACTAAGCAATTCCACCGACTCATACACGTTTTGTTCAAATATGGCATCAAGACACTTTTTAGGTGCTTTGTTTTGTTTTCGTGAGGACCTGATCCAATCCTAAACCAAATCCAAAACAGTCAGCCTTCTTAACACCTTTATAACCATGATTAAAATAAAATGTTTTAAATGCTGGACAATAAGAGGATTGTTGACACCTAAATTTAACACTTGTTCATATTTATTTTGTACATACTTGAAGCATGAAAAGAAAACACAAAAAGCATGTTTGTTTTGCAAATTCCACAAGAATTCTAATTGTAATGAGTTCTTTTGAGGGACACGCCAAAGCATCTTCGAGGGGTCAATGTTTTTTTTGTTTTTTCCCTAAGACTGCACTCTTGGGATGTGTCCACCTAAATATTTGAGGTGCAGTCTGATCCTTTTTTATTACAATTTTGAATCTAGAAAAACAAATAGAAGAATGAAAATAGGAATAAACAACCAAAATGCAAACAACCAAACAACTTACAATCAGTAGCATTCTGGAATTATGAATTTTTCTTGCATTTTATACTTTTAAAAACTAAATATTTTACTTATTTTCTTGTTAAATAATGCTAGCATAATGTTGACTCCATGCACTTAGCATTAATGAATTTGGCACCATGTTTAGATCTGAACACCTCCTCAAACATTCCAATATTAATTATTATTATGAACATATTAAACATAAGGTTGATTAATTAATGAATATTTATTTATTTGTTTGTTTGTTTGCCTTGTAGACACACCCCGGAAGCAGCGGCGTGAGAGAACCACGTTCACACGTGCACAGCTCGACGTGCTCGAGGCACTGTTTGGCAAAACGCGCTATCCTGATATTTTTATGCGCGAAGAGGTGGCGCTAAAAATCAACCTGCCTGAGTCCAGAGTCCAGGTAAGAGTTCAAAAACAATCAAATTTCAACTAAAATGTAAAACCTTACCTATTTCTACCACAGCACTGTTCTTCATTTTGTATTCTGCAGGTGTTGATGAATTTTCTATAACAGCAGCTCTGACAGCAGGTATTTGTCAAATTTTCTATAGCAAGAGCTCATCCAAGGGAAGCTGTCTGTCCAACAATAAACAGACTCAAAATAATTTATTAAACAAATTCCAATGTACAATCATATTGTGATTAATGATGTGGTGAGAATTTCTGTAAAGAGACTTTTATTAACATTTAAGGAAGATGTCTCCTTCCAGTGATTTATAACAGTATAAGGCAATGCCGTAGTTTTGCTAACACAGGATAACCTTATTTACTTCATTAATGAACAATGATGGAACAGGAACTATTTTTTTCAAGGATGTTCTACCACAGTAAACTGTAAAATATATTTTTATTTTAAACATGACATCACTCATCAAGTAAAAATCTTAATCATTGACAAATTACTGTGGTATCAGGTACAATATGTTAGTAGAAAATTATAAACTTTTTGGCTATAAAGTAATTAAAAACTAGATGTGTCAATTGGAATTTAAATATGATTTTATAATGTACAGTAAGTCCCCATCTTACAAACGAGTTCCTTTCCGGGAGCACATTCGTAAGTCGAATTTGTTCGTAAGTCAGACAATGTGAGTCTTACACCCCTATCTCACCTACGCAGATCAGTATGGTTTCCCGTGGTGGCCGTAAGTATGGTTTATTGTGATTCACCACGAGTTTTTGCAGTGGGAAAAATGAAACATAAAATTTTTTTGGTCGGTTCTCACAGAGGCTCGAATACCCGGCCGAAGCTCACAGACCTGTGCAAACCTTGCGAAATGCTGCACCACGAGTCTAACCCATAGAGGTGTTATACACCTTTTACACAAAAAGGCGGTCGTTTAAAGGCAGCCCAAGAAGGATCAATGCTACATTATGTCTCAGATCTGTATTGGACTGTGAACTCTGTCTCATTAAAGATTTTTCGAAATTACGATTATTCACCATTTGGACAGCTTTACAGGACAGACATTATCTATCATCATGCTCCCGGACTGATTCATTGTGATCAGGGAGGCTGACGCATTTCCCCCGTCCCCACACGTGCACACATACAATAATACCAGACTTCAATTAAATGCTATTTGATTTGTATAGCACTTTGTATAGCACATTGTCGCAAAGCAGCTTTACACAATCAAAAGAATTATTTAAGTTTGTCTGGAATGTGAATGTGTATGAATCAAAATGGTCAAATAGTCCCTTTAGACTTTAGACATTTTATACATTTACTTACACACTGAAAATATTGTATATAATTGAAAATATTGGTATCTGGTTGATAATGTTATATTTTCTATTAGTGTCTATTAGTGTCCATTTGTACAATACACGTGAGCTACTTCCACGATTTGTTTGCATCTACAAATGAAGAACCGCAGTCCATTCATATCTGCGGAAATTTGTAACTTGAATGTTCATAAATCAGGGACTTACTGTAATTATTTTTATATTTATTTACAGGTCTGGTTCAAAAACCGTCGTGCTAAATGTCGGCAGCAGCAGCAACAGAACAGCGGACAATCAAAACCTCGGCCTCCCAAAAAGAAATCATCCCCTGCTCGAGAGACGACTTCTGACCCTGCTAATGCTAACGCGACTGCTAATGCACCCTACAGTCCAGTCGCTCCGCCCCCTCCAGCCCCACCTACAGCCCTCACTCCAAGCTCGACTGGCGCAAATGCTAATGCAAGTGTCTCCATCTGGAGCCCTGCTTCTGTCTCGCCATTGGCTGATCCACTCTGCGTGTCGAGTAAAACTGCATACGCAATGACATATGCTCAGACTCCAGCCTACGCTCCGGCCTACGCAACATCTTCTTCTTATTTCAGTGGCCTAGATTGCAGCTCATACCTCTCCCCAATGCATGCACCACTCTCAGCCACTGGGAGTGGCCCCCTTAGCCCTATTGGCTCATCCTCTATGGCTCTGGGACAATCACAGATCTCGCAAGGATATGGCCCCGCCTCCCTTGGTTTTAGCACCATCGATTGCCTGGACTATAATAAAGACCAAACGGCTTGGAAGCTCAACTTTGGTGCAGCAGATTGTCTGGACTACAAGGACCAGAATTCCTGGAAGTTCCAGGTGTTATAGGCAGGAGGTGCAGACCAGGCTGGAATTTCAGACAAGCTAAAATTGTTTCTAATTGTGTCTTTGATTTCACTAGATTACATGATTTTATGTGTTACTTCAAAACAGCCAATGACATGAACAGACACTTGTTTTAAATGAAGTATAAGGATATATGACAAAACATCGATCTAAAATTGTGCAAGGGGATATGTCTGAAATATAAATTCAAAATATTCTGATCAGAGTTTAGTTATGTAAGCTTAAACAGATTCTCGTGATCGCAAATTCATTCAATCCAAATTGTACACAAAATGACAAGTTATGTTTAGGTTTAAGCGTATTTACATTTATACATTTTTAGGATTCATTTTGAAAGAACTATTTTTGCGTCCAAATTAGATTTGAAAAAATCTGATTAAAAAAAATTGCAAATTTGTAAAAATTTGTAGCAAACTTTTTAAATCAAGATGATTCAGTGGTTATGGCTTTTATTTAAGTAAAATTAAGTATTTTTACAACTTACTTTAGATTAAATTGTTCATATTCACCATGCAGAGTAACTCTGCTAAAGTTTGATCAAGTTGATTCCACATATAATAAATATGTAAAAGGCACTGGAGAAAAAACTATTTAGCTTTTTTTCTGTTTACGGATTGACTTTAAGCTTTGTACAATTCTTAACATCTAAACGTTTATATACAAAAATATGGTATATAAACATGTACGGCCTCATTATAAAATCGCTGTCTTGATCTTTTGTCTTTTTTCTCTAGCATAGACCATAATAATTTATGTTTTCATTGCAATTGTGACTTGTTGAATTGTGCTTAATTTGTTTTCAGCTAATAATATCATGTTGAAAAATTCATTTAAAAACTACATTTGTGGCTAATTGTAATCTGTGTGTCTGTGTTCCTGTCACAGTTGCATTTTCTTTAAATATTGAACTGTACTTGAAAATGGCAATCGTTTTGAATTCATGTTTAGAAAACTTCCAACTTTTTATTATTGATCTTAGTTTTTATTCAGACTCAGGGGTAAACCTGTAAACTGTTATGGTTGTGTGTAAAAGACATAAGTTAATCATTTTTATTGTTAAAATTTCTTGCATTTTCTGTCTTGTTTTGAACCTCTACTTTTGTTGCTTCTTCTTCTTCACCACTTCTGTTTCCTTATGTGTGTGTTTTCTTTTTCCGATGTCTCGTGACATTAAATTAAGTTCTAATAAAAGAAATATTCATTGTTCCACTTTTGTCAATGTTCAGATCTTTATCAATAATCAGTTAAATTCAACAAATTCTGGCATGAAGACAAATATGAATATAATCACTTTCCATAAGGAATTGATTTATAGAAGGAGTCTCCAGTGTCAGCGCTTTGTAACAGCAAATTTACTGATATGGGAGTATTAACATAGACCAACAAGGAGTTTATGCTTTGTTGTTTCTTTGTATCGTGGCTAGCTGCCTTTAGAAGTACGGTAGAGTAAAACTATTTTGCACTTTGACCCTTAACACATTTTTCTTCAGCGCCAGCCAGATGCAGTATTAAATGCAGCATAACTGGATTTATTTAAATGCTTACTAATCTTCTGATTAAAATTCCAGATTTAGAATATACAAAACTTTCTCTATAAATAATGAAGTATTTATATGTTCAATTCATCATTGACTCGCCTCAGATGGCATGAACCAGTTGGAAACAGGTGTAGATGATGACAGATGATCAGGTGGTGATTAATATACTGCTGATGCTGAATACTGAGTGGTTGGAACAAACGAGAGGGGAAATGAGGTCGCTGCTGAGGTAGGTACATAAACAACCAATTTTTTTATTGTATCTTTAGGTACATCCTGTTGCAGTAAAACATTTGTTCCAATTTCTTTAATTTATTCTGCACAATTTAATTTACATTTAATCAGAAGAAATGAGGGGTGGCTCAAGATTTTTGCACAGAACTGTACATACATTTTGATGTACAGACAGTATCCGTTTCATAATCCCCTGTTCCCTTTCCTTATTTTTTCTACAAATTTTACAATAGAAATCATAGACACTCTCTCTTTGCTTTTCTTTCTCTTTTTAATTATTGTCTATATAACAGCTATAGAGTATTACTACAACAGCCAAATTTGTCATAAACTGTTTCTGTTTTGTTTGCCTCCTCAATTTCTTCACCTAAAAGCAGCCTAATTAACACTGGGAATGTGTTATAAGTTCTATAAGTTGCATCTACTAAACTAAAACTGTGACACAGACATGTCCTCCTCATCGTCCATGTGCTTGTTAGCCTTTGCGTAATGCTAAGTGACGTGGCCATGACATGGAGCCTAGTGTAATCATTCTAAGTGGGTTTGCTAAAGTTTCCTTATCTACAGTACCTTATACTGCACATTATCAGGGAATGGCGTTCAGAGACTCAAACAGAATTACCGCTCACATCATTTACCACACGTTTATCTATAACCATGGACCAAAAGGATGTTATGAGGCTGTTAGCCATTTTGTCCTCAGCACATCAATAGATTGTATTCATATATTTAGGCTAGCTTGCATGGTGTTAATTGGAGCCTTAAGCTTCTTTATATATAGGTTAGCTATATTAGCTTTCAGTGCAAACTCGAGTAACAACCATGGCTCTTGTTATACTGCCTGAAATATCCTGGATGTATTAAGAGGAGGCCCAGATGAAGAACACGTCATAGAAGAATTATGAAGCTACTTGCTTCAACTCTATAAAGTTGGAATAACTGTCTTCCTCCTTGTCTCTCACAGCCTCTGTCTTGCATTGTGTTATTTATACCAATCTAATTTAAAGACAGTTTCAATCCTCTTAGTGTCCTCACTTCACTAAGTGAATTAGGATTCTCTCTCTCTCTCTCTCTCTCTTTATTGTGTTTATATACAGAGTGCACAAAAAAAGTAGTAAACAATGTGAAAAAGTAAATTTTGTTCTGTAGTTTAATTTAAAAAGTGAATCTCATATATTCTACATTCATACATCCATTTGAGGGGCTCAAAAAACATGATGCTTGTCCCCCTATGTGCGCGAGTCGTGTGTTGAGCTGTGTGTGTGCCATTCTCTGCCTTGTCAGATGTTAAACTGATAGTCGCACCAGTGAAATTGGTATTATTTTCTTTATTTGCTTTATGTTGGCATGGCGGAAGGGGTGTTGCCACTTCCTTTTTGTAAATATTGTAAATATATTATTTGTTTTCTTCTATATATATATATATATATATATATTTGTTTAAGGAAGCAGTAGGGGTTGGGTGCCATTTCTGTTTAATCCCCTTTTTCTCCTGTTTTTCTTTTGTGTTAGGGAGTTAGTTTAGCCCTGTGTTTTTGGTTTGTAATTTTTTTTTTTGTAGTTTAGTTAGTTTGAGGGAGGAGATAGAGAAGGGTTTTGTTTATTGTTTTGCCTTGGCCCAACCCTGAAGCTAAGAGCTTCCCGTGTGTATAAATAAAAAAAAACAGGAAAACTAAAGACACAAAACTTTGTTGTAGAGTTTCTTTATTGTTTATTTGTCGCATTCCTGGACCCTAGACTGAGGACGTAACAAGTGGGGGCTCGTCCAGGATTTGAACCCAGGACCTCTCACAAAATAATGGATCAAATGGCTGACAATATGAAGTAGTTTTGATATGCCTTAGTGCTTTAGAGATTCTGTAGGTGGTTTAGAAGTATTGATATGATCTGAAGTTGCTCCTGGGATTAACAAACGCTAGTTTTGACATTGTGAAAGATTGCTCTAGAGATTCTGCGGACGATCTGAAGTGATAACATCATGTAGAGATTCTGACACCTATGTGATGTAGCTCTAAAAGATTTTGATAATCCCCTAGAGATGATGTAGAGATTCAGAAGATCTAAAAAAAAAAATTACTATTTTGAGCTGATCTTGAGATTCTGAGTGCATGTAATTGTTCTTGTGTCTCTTTAGCCTTCATGTTGATGTTCCACTATTACTTGCTCTGGCTCCAAGATTTGCAGCAGGTAATAGTTCTGACTTCTCTGGCTCCAGATCGTGGCCAGCTCATTGCTTAAGAATCATCCTGAATCCACAACTAGTGTAGAAAGTTTGTAGAGTATAGTCTGTAAACCTCCAGCCAGATTTTTGGAATTAGCATGTTCTGGATCTGTAAATTCAATTACATTTTATTCAATTAAATGTTATTTGTATAGCACTTTTAACAATGGTCACTGTTGCAAAGCAACTTCACAGAATCAAAATGAAATTAGGAAATGAGTATGAGTAGGAAATGTGTGAGAAAATGTGTATGTATCAGAATGATCAGATTGTCATTGATGAGCAAGCCGAGAGTGACGGTGGGAAGGAAAAACGAGATGAGATGGCAATAGAAAAAAAAAGTTGAGAAGAACCATTCTCTACAGGGAACCCATCCTCATTTGGGTGATAACGGATAGGAGGGATTGATCTGCAAAATAAGAGATCTCTAAATAAGAGAAGCTGTAGAAGCAGGCAACAACACAAGGAGAACTATCCAAGAAAGTCAATGCAGAGCAGATACTGTATATCTAGTCCATCTCAACAATCTTTAGATGATCTCCAAAATCTGTATAGCATGCACTAGGTCATGTCCAGAAATTCCAGAGTAAAGCCAGATTATCTCCAGAAACCGGAAAAACTCTAGAGATTTTGAAAATGTTTAGAAATTTCACAAATATAATGTTTGTTTGTTTGTTTTTTATTAGGGATTTTGTGGAAGTATAGAAATCCTTCTGATGCTGTACATATCAGTGTGTTTGTGAGAGCTTTGAAACCAATGCAATGCCTCATTTATTTGAACACATTATATAATAATAATAATAATAATAATAATAATAATAATACAATGATCCAAAATGTATAATAAGATGTATAATAGATGACATGACGTCAAGACAGATTCGATTGATACCACCAGTCAAAACGTCCACTCTCTTCCTCCACCCCATTCCCTCCTTCTATTTTCCCCTGTTTTTGTTTGCGTAATAGCTATCCCATCTCTCTATTCACCCTCTGTCTCTCCCTCCATTCCTCACTTTCAATCTTACTGTTCTAATCCAGCAATGGCCTCAATCCTGTGATGTAATGGGTCACATGATACAGAATGGAAGTAGCAATAGAAAAACAAACACTAATCCAGAGGAGTGCAGGTCACTTTGTCCAATCAGAGGCCTCGAACATCATACGTCTTGTTCGGAAGGGGTGAGGGGGGTTTGTCAGTGAGGGAGAATAGTTTTGAAATAACATGTTCATTAGTTAATTCTTTCAGAAGTGACGGTGAAGAGTGCTTTGAATATATAGAAAATTTATTTTCCAATAGTGGTATTTTCTCAATGGTGGGGGAAAAAATCACCTTGGAGGAAAATAAAGTGCAAAACATATGAAAGATTTTTTTTCTAAACATTTCATGAAAAAAACAATAAAGGTATAACAATGTAATGGTGTGCAAAACGTCCAGGTATTGCCATTTTAGTTCAGCAACGTTTTCATACTAGGCTACATTTTCCCCTGATTAAATGTTTGTATATTCTGCAAACTTGTATGAGAAGGTACAACAGTCCATAAGGTTGCCATGGATATTGTATTGTGTTACATCCACCAAAGCCAATGAAATTAACAAATTTATTGCAAAAAAAATCCAAATGAAATCCAAATAAAAACTACGTAGCAACACTTGAAGTGTCGATCAGAATATTGTACGTTTTTAGATTTAGGTTAATGGTTGTGAAATTCAAAAGAATTGTAAATTATTTTAAACATTTTGTTCAACTGATTGGGTCATAAATAAAATAATATTTAAAAATAAATAAATAATACTTAACCACTTTTTATCAGCCATTAATGTCATTATGAGAACTTCTGTTCCTCACAAAGAGTTAATTTCTGATAAAAATGATTAAGCATCATGGGGAGAAAATTCTTTTTTAGACTATATAATAATATCAGGAGCATTCATGTGACTTGGTCAGGGCTCCTTTAGCATGCACTACTGCATCAATAAGGCAAGGCATGGAGGCGATCAGCATCTGGTACCAGGTTGCTTCAATAGCGGCCTTCAGCTCGTCTGTATGGTTGGGTCGGGTGTTTCTCATCTTCCTTTTGACAAAAGCTCATAGATTCTTTATGGTGTTCAGGTCAGGTGAGTTGGCTGGACAATTAAACATAATACGTATCACGGTCAGCAAACCAGTTAGTGGTAGGAAAAGGAAATCAGTATCTCTGTAAAGCTTGTAAGCAGGCAAGCCTAAAATGCTCCTGGTAGACGCTACTGTGCATTGACTTTAAATTTGATAAAACACAGATGACCAACACCGTCATATGACGTGGCTCTCTAAACAACCACTGACTGTGGAAACTTCACAGTGGACTTCAAGCAAATGGATTCTGTGCCTCTCCTCTCTTCCTCTAGACCTTAGCAGCATTAGTTTTAAGTGAAATGCAAAAATTACTTTCATCTGAAAAGAAAATTTTTGAAAGCTGAGCAACGGACCAGTTGTTTCCCCTTAGCTAAGACACTTCAGATGTGGTTCAGTTGTAGCCCATTTCCTAAAAATGGCTGTGCATAGTGGCTCTTGATGCACTGCCTCCAGCCTCACTCCTCTCCTTGCAACAGGCTGCAATAATACCTGTTGAATGTCCACCACACTTCCAGTCAAAGTTTCATGAATATGTTTTAAAATAGTATTCTGTAAAAAGCCAACACTTTCAGTGATGACCTTCTGTGGTTTATTCTCCATGTGGAGGGTGTCGATGAAATCCAACAGAATTCTAATGCTGGACCGAATTCTTTATAAAAGAAGTAAAATGATCAATAGAATAAATTTTTTTAAAAGATTAGTAGTTGTTTGTTTAAAAATCTATTCACAGGAACATCCTGAATGTCTCCAAAATGTCATGTTTTACAGTCATTCTGAGGACCCAGTTAATGTCCTCAGAAAATGCTGAATACACGTTCTCTCTACCTGACTCACACAAACTCATATGAATGGAAACAAATTGAAATGACCACACACACACACACCAACCAACCAGCAAGTGTTCATGAGGGGTGTCCTCATAGAGCCTTTGTCCCTGACTGGTACCATTGTGTGTGTGTGTGTGTGTCTGTGTGTGTGTGTGTGTGTGTGTGTGTGTGTGTGTCATGACTGCAGAGCTGCAGGTTGAGCTCGTGGCTGAACAAGGTTAATCCCTTTGTGCACTATGCTGTACTAATCGCTGGGCCTCACTAATCTCTCTCACACACACACACACACTTTCTAGCCAGTCTCTTGTCTACTTGTATGTCTGTCAAAAAGAAATGTCATAATGAAATTGTAATATTTGTGAAATACACATACACACACACACACACACACATATACACACAAACACACTTATGTGGTGGAGATTTTAGATCCCCCCCCCCAGACATCTGCCTCTTTTTTTTACCCTCTTTCCCCCCTCACTCTCCAATTAATCTGTGTTCTGTTGGTCAGCGTTTTGCGAAAGCAGACAGACGGCTCGCCAGTAATCCTGCTGCATACGAAAGCACACACACACACACACACACAAACCTTGGAGAAGGTGAACTTACATGAGGACCTGCATATATATATATATATATATATATATATATATATATATATATATATATATATATATATATATATATACTAGACATTATACACAATTAATGCAACCACGGGGGGCGCAATCCAGTGTCTTCTTGTGCCAGTCCCAAGTCTGGATAAATGCAGAGGGTTGTGTCAGGAAGGGCATCCGACATAAAAAACATTTGCCAAATCAATGATGCGAATCACAAATATAATTCCCATACTGGATCGGTCGTGGCCCGGATTAACAACGACCGACACCGGTGCTGTTGACCTACAGGGTGCCGGTGGAAATTGGGCTACTGTTCGTCGAAGAAGGAGAGGAGGAAGGCGTGTTCGATAGCAGAGAGAGAAAAGGAAAGGAAAGAGTTTAGGAGTGAAAGTAAATAACTTTGAATGTTGGGACCATGACAGGGAAGGGAAGAGAGTTGGTTGATATGATGCAGAGAAGGAAGGTGGATATACTGTGTGTCCAGGAGACCAGGTGGAAAGTTAGCAAGGCTAGAAGCTTAGGATCAGGGTTCAAGTTGTTTTACCATGGTGTGGATAGGAAAAGAAATGGAGTAGGAGTTATCCTGAAAGAGGAGTTTGTAAGGAATGTCCTAGAAGTGAAGAGAGTATCAGATAGGGTGATGAGCCTGAAGCTGGAAATTGAAGGGATAATGTTCAATGTTGTTAGTGGTTATGCTCCACAGGTAGGATGTGTGTTAGAAGAGAAGGAGACATTCTGGAGTGAGTTAGATGAAGTGATGCAGAGCATCCCCAGAGGTGAGAGAGTGGTGATTGGTGCAGACTTCAATGGACATGTTGGGGAAGGGAACAGAGGCGATGAAAATGTGATGGGCAGGTTTGGTCTTCAGGACAGGAATGTAGAAGGACAGATGGTGGTGGACTTTGCAAAGAGGATGGAAATGGCAGTAGTAAATACTTTCTTCCAGAAGAGGCAGGAACATAGGGTGACATATAAAAGTGGAGGCAGAAGCACTCAGGTGGACTACATCTTGTGTCGACGTTGTAATCTGAAAGAGATCAGTGACTGCAAGGTGTTGGTAGAGGAGAGTGTAGCCAGACAACACAGAATGGTGGCGTGTAAAATAACCCTGGTGGTGAGGAAGGTGAAGAGGACAAAAGCAGAGCAGAGGACAAAGTGGTGGAAGCTGAGAAGGGAAGAATGTTGTGATGTCTTTAGGGAGGAGTTGAGACAGGCTATGGGTGGTCAGGAGGTGCTTTCAGTTGACTGGACAACTACAGCCAATGTGATCAGGGAGACAGGAAGGAGGGTACTTGGTGTATCATCAGGTAAGGAAAAAGTGGACAATGAGACTTGGTGGTGGAATGAGGAAGTCCAGGAGTGTATACAAGGAAAGAGGCTAGCTAAGAAGAAGTGGGACACTGAGAGGACTGAAGAGAATAGACAGGAGTACAGGGAGATGCAGCGTAAGGTGAAGGTAGAGGTGGCAAAGGCCAAACAAAGAGCATATGAGGACTTGTATGCTAGGCTGGACAGTAAGGGGGGTGAGGTGGCGAGGTGGTACAGGTTGGCGAGGCAGAGAGATAGAGATGGAAAGGATGTGCAGCAGGTTAGAGTGATTAAAGATAGAGATGGAAATGTACTGACAGATGCCAGGAGGGTGATGGGAAGGAGTACTTTGAGGAGTTGATGAATGAGGAAAATGAAAGAGAGCAAAGGGTAGAAGAGGTGACTGTTGTGGAGCAGGAAGTAGCAATTATTAGTAAAAGTGAGGTGAGAAGGGCGTTGAAGAGGATGAAGAGTGGAAAGGCTGTTGGTCCTGATGACATACCTGTCGAGGTGTGGAAGAGCTTAGGAGAGGTGGCAGTAGAGTTTCTGACTTGTTTGTTTAACAAGATCTTGGAGAGTGAGAGGAATGGAGGAGAAGTGTATTGGTGATAAGATATGCTGTAGGTGTGACAGAAGAGTTCAAGGTGAAAGTGCATCTGCATCAAGGATCGGCTCTAAGCCCCTTTTTGTTTGATCTGGTGATGGACAGGATGACAGATGAGGTAAGACAGGAGTCTCCATGGACTATGATGTTTGCAGATGACATTGTGCTTTGTAGCGAAAGCAGGGAACAGGTGGGGGAAAATTTGGAGAGGTGGAGGTACGCACTGGAAAGCAGAGGAATGAAGGTTAGCCGCAGCAAGACAGAATACATGTGTGTGAATGAGAGGAACCCAAGAGGAACGATGAGGTTACAGGGAGCAGAGCAATGGACAACCCATGTGAGATGTTTTGGAGATAAAGTCAGAGAGGCCAGATTGAGGTGGTTTGGACATGTTCAGAGGAGAGAGTGTGAATATATCGGTAGAAGGATGCTGAGGTTGGAACTGCCAGGCAGGAGGTCTAGAGGAAGACCAAAGAGGAGATTTATGGATGCAGTGAGAGAGGACATGAAGTTAGTTGGTGTGAGAGAAGAGGATGCAGAGGATAGGGTTAGATGGAGGCAGATGATTCGCTGTGGCGACCCCTGAAAGGGAACAGCCGAAAGACAAAGAAGAAAACACTGTATACACAAATATAGTTCAGAAACAGCTCCGATGATGACGTCAGCGTGTTTACGGAAGCGGTTGTGGGATTTATTGAAAAGCTGGCAGACGATACGGTAGAGAAAAAGACTATCAGAACGTTTCCCAACCAGAAGCCGTGGGTGGATAAAACCATCTGCGACGCTCTGAGATTTTGCACCGCTGCCTACAACACGGGACTTGCGTCGGGGGACATGGAACCAAGGCTGCGTCATATAACGTCCGGAAGGCGGTGAAAGAGGCAAAGCAGCGCTACGGGAGAAAACTAGAGTCACAGCTTCAACAGAGTGACTCTAGGAGCCTGTGGCAGGGACTAAGAACAATAACGGACTATAAAGCACCAGCATCCGGTATGACGAACGCGGACGCGACTCTGGCAGACGAGCTCAACACCTTCTATGCTCGCTTCGAGGCTGCAGCTAAAGACGCTAGCGATGCTAATGCTAACGGCCCTAATGCTAACGGCGCTAATGCTAGCGGCGCTAACGGCTGCAGACAGGAAGACACTGCCAGCACCGGGAACACGCTCATCATCTCCGAGCACGACGTGAGGAGAGCCTTCAAGAGAGTGAACACCAGGAAAGCAGCAGGACCAGACGGCATCTCAGGTCGTATCCTCAGAGACTGCGCAGACCAGCTAGCACCTGTGTTCACTGAGATATTCAACATCTCTTTATCTCAGTCGGTGATCCCCACATGCTTCAAAGAGTCCATCATTGTTCCTGTCCCGAAGAAACCACATCCTGCTTCCCTCAATGACTATCGCCCTGTAACCCTCACCTCAGTAGTGATGAAGTGCTTTGAACGCCTTATCAGAGACTTCATCATTTC
This sequence comes from Channallabes apus, assembly GCA_030522415.1. Lineage (NCBI taxonomy): Eukaryota > Metazoa > Chordata > Actinopteri > Siluriformes > Clariidae > Channallabes > Channallabes apus. Next base: position 2,923,319 of record CM060126.1, on the reverse strand, counting down.
TTCACTACCCGACACACTGGACCCACTACAGTTTGCATACCGTCAGAACCGCTCCACACATCACTCACTCACCTGGACACTAGGAAAGGGAATTATGTTAAAATGCTCTTCATCGACTACAGCTCTGCTTTTAATACCATAATTCCCTCCACACTCACCACCAAGCTGGAGCACCTGGGACTATATGTCAGTGGATCTCCAATTTTCTGACTGGCAGACCACAGGCAGTAAGGATGGGCGGACATGTCTCAGCCACACTCACTCTCAGCACTGGAGCCCCCCAGGGTTGTGTTCTGAGCCCCCTGCTGTACTCTTTGTACACCCACGACTGCGTGGCCACTACCAACTCCACCTCCATCATCAAGTTTGCTGACGACACCGTCGTGGTCGGACTGATCACCAACAATGATGAGTCGGACTACCTAGAGGAGATTGGAAATCTGGAGAACTGGTGCCAGAGGAACAATCTCCTCCTGAACGTCAGTAAGACAAAGGAGCTGATAGTGGACTTTAGTACAAAGCAGGAGAGGAACTACCAGACCCCCGTCATCAACAGGAGCCCAGTGGAGAGAGTGGACAGCTTCAGATACCTCGGTGTTCACATCACGCAGGACCTGTCATGGTCCTGTCACATCAACACCGTGGTGAAAAAAGCCCGGCAGCGTCTCTACCACCTCAGACGCTTGAGAGACTTTAGACTGCCCTCCAAGGTGCTCAGGAACTTCTACTCCTGCACCATAGAGAGCATCCTGACGGGAAACATCACGACCTGGTTCGGGAACAGCACCATGCAGGACAGACGAGCTCTACAGAGGGTGGTGCGATCAGCCGAGCGCATCATCCGCACTGAGCTCCCTGACCTGCACTCCATCTACAGCAAGCGGTGCTGGACTAAGGCCAGGAAGATCATGAAGGACCTCAGTCACCCCAGTAATGGACTGTTCTCTTTGTTGCGGTCTGGGAAGAGATTCCGCTCCCTAAAGGCCAACACAGAGAGGCTGAGGAGGAGCTTCTTCCCGCAGGCGATAAGGTCTCTCAATCACAATCACACCTCCACACAGGACTAATAACATCTTTTAAGCTCACAACACTGACTGGACAATCATGGACACATTCATACACACTTGCACTAAATACTCATACATCTGGACAATTGCACATGTCACCTTTCATGCATATTTGCACAACCACTGACACTTTAATTCTATATACATATATACTCTATCTACCCTATGTTTCTATATTTTTGCAATATTTTATTATGCCCTTATTGTACAGTTAATTTTACTAGTTAAAATTATTTCTTTAGTATTTCCTTTTTATTTATTATTTATTTTACGTACAAGCTTTTATTTTCTTTTTTTTTTTTTTTTAAGGTCACTGGCGGTCATATAAGCATTTCACTGCATATTATACTGTGTATGACTGTGTATGTGACAAATAAAATTTGAATTTGAAATACACAATACTCCCATAACACACATACAGTATGAAGACAAACAAAGCAACAAACATGGACCTTTTAGCAATGTTAATAGAAAATAATTGAAAAGTCTGAAATAAACTTTATTCGTATTTCATGGATAATGTTTGTTATACAGTGTGTATTGTTGCTCTATTGTGCGTCTATTTTTTTCCCTTTGACTTTAGTGACATCTAGTGGCCAGAGAAAGAACTTCAGACAGAGGCAACAGTCAGTAAAGCAGATAAAGTTTGGCTGCTGAAGGCTGGAGTTTTATTTAAAAAATGATCTGTAAAGTCAAACGGCAATAAAATATACCTCTAAAGATATACATGTATTATGTATTATGTTAAACATATCATGTATTATGTTAAACATCATCATTATCATCTAATTCCACTCTGTAAAGATGTTTAATTTCATCTGTGACTCAATAAAACTGCAGTGTCGTGTGTGTTTTCTTATCAGAAATGAAAAAAAAAACAAAATCTATACTGGAACATGACCGCAGGTTCGATCCCACTTGCAGTATCATTATATAGACTACTCCCTCTCCGCTATCGCTACCAGGTGAGTCTCGATCTCCGCCTCGCTTAGAGTCCTGAAAGAGAGAGAGATTTAACACACTTTATTAAGGAAACAATTTAAAACTTATGTACATATTTCCACTTCTTTTCAAGTGTCAGGTGTTATTTACATATTTATAGCGTTTTTTTCTTTTAGGAAAAGAACTCACACTAAACTCCCCCACTCCCAACCCCTTCGCACCCATGTGTGTGTGTGTGTGTGTGTGTGTGTGTGCAGCATCCTGCTCCTTCACTCTCCTGTGCTTCTGCACTCAGAGTCTGACTGTGGGTTTTCCGTTTATTGATCGGTTCTCTGTTGAACGTCTTTTGTATTTTTCACCTTGGTTTGGCTGCAGTGTTTCCTTTAGGTGTCGGTGGTGGTGTGCAGATCTGTGGTTGCTGTACCTCTTTGGTGCAGATGTTAGGGGTGGGGTCAGCATTAGGTCACGGTCATTGTCAGTGTTGAACATTGTACAGGCATCAGGTTTCACAATCGCACTGTTGTCGATTGTTCATATCATCGGTGTGTTATAAGCTGTGACTCGGTGTGTCGCTGCTCTGGGGGTCAGTAAGACTCGCTGCAGACTCTCGCTGACTGTCACCGTGCTGTTGCTGCTGTATCCCACTGTTGCTGCGTCCAGCCTCATCCACTTTACACATTAAGGGTATCTTTTTGATTATTTAGAACCATTAAAATCTCCTGCCAGAAGTACAGGACATCACCTGCTGCTCCAATAGGGCCGACGAACGTCCTTTAGCGGGACAGCTCCTTCATGACTGCCTCATCCTTAATGGATGTTAGAGATGTCAAAGGGGCAGACAGAGGGGTGACTTGTACCGCAGATCCTCTCATGTACAATGTACAAAGTGTGGAATATAGTTTTTGAAAAGGTGCAATACACTATGTATAGTTTGCGTCTTAATTCTTGCATAATATATCTATGACTGCTCTTATTTATATTCATGTATATACATATATACAGGTCCTTCTCAAAAAAATTAGCATATTGTGATAAAGTTCATTATTTTCTGTAATGTACTGATAAACATTAGACTTTCAAATATTTTAGATTCATTACACACAACTGAAGTAGTTCAAGCCTTTTATTGTTTTAATATTGATGATTGTGGCATACAGCTCATGAAAACCCAAAATCCCTATCTCAAAAAATTAGCATATCATGAAAAGGTTCTCTAAACGAGCTCTTAACCTAATCATCTGAATCAACTAATTAACTCTAAACACCTGCAAAAGATTCCTGAGGCTTTTAAAAACTCCCAGCCTGGTTCATTACTCAAAACCGCAATCATGGGTAAGACTGCCGACCTGACTGCTGTCCAGAAGGCCATCATTGACACCCTCAAGCAAGAGGGTAAGACACAGAAAGACATTTCTGAACGAATAGGCTGTTCCCAGAGTGCTGTATCAAGGCACCTCAGTGGGAAGTCTGTGGGAAGGAAAAAGTGTGGCAGAAAACGCTGCACAACGAGAAGAGGTGACCGGGCCCTGAGGAAGATTGTGGAGAAGGACCGATTCCAGACCTTGGGGGACCTGCGGAAGCAGTGGACTGAGTCTGGAGTAGAAACATCCAGAGCCACCGTGTACAGGCGTGTGCAGGAAATGGGCTACAGGTTGCAAATTTTGCATGTCATTTGGAAATCAAGGTGCCAGAGTCTGGAGGAAGACTGGGGAGAGGGAAATGCCAAAATGCCTGAAGTCCAGTGTCAAGTACCCACAGTCAGTGATGGTCTGGGGTGCCATGTCAGCTGCTGGTGTTGGTCCACTGTGTTTTATCAAGGGCAGGGTCAATGCAGCTAGCTATCAGGAGATTTTGGAGCACTTCATGCTTCCATCTGCTGAAAAGCTTTATGGAGATGAAGATTTCATTTTTCAGCACGACCTGGCACCTGCTCACAGTGCCAAAACCACTGCTAAATGGTTTACTGACCATGGTATTACTGTGCTCAATTGGCCTGCCAACTCTCCTGACCTGAACCCCATAGAGAATCTGTGGGATATTGTGAAGAGAAAGTTGAGAGACACAAGACACAAGAATCTGCAAAAGGATTCCCGACCAAGTATTGAGTGCAGAACTGAACATAATTATCTGAAGGTTGACTTTTTTTGTATTAAAAACACTTTTCTTTTATTGGTCGGATGAAATATGCTAATTTTTTGAGATAGGGATTTTGGGTTTTCATGAGCTGTATGCCACAATCATCAATATTAAAACAATAAAAGGCTTGAACTACTTCAGTTGTGTGTAATGAATCTAAAATATATGAAAGTCTAATGTTTATCAGTACATTTCAGAAAATAATCAACTTTATCACAATATGCTAATTTTTTTGAGAAGGACCTGTACATCCTCATATTTATATTACTCTGTTATCTGTGTGGCTTAAATGGGATCTGGGTCCTAATTTCGTACCATAAAATGGTATCCTTGAATCCTTGAATATTCCGCTCTTCATCAGTGTACTCAAAAGGTTTTACATGGACAGAAACACCACCACCGCTTTGTTCATCCGGGAGGTAGAGTACATGCTCTCACACCCAACCTGCTCGTCCACCGCTAGCAGCACCTCCTCCACCTGTACTCCATCCTCCGGCACACACCTGACACCATGTCAGAGAGACAGAGTCTCCCCTCCGGCCTCAGTGACCATGATGTCCCGCTCACTCTCTCTCTCTCTCTCTCTCACTCTAAACCTTAAACTTTCTACTGACAACATTCATTAAAAAAGTGGGGAGGGAAACAACAGTCTTTCAACACTGCGCATGTGCAGAGAGAGAGAGAGAGAGAGAGAGAGAATTAGTGAGAAATGTCTACAAGACACATGTTCTTGTGGAGAAGTTGTTAAATATTTTCAAGTTGGAACCAAAAACTAGAGAGGGAGAAAACTAAAGAAAAGAAAGAAAGAAACATAAATTGAAAAAAGGAGCGATTAGCAATGAAAGAAAAAGGAAGGAAGGAAGGGAAAAGCAAACAAAAAGAAATAGAGAAAAAATTTAAAAGAATGAAAGAAAGTGCTTAAACAAAGGGAAAAAAAGAAAAAGGGAATAATGAAGACAAAAGGAAATAAATTAATAAATAGAAAAAAAAGAAAGTACGGAAAAGAAAGAAAGAAAGAAAGAAAGAAAGAAAGAAAGAAAGAAGGAAAGGAAAGACAGAGGGGATGAAAGTGTTTGAAAAAAGTAAGATTACAACAACAATAGAAAGGAAAGAAAGAATCAAAAAGGTACAAATTGAGGGAGAAAACTAGAGCACTAGATTCATACCTGAATTTGGGCTTGTCTTTACTAACCACACCCACTTCCAGCTCCGTGGACTTAAAGTCCATCGATAAGACTGAAGAGAGGCAGCAGATCGCCAACTAGAGGACAGGAGAAAAACACAACACTCAAAGACACACCAAGAATGCGTTCTAACACTGTTAGACACACACAAGTCCAAATCACTGAAGACATCAGACTGTAATTTCTCCAGTGTTAATCTGGAAAGCAGCAAGGTAGAATCTCTATGGTTTCATAGTTGGTACCGATGCGCTCTGACGTCTTTAGCTACACATAGTTCCACAGAACAAAGGATACGGTAAGGAAAAAGACAGTAGTGCTATGTGAACACATGGGAAAGCCGACAGTGTCTATGCCTTGTCCAGCAATGACTGCCAACAATTAACAACAGAAGGCTACAAATGACTCAAAAAGGCCTACAGAAACATACAGTGGACTTACAGTCATGACATTTCATAACTCCATCATTAAGTTTTATTTAGCGCAGTCAAAAGAAAAATCACAAAATTGATTTGTAACTAGCAGGCTACACATCACTGTGAGTCACTTTGACACTCACATGATCTTGTTTTTTTTTTTGGGGGGGGGGTTTCCATATTTTCTCCCTAATTTAGTCGTGTCCAATTCCTCCCCGTCACTAGGGGGCTCCCACATTTTTAAGGCTGCTACTACCACTCAGTCGGGAGGGCCGAAGACTATCACGCGTTTCCTCCGAACCATGTGACGCCAGTCAACCGCATCTTTTCGAACTGCTCGCTCACGCACCGTTGGGGGCGGAGTAACACACTCGGAGGACAGCGCTATCCACTCCTTCCGCTTGCGCGAGCTCACAGACGTCCCTGATTGGCTGTAGAGCCGTGATTGTGAATGTGGGAGCACGAAGTACCTCTCATCCCTCCCCTCTTAGAGAGCTCGGCCAATAAGCTCTCTCTAGACCTCCGGCTGTGAGAGGTTTCAGCATCACCTGGGAACCGAACCAGCAATTTCCGGATGATAGGGCGAGAACTTTACCACTGCGCCACTCGGAGGCACTCACATGATCTTTCTGTATATGTACCCACAATTTATCATGATTTGTGAATTTATCTAACTTCAGACTAAAACTTGTGAAAACAGGAACCAGCTTAAATAATTAAACTAACGCCTAAAGGTTATGATTCAGCATGCAGATATAATGTGCTTTCAGACCTTGACAAACGTGGTGTGGAAATGACATATGAATGTAATCCAACTAAGCGACGCAATTAAGCCCGTGATTGGACGTTACAAACAAGGCATGCTCAAGAAGATTCATGCCAAGATGTAGATTGCCAGGCTCATCTTCTTCTTTGTCTTTCGGTTGTTCCCTTTCAGGGGTCGCCACAGCGAATCATCTGCCTCCATCTAACCCTATCCTCTGCATCCTCTTCTCTCACACCAACTAACTTCATGTCCTCTCTCACTGCATCCATAAATCTCCTCTTTGGTCTTCCTCTAGACCTCCTGCCTGGCAGTTCCAACCTCAGCATCCTTCTACCGATATATTCACCAACTCTCCTCTGAACATGTCCAAACCACCTCAATCTGGCCTCTCTGACTTTATGTATGTAGGCTCATATGTAGACCTAAAGAAAGGCAATAGTTTTTTCAGCAGTCAAGAATATCATTTATAATAGCGCCACATGCATTATTGGAGCATTCTGCCATCTCACACAAAACTGCAGAGAGTAAACGAAGCTTGTAATCTCGTCTTTGCATAACGCTCACAGATGCAATAGCAGTGGAATCAAGACAAAACAGCTGAAGGCCATAGTGGAAAACACCAACGTTGTGTCTCCATGAAAATGACCATAAACAAAGCTGCCAGAGGGTTTGTTCATTTGGCCAAGAGTGAGTTTTTGTTGTAAGTACACTATGAACACTTCCATTAAGCACAAATAATGTCTATAATTTAATAGTGTGGAATGTTGTAAAAATAACAAAGTAAATTTAGATTTAGGATTATTTTTTTCCCATGTTTTCTCAGTAGACATATTCTGATCTACCTCTACAGTCCTGTCGAAAGTAAGCTCTGGTCTTTTCTTAATTTTCTTCTCCAGGTAGCTGTTGGCCTCCGTCTGTTTGGCTCCGACAGCTGTGGCATGAAACCCGCAGAAATACCCGGCCGGGTCGCATTTATACAGGACGGGGCCGTGCTGAGGATCCACAGCTATCAGCATCATACCTGACGCAGGTCAAGACAAGTTTTATTATTTAGCACATAAACTATGCTATGAAGTATAATAGACTCATATAGAGTTCCTGTATGCAGTACATATAATTTTTCTATACACTCAGTAAATATAATCCTAATTCACTCCAGTTCAGTTCAAAAATGACATACAGAATGTGTATACTTGTGCTTATACTTAGGACAGAGCAATAGTGTCTAAGGCTCAGCAGAAAACATTAAAGAATGAACAGGAAGTGAACTCACAGCAGCCCAGAGGCCTCATCTCAGCATTCTGTGTGTAAACCTGCGAGATATCAGCGATGCGTCGACACAACATGTCCGCTGTGATGTCATACCCGAACTTATACTTCCACTCAGCGGCCTCCACACGGGCACGGTGCACCTGAGAGCGGCTGTCGGCTACAGGATATATAACACGATAACACTCAGTGTGTGTGTGTGTGTGTGTGTGTGTGTGTGTGTTAGATGAGAAGATGAGATTCTCACCATAATGTCCAGTCATCACACACCCGATGCGCGGCGTGAGGCGGAACATGTTTGTAATCGTAGATGCGTCCAGAAGCTTGTCCTGTGGAGAGAAAACACACACACACACACACACACACACACACCAAAATAACAAAACTGTTACTGTATTGCAGAGTGTAACCCAAGAACATTCAGCTTTCTCTTCCACTTTTTGACAAAAATAGATTAATTCTGCTTAATATCTTTTTATGCCATTATATTTTCCGTCACTTTATCTCAATATAAACTTGATCTCGATTGAAATGCAGCCCTGAATGCTTGGTGATAAGTTTCTATGCTTGGGTGAGATTAGAAATAAGGTGCTGATAACCTTGAACATGATGTTAAACGCTACTCCTATTAAACTTTTATTAAAGCCATGTGGCAAAATGCTTGTTGCCGAACCGAATTAAAGGTTTAGACCGGATTTACAAAATCGGCTGATTTTCTTCCTTATCATGTGTGTATGTTGATAAATTCCAGTCAGACATAAATAATCTAGTATGTTTATGGCACTGTAGATTTGCCTTCAGCGACGCCCACAAAACTATAACTAAAATGATGAAATGGCGACTAAACGGTGAAAGAGATCCTTCTAAATGAAGCATGCGCTAAATCATCTACTGCCAGCTACCATAAACACTCAACCACATACTGTATATATGGCTAGTCCTTTAAGACTGACTTGAAGTTGTGAATATAATGCAGAATTCAGCGCCAATTATATGATTTGAATTGAATCCCATTAGTCAATGAAAATCACATTTTCTGACTTATTGCTCATATGATTTTTTTTTTTTCTCATGTCTAGTTTGGCACCCAAGGTCCATCATCTAAATAAATGAGAAGTAAACACTTCTTGGTTTACTTGAAACTGAGACATACCGGAATTTTCTTCTGTGTGACCACGACGGCGCAGTCTTCTCCTCTGATGCCCACGGTGGTCAGTCCGCTCTGACTGATGGCCTTAAAGGCATACTCTGAAGAAAGAATATATACAGTATAGATACAGTGGTGTGAAAAACTATTTGCCCCCCTCCTGATTTCTTATTCTTTTGCATGTTTGTCACACAAAATGTTTCTGATCATCAAACACATTTAACTATTAGTCAAAGATAACACAAGTAAACACAAAATGCAGTTTTTAAATGAGGGGTTTTATTATTTAGGGAGAAAAAAATCCAAACCAACATGGCCCTGTGTGAAAAAGTAATTGCCCCCTGAACCTAATAACTGATTGGGCCACCCTTAGCAGCAATAACTGCAATCAAGCGTTTGCGATAACTTACAACGAGTCTTTTACAGCGCTCTGGAGGAATTTTGGCCCACTCATCTTTGCAGAATTGTTGTAATTCAGCTTTATTTGAGGGTTTTCTAGCATGAACCGCCTTTTTAAGGTCATGCCACAACATCTCAATAGGATTCAGGTCAGGACTTTGACTAGGCCACTCCAAAGTCTTCATTTTGTTTTTCTTCAGCCATTCAGAGGTGGATTTTCTGGTGTGTTTTGAGTCATTGTCCTGCTGCAGCACCCAAGATCGCTTCAGCTTGAGTTGACGAACAGATGGCCTGACATTCTCCTTCAGGATTTTTTGGTAGACAGTAGAATTCATGGTTCCATCTATCACAGCAAGCCTTCCAGGTCCTGAAGCAGCAAAACAACCCCAGACCATCACACTACCACCACCATATTTTACTGTTGGTATGATGTTCTTTTTCTGAAATGCTGTGTTACTTTTACGGCAGATGTAACGGGACACGCACCTTCCAAAAAGTTCAACTTTTGTCTCGTCGGTCCACAAGGTATTTTCCCAAAAGTCTTGGCAATCATTGAGATGTTTTTTAGCAAAATTGAGACGAGCCTTAATGTTCTTTTTGCTTAAAAGTGGTTTGCGCCTTGGAAATCTGCCATGCAGGCCGTTTTTGCCCAGTCTCTTTCTTATGGTGGAGTCGTGAACACTGACCTTAATTGAGGCAAGTGAGGCCTGCAGTTCTTTAGATGTTGTCCTGGGGTTTTTTGTGGCCTCTCGGATGAGTCGTCTCTGCGCTCTTGGGGTAATTTTGGTCGGCCGGCCACTCCTGGGAAGGTTCACCACTGTTCCATGTTTTTGCCATTTGTGGATAATGGCTCTCACTGTGGTTCGCTGGAGTCCCAAAGCTTTAGAAATGGCTTTATAACCTTTACCAGACTGATAGATCTCAATTACTTTTGTTCTCATTTGTTCCTGAATTTCTTTGGATCTTGGCATGATGTCTAGCTTTTGAGGTGCTTTTGGTCTACTTCTCTGTGTCAGGTAGCTCCTATTTAAGTGATTTCTTGATTGAAACAGGTGTGGCAGTAATCAGGCCTGGGGGTGACTACAGAAATTGAACTCAGGTGTGATAAACCACGGTTAAGTTATTTTTTAACAAGGGGGCAATCACTTTTTCACACAGGGCCATGTAGATTTGGAGTTTTTTCTCTCTTAATAATGTAAACCTTCATTTAAAAACTGCATTTTGTGTTCAATTATGTTATCTTTGACTAATAGTTAACGATTTTTGATGAGCAGAAACATTTAAGTGTGACAAACATGCAAAAGAATAAGAAATCAGGAAGGGGCAAATAGTTTTTCACACCACTGTATATAAATAGCATACAAAAGGACAAAAAAACAAGATTCCAAGTAATTATCTCAGTGATCTGGACATAACGTGCATGTTACTCCCTGTACAGTATGTAGGATGACATAAGAAAATTCTATAATGCCGTTTATGAAGGAAAAGTTTTTCCTAATATATTAAATTATATTTAAGCTAATTTTAATAAATACAGTAATTGTTAGCAAAGCTAGCTAAGATTGACTGCTCTGAGGAGGAAAAATTGTTAGGGTACTAAATTGTAATGCTAGGGTCGATCTTTTGTCTCTTTCACTTGTAAATATAAATTTAGATTATCTTTAAAACGTTTTAATTTACATAATTGTACTCTTTCCACTAAGTACCATTTTAAGGTTAAAGATATATATAGTAAGTACTAAAGATACAAAAGTTGCACAGTGGTACTACCTTAATGAATAGGAAAGAAACACTACGCTAATTTAGCCTTTTGCCTGACAGTGTAACATGAATTCACTATCTGGGCTATACAAAAAAAAAATTATGATTTTATAGCATTCAATCCATGAAATACTCATAAATACAAACCAAACACAATGTGGTTACTAGCTGAATTGTCTTCTAACATTGATAGTTAGCTGTGCATGTTGAAAGGCATCTAATGCTAGCTAAGCTACAGGTTTATTAACTGGTCTGTAGCCTAATCTAACTAAAATAACCACACTATCCTGGTTATTGAAGTGGTATACATATTTTTGGACATTTGTACTGCTCGTTATTTATATATAAGGCTAATTGCTCATAAGATTTGCTAATTTTAACTTGCTTGCTGTTGTTAGAAGGCTAAGCTAACATTGCAAGTTTTAGCTTCTAACCAGCTAAGCTAGGCTAGCTAACCCGACAATGACATGACAGGACTGGATCTGGAGCAATCTATTACTCGTATAGTGGTGTATGAAAAATGTGTTCATATATTACTTTCTTTAAAAAAAATTATTAAACAAAAATAAAAAAAAAACATTATAACTGATTATCATTAAGCGGGATCATCATCTCTAGTTATGTAGTGCACTTATGAAGGCAATTTTTGTTGCCTTTTTTGCACTAAACACAATAGGCACACACACACACACACACACACACACACACACATAGGTGAGTTCACCTGTCTAATAACAAATACTAGAACTATTTCACATCAGGACAGACTGTACAGCTCAAACTAATCTTCACACACATCTCACACACTGTGAATCATGTCCAGCTCTTCTTCTTCACCTCATCACCCCACAGTGACAGTCTGAGGGATCTTACCGACTTGATACAAGCGGCCTTCTGGAGAGAAGATGGTAATATGACGGTCAAAGCCTGCGTTTGATCCTCGAGACATTGTTACAATGTTACAGAATACAGATTATCCTAAACAATCTTGAGTTCAAACATTGAGAGGAGAGATTCCTGAATCCGTGTGTGTCCTCAAAGCGGCTTTCCTGGTCTGTGTGTTAGAGTTTGTTTTTACTTTCACTTTCTTTTTAGACGCGACTTCGCCTTCATTAGAGCTCATGTACATGTACATACTTCAGTACTAGTCAGTACGCGAAACAAAGTAGCCACGCCTCTGCCTAGTGTGTGACACGTGCGTACTACTTAGTAAGGTAGTATGCACATTTGGATCGCTCTCTTATAATATAAAAGGAAGTCAAAAGCTATTAAAGGGAAGTGTGCCTATAAAGGTAGCTTTTCATGCACCATGTTAAAGAAAAAAACATAATGTAATTTTAAAATAATTAGTATAATCAAAATTTCATTTTACATCCATATATACATGACGTCATTGATAAGTTCATGAAGCAATTAGGATATGGGTTATACAGTATAGCGTCATATAAACTACAGCTTTCATCAGTTTTCGTTGATATTACTGACTCTATATGTATACAATATATAGCAAAGCACACTCTTTTTACATAAACAATAAAAAAAGTAATTAAAAAATATTTAATATTTAATTCTTTATTATTGTTTTTTACAGTATTTCATTAACTTCATAGCGACAGTTTGGTTAAACTAACGGTAATAAATAATAATTGTTAGCAAAGGTTTATAAGATTGAGCTATAGCTATTTGAAATGTTGTGCTATAAAGAACTATAAAAATAAATAAATTAAATAAATTGCAAGCTATGTATATATACTCTTTTATCTTAGTCATTTCGCATGGTCGCCTTCCAGGTTTTTTATTTTATTGACTACACTATACATGATCGATGATCTTTAATTGCTACTACATGTTTATGGTTTATTATGTGACTATCCTTGCTACTGGATGTTGGAAATTTCCTAAAGAAATAGGAAATAAATTATCTATTTATCTATCTATCTATCTATCTATCTATCTATCACTTTTTTGTCTGTGTTAGTATGTGTTGATTACAAGCAAATAGTCAGCAAACCTTTAATTACTGTTTTTGTCCGACACTGTAATACAAACGTGTTTCTGTAAAACGCGATAAATTGAACTATACATTAGGGCTAATCTTTGGCTCCTCCTCCTGCATGCTGAGTGCCTGTCCCTCTCTCCTCCTGTCCCTCTCTCCTCCTGTCCTGTCCCTCTCTCCTCCTGTCCCTCTCTCCTCCTGTCCTGTCCCTCTCTCCTCCTGTCCCTCTCTCCTCCTGTCCTGTCCCTCTCTCCTCCTGTCCTGTCCCTCTCTCCTCCTGTCCCTCTCTCCTCCTGTCCTGTCCCTCTCTCCTCGTGTCCTGTCCCTCTCTCCTCCTGTCCTGTCCCTCTCTCCTCCTGTCCCTCTCTCCTCCTGTCCTGTCCCTCTCTCCTCGTGTTCTCTCTCCTCCTGTCCCTCTCTCCTCGTGTCCTCTCTTGTCCTATCCCTCTCTCCTCGTGTCTGCAGGTCGGGTGGGTGGGACATGGCGAGCCGCAGGGTGGGCTTCTGTCTGAGTGAGAAGAAACGCCGAAGGATGAACCTGAGCGCGTTCGCTCACCTGTGCGCGTGAGAACCGGTAACCTTTTTCCCCCTAATGTTAATTAACAGGCGTTTAATGTTGAGTAATTTACATGGAGTATAACGAATCCACCGTTTTACATGTTAATGTTCTGTGCTAAGTTATGAACATGTAACTTTATTTATTTTTCTTTTAATACGCAGGATGTTTAATAGGGTGTTGAAGCGGATTAGATTAAAAGATCCAGGTTAGAAGTTTTTATTGTTTTTAACTGGATGCGCTACTTAGGGTGTGACGTCGTCGTTTCCTAACATTCGTAGGTATGTAGGCTAATTATAGAATCGTATATGTAGAACATTATAACACCTTGGATTAGTGTGCTTCTATATGCTACATTACACTGTATATTACAATTATCTCGCCCCCTATATGTTCTGCACTTATACAGGCAGTAGGGAGCTGAAGCCCATTTTACCTTTTTATTATAGCCTACATCTTAGACAATAATAATGTATATATGCAATTAACTTCTAACGTCCCAGATAGCACACACACGTCGCGGAGACGTCTGTGCGACGTCATGTTTTTCATCGGGCAGATGTCTGGCAGAGGGCGTTTGCTCATCTGGCAGATGTCGCCCAGACGTCCGTGAACGACGCTTAGATATACGTATTTAAGACGAAAATGAATTAAAACGTCCCTGATCCGCTCTTTAGACGATGTCTGATTCATGTCGGATAGACGGCGTTTTATTAAAACACCCCCTCCCAATACTTTAATTAAATACCCTCGGTTAATTATAATTAAGCCCTGGTCAACAGAATCCTGGGAAGGAAGGAAGGAAGCAGACAAACGGGATAAAACGGAGATTTTTATTTTATATTTAATTAAAAAAAACTGTTTTAAACCATCAGCAACTTACAAATGAGGACTCAATTTGAAAAGATGTACAAAACATAAAATACCACAAATAACTATTAATCATATGGAAAGTATGTATGTATGTGTGTGTGTGTGTGTGTGTGTGTGTGTGTGTGTGCGCGCGCGCGGACAGTATGTATGTGTGTGTGGGCGTGCATTTCATATGTAGTTGTGTGAGCAGTTAGTAGTATATATACACCCTAAAAAATGCTGGGTTAAAAACAACCCAGTCTGGGTTGTTTTTAACCCACCTGCTGGGTAAATATAGGACTAACTAAATGCTGGGTTAATTTAACCCAGCAAGATGGGTTATTTGTTTAACCCAGCAAGATGGGTTATTATTATTTTCATGTTTTACAGTGAATCTGTAAAAAAAAAAAAAAAAAACACCCATGTCTATTAAACAGTTAAATTATTTTGATATACTGGTCTATTACAAAAAAAACATACATATATGCAATAAACAACATCCTATTACATGTTCTTGGAAAAAATATTTATTTTTCAAAAGCACAAGAACAGATAATCAACAGTGACATCATTACTATACTATTACTGATAAGGGCAGAATGGAGTAATTGCACAAATAGACTGACGCAGCTTCTACAGAGCAGGATCTCTCTGTGACTTCAGATATCTTTTCTGCAGAACAAAACTCATTTTAACATACAAACACTATGACTTTTCAGGTAGGCCTCGCTATTTCATAGCAACATTACTGAGAGCAGCGCTGGTCATTATCTCCCAACGTCAGGATGTAGGGGTACGGCCTCGACACTTCAGCCACAATGTTGGTTCCAACCTTAGAAAGAAAGAAATGAAAAAGTTAAAATTTTGTTGAATAGCAAAGATTAAACTGAATAAGACTATTAATTTAGTGTGAAATAGGATTGATACTAAAAAATTACAAAGCTGCCCATTAAGATAGGGTATAGGTAACCTAAAACAAAAACATGGAGACAGCTACTACCAAACATACAACAGCAGAATAAGCATGGCTTTTAGGATACAGCACTTTATGTCAGACTAGTTGATATTGTGGTCTGCATTTATTTTAAGCTAATTACCGAAAAAATGTCATAGCTGGTGTCATACTGGTACATTACAATCACCAAAATATTAATACTTCCATCTAGTAGTTATCTGTACAGCTGTGGTACTTTTTCCTGCAGTTGGCGCGCTGACTGATAGTTAATTAACCTTTGGTTAAAGAGAGCTACCTGGTTAGCTTACATGCTATTACTGGTGATACATTTGCATACTTGCCAAAGGGGGAAAGGTGTAAAATATTGTTATAACTCGGGAGAAACGCAGGAGAAATTTGACCGCAGAGTAAATGAAAAACGGGAGGGTTAGCAGGTCTGTATATTTGTGAGAGGGTCAGTGTTTTGTAACACCACAGCATTTTATTGTCTCAAACAGTGAGATTAATAAAGTTCTAAAGTGGTTGCTAACGCTAGCAAACTAACTAAATGGCTGCGTCATGCTAGCACCACAGTTAACAGTTTAGCGTTCATTCATCACTTCACCATCTTCGTAACCCTGCAAACATTCTACAGAGAAAGCTAAAAAGCTCAGACATCTTAGCCGTTTCTTTCATACACAGGTGGGGTGGCTAGCAGCTATTCTCAGCTAAATTATCATCCAGTACCTCAGACCAGCCGGAAAGTTTGTGTGTAACCTTAACACGGTAACAGTAATAAATGTTACATATAGTAATAATTTTTCAGTCATATGTGAATTAGGTGAGTGAACATGTGTATACAGACCTTGTATTTAACGTCATTTCCCCTTAAATGTCCGAGGAGGATGAACCGTCATCAGCGGTGTGGGAGCTCAAGAGACACGAAGCTGAGTGACAGCCGCTGAATCCACCGGTGAACTTTGGGGGAGGGGCCGAGCAAACTTCAACCCAGCAGCTGGGTTACACAAAAACTACCCAACTCTCTGTAAATAACCCAGAAAAATGACCCAACAGCGGCAACCCAGCGTTTGGGTAGAAAAAACAACCCAGCATTTTTTAGAGTGTATGTATGTGTGAGTGTTTCATATGTGTGTGAACAGCTAATAGTATATATATATATTTGTGTGTGTGCATGAGTGAAGTTTGATTTAAGCCCTACGGCGCCTCATACATGCGGATGTTTTGCTCCCTCGATATTAATTAGGCACCTTGACTTTTAATTTACTAATTAAAATTTACTACACTTTTTTCTATTTATATTAATAATGTAGCTAATTCTGTTACAGACTCATTTATCCATCTTTATGCCGATGATACAATTCTTTACTCTACAGGTCCTTCTCCTGCTGCAGTTTTGCAGCAACTTCAGCTCAGTTTTAATAGATTGCAACAGACCTTTTCCAATTTGCATCTTCAGCTAAAAACTTCCAAAACTAAAGTCATGTGGTTTGGAAAAAAAGGTCACGTTTCATCTAGTTTTCCAAGTATCTGCTCCCTTGATGGGACACCATTGGAACAGACTACTGAATACAAATATCTGGGTATTTGGCTAGATAACACCCTGTCTTTTTCAAAACACATTGATAATTTGAAGTCCAAGATCAAATCAAAACTTGGGTTCCTTTATAGGATGCGTTCTGCATTTACATGATCTGCTAGGAAAACTCTGGTGCAAATGACCATTCTCCCCATGTTTGATTATGGTGACGTTATTTATAGATCAGCATCCAAAAGGCCTGCTTCAAAAGCTTGATGTTCTCTACCACTCTGCCATCCGGTTTATATCAAACGCTCCTTTCAAAACTCATCACTGTACCCTGTATTCTTCTCTCAACTGGTCTTCATTGTATACCCGCCGCAAAATCCATTGGTATATGGTCATTTACAAAACTCTACTCGGTTTGTACCCTCTGTAAGAACTGTTACACTCTTTTTCTTCTGGGTATAACACTCGTTCTGCTAACCTATATATATATATAATTTTATTTTATTTTTTTTAATATGTAACTTATTTTCTGTTCTTTGCTTAATTATTTTTTTTTTCGTAATTTCGTTTATATTTCTTAAAATGTTTTTTTTTTTGTTTTTTTTATCAGTTCCCCTACTTCCCCCAAAAGGCTCAGCCTTTGCCAGGCCACAGTTGTAAATAAGAAACCTGTTCTTAATCTGTCTTGCCTGGTTAAATAAAGGTAAATTAAAAAAATAAAAATAAAATTTACGGAGGGAGAGATATTGATCCTTTCTCGATGCAGCGAATTTCTTTGAGCAAATTAATAATTTCAATGAATGTAAAGGAGGAAGAAGAAAAGGTGGAGCTGAAAAATTACACGAAAATAAGAAAAAGCTTTAGAGGTAAATGTTGTGAAATGCTTCAAAAGCAATGTCTTTGGGGTGAAGGAAAGTTCCAGTTCCGCTCTGATGGCTCTAATACAGTCAGGGGCATCGAGGCTGGATCCAGTAACTCACCACATCCCACATCATAATACACTGGCTCATTAAAGTGGAGATTAATTTTTAAAACCACATACTAGTATAAAAATATAACACAAACAAAAACGTAAATAAAAACGTATCACTGAACATATATTGGGTCATATTTGAAAAAAAAACAAAAAAACAAGAAAGAACACCTCTCCTCTGATCCATCAGAGCCAAGTAAGAAGAATGCCAATCAAACTGAACAGGTAAGCTGAAATAAAATCCGTAGCAGCATTAACTCCTGCTAGTAATTATTATGGTATAGTCAATATTAATTAAACATAATGTTTCTCAGCCTTATTTCGAATTAATATTGACTACCATAATTAAAATAAGTAACTAGTTTACTAGCGTGAGCTAATGCTGCTGCTGATTTTATTTCAGCTTACCTGTTCAGTTTTATTCTTTGTATAATATTGTCTTTATAGATTTATATGTAGTTTGTCTTGATGTTCCAATATATGTTCAGTGATACTTCAAATAATATGATTAAATAGCACTGATTTCCGTATTGTGTTATATTTTTATACTAATAACTGGTGTTAAAAATTTATCTCTATGATTTATCTCTACATTAATGTACAGTATTATGATGTGGGCGGCTGTGGGCCAGAAAATCCAGGGCCACTTTTTGGTCCCAGTCCGCCCCTGATCATAGGGGAAAAAATGAAACACCAACAGGAACGTTTTGTACTTCATTATGACTTTGGTTGGTCAGGAAACTCCTGGAGTCAGATGCAGACACACTTTCAGTCATAAACTGCTGTGAAAAAATACAGAGATAGATATTCAATTAAAATTCATGATACTTAATTTACCAAATGAAAAAATATTTATTATACTTTGTTCCTCTCGCTTCACAACTCATGAGAACAGACTAAAACCAGAACCGAACCGCAGATTAAGCACGCGCATATAACCGTTGGTATTTTAATTGTGATTAAAAATACAATAAATATCTTAAACCAAAAGTTTATCTTGGAAACATGAAATTATTATGTACAAAACACATATTACATTTTAGTACATGTAACAGGTAGACAAGTTCCTTTTTTTGAGTGGAAAGAAAATGGGAAAAGGAACATGAACCTGCATCTACAAAGTAATGTGTTCGTCTTTAAGCGTGCTACACGTTTTAGTCAAATATCTGGATTTTTTTTAAAAATCACGTATTTCCCCTTAAATCATTCAAGTCATAGCTGAAGCTGCAGCTTCCCGTCCACATACCAGCAAATTTCCGATGATAAAGATACGTCGTATAGACGTAAAGACGATGTATCATTTAACAGATCAAACAGGCGATCTACAGACGATCAAAATACGACTATAAAAAAAACGAACGCGATGTTCACCAGATGATACGATCTTTAGCAGACGTCTCCGCGACGTCCCTGTGCTACCTGGGGTGATCATATGGATTTAACTACAATACATAGTCATATTTTACACAGTAATCTTATATAAATCATATTTATTTTACTAAATGCCTAATTACTACTAATAATATTTATAATTATTATATTAGAAGTGGTAGTAGTAATTTTGGAGGCACAATTGCTTAGTGGATAGCACTGTCACTGTGCATCTCTGTAGGGTTGAGGGTTCAATTCCCACCTCTGGGTCTGTGTACATGGAGTTTGTATGTAGTGTGTGAATGTGTGTGATTGTTGACCGGAGGTCCTAAAACAGGCATAAATTGGGAATAAAAACAATGGTAATCACCATTGGCGTCCACTGTCCCTAGTTGGCTTATTATTATTATTATTGGCTGTAAGATCATGTATGAGGAAGACTCTCTAGGATTTTTATTTGGCATCATGCAGTCATTTACAGCAAAACCCATGGACAGACCACATACTAAAATACTAAATTTCTAAAATTCGTGTACATCACCAGTCAAAAGTTTGGACATGTCTTCTAATTCCATGGTCTTTCATAGGTATTTTTTTTTTCTACACTGTAACACAATGCTGAAGCCATTCAAAATATGCAAAAATCTCCTTTGAACAGTTGATATTGAGATGTATATCTGCTACTTCTGCTCTGTAAAGCTTCATAGCGCCTCTAATCTGAGGTGCTGGATGTTAATTGGTGATTTGTCTAAATGAACTTTTAGAGGGGCAGGGGGTAAGTTTTGGTCTTGCTTTACTGTGGAGGTCTTCATGAGAGCCAGTTTCATCATGGTGCTTGATGGGTTGACAGCTGACCATCATGTCTAAAAATAATAACTGACTGTTGTTGTTGTTGTACTTAACTTAATTACCTAATGCCATATGTGTTGTTTTATAGTTTTGAATCCAAACTTGTGTCCAAACTTTTGACAGGTAAAATATATATATATATTTATATATATATATAAAGTATAAAATGTCTATAAGTCTATGTTAATGTTTCTATCTGTGTCTACTGCAGGTGGCTTTGCTATCATCCAGGTGTTCACTGTCACAGACACCTGCAGTCACCAATTCTAAACTCTCCAAACCCCTCACACTAACAAACACATACACACAAACAGACAGTCTGTCCTTAACCCTAGATTCAATGTCTACTGACTGTGTGCACACAGATGAAAAGATCACGTGTAGTACTGTGTAATGTCCTGATACTTCAGGTCTTAGAGACAAATAATTGTTTTTCCACTCAGATAGACATGAGTCAGCCGATGGAGTCTCAGGGCCCGTTCGACATCATCGTACACAAACTGTCTGATGTGATTGTTGAGGCAGAACATGACAGTCGATCTCAGCAGCTCCTGGACAACTTTCAGGTAACACAACCAAAACTTTAACAAAGAAATAACTGGTAACAGTGACCCAATTACATCACCTACATCATGTGACTGATTATCTAGATGATCACAAATCAGTCTCTTCAATTAGACAGTCCAATTAGATCATACAGTGAGGCATCCAATCAGTTTCTCCAATGAGTCATCTGCTGAAATGATCTAATCAGGCCATCTGTTTAAATACAACTAAATGTTGATAAATTATCTGATTAAATCATTTAATCGCACTTATGTGATCTACTTATGTTTATTAATAAAGATTTCCAGTTAGATCCGTCATTAGATGATTCAGTTTGGTCATTGTTGCCACCAGTGTGTCTATGACTGAAAGTGTTTTTACTTTATTTCAGACTTACGTGTCCACACACCCTCACACTGTCCCGTTGGATCCGCTGCCAGCCATGAGACAGTTACTGGACCGCTTCGCCTCATACCGCCTCATCAGCAAAGTACAGAACACACTGCAAGGTCAAACACACACTCTCCCTCCACACACACACACACACACACACACACACACACTCTTCGCAGCCTTTAGCTTTATAAGTACATAACATGCTAACAATTTAGAAATGTTCTTTAAGCCTTATAAAAGCATTAAAAACTATGTTTTTAATATAAATGTCGAAAAATGTTAACATTAAAACAGATAACAAAACTCAACTATTTGACTAATGATGTGAGTTGCGCTATCAGTAACAGGATTTTTAGTTCAGTATGTGATTTTATGTATGCAAATCTCACGCTTTTTTTTATTTATTACTCACAATATAATGAATTGGTTCATATGGATGATGAACACAAACCACAGCTAGAGTTTCACACATAACCGGCAAAAATAAAATATGTTTACGTGTACCATATGGGGGTGTGTCTAAACATCTTGTACCAAATTTGAGAATAAATCCCAAAGAACAAATGTTCAGTGCCTTAATAGCAACAAAAAAAGAGTCAATGTTTTCTCATGTCCTTCAGTGTCCTCTTGCTGGCTGCTGTGTGTGTGTGTGTGTGTGTGTGGGTGGGTGTGAGTGAGTGAGACTCCACAAAAGATTTTTCAAGAAGTTGATGTCTATACGTTGTATGATTTTGGCCATTCAAAAACAGAATATAAACAGTTTCAGGACATTTACTGACATTTACCCTTTTCGCCAGCAGGAGGCGCTCCTAACTTAAGCGCCCTCTTCCCTTTACTTCCAGGTTAAAACTATTTATATATCATGCTGTTTTCCTCTCACAGCCGGAGGCATAGAGAGAGCTGATTGGCCGAGCTCTCTCAGAGGGGAGGGATGAGAGGTACTTGTGCTCCCACATTAATCACGGCTATACAGCCAATCAGGGGCGTCTGTGAGCTCACGCATGCGGAAGGGGCGGCTAGCACTTTCCTCCGAGTGTGTTATTCCGCCCCTAATGGTGCGTGAGCAAGCAGTTCAAAAAGATACGGTCGGCTGACGTCACGCGGTTCGGAGGAAACACGTGATAGTCTTCGGCCCTCCCGACTGAGTGGTAGTGGTAGCCTTAATGTGGGAGCCCCTAGTGACGGGGAGGAACTGGCCACGACTAAATTGGGGGGAAAAATTGGGGGGGGAAATTGGGGGGGGGGAATTAATAAATAATTAAAAATAAAAAATTTATATGTCTTGAATGAATGTAAAGCCTTTAATAAGCCTGATGTTAAAGTTACTCATTGTAATATCAATACAACAACAACAACAAACATACAATAGGCTGAGTCTAAACCTCTATTTATGCTTGTTGCCATGGTTACAAAGGTGTAGTTAAGGAATAAAACACAACATGGCCTCTGAGTGTTACAAAGCACTGACACTGGAGACTCCTTTCATAAATGTTAAATAAATGTCTCCGTACTCAGCTGAAAACGTTCAATGATTACATGCGTTTGTTTTTAATCTGTTCATTATTAGCTGTACAAATGCCCGCGGACGAGCTATTACTATAGAAACATTAACATAAATCATACAAAACGTGGAGTTGCTGTGCAGCTGAACACCTATTTTTAACCAAGCAAGATTTTTCGTAACGTGGGTGACACGAAGACAAAAGGAAGACCCAGGGACGCTGCTTTCTTCATGTGTGTTCATTGTGATTTTTATTTCTTTGAGAGTTTAATCATATCACGAATCAAACCCATCTTCTCACAACGAACAACTCGACACAATGGCCGCCTTATTGAATTAAAGAACCGCTGAGACGGTACACTTATTGCCTTCTTTCTTTGAATCTGCACATCAATGCAATGTGTCGTTAAAATACATTTAAAATAAAAAAGAGCTAATATTAACAATTATTTGTCAAGTCACAAACTGGTCTCGTCTTAATCCAGGTCAGAGTTTCAGAGTGCACAAGTACAGATCACGAGAATCGGGATACGACCAATTTTGACATCAAAGCTTTGTTTTTTTTTTCCCTTTATATAAATTATCTATAGATAAATGAAGATTATTAAGAGAATAGAAATGTTATATTGAATCAAATAAAACAAACAGCTTAAACTTGGATATCTCAGCATATATAGTAATATAGATGTAGATTAGCAATGTATTTTAAATAAAATATTACTTCAGGTACATTATTATTACTTTTTAATACTCACTTAAGCCATTGTAAAGTGTCTGCGGCTTGTACGTTATACATAATACATATATGCATTAATAATTTCGTTTAAAACTTCACTTATTGCAGGCTAAGACATTAACCGTATTAGCAACCATGACGAGAAAAAAATATGCATTGCTTTTAAAATCACTGAAATAGTTTTCATACCCTGACTGACACCACTGTACTAAAAAAAAAAAAAAAAAGTAATTATAATAATCAAAAAGGGTCATTAGAGGATGATAGATCCTCTGTCCGTGTGTGTGTGTTTGTGTGTGTGTGTGAGTGTGTGTGTGCTATAATGGCTTAGGAGCTCCATCCTCCTTGGCTTGTTTAATACTGAGAGATCTGCAGTGACGCTTTTATCAGGGAAAATGGCATAGCAAAACACACACACACACACACACACACACACACACAATTTCACATCCAATTTCTCAATTTTATATAAAGCTTTGTTTTGTTTTGCCTGCTTTGTGATTAACGCGATGATAATGCTTACCGTAAATACTGAAATATAATGCCTACCGTAAATACCATAATAAACAGTCATATTACAATTACAAAGTAATGCAAAGATTATCAAATATGTCAGTTTGCTGTATAAGCAGGAGCATTACACCAATACACATACACACGAAAACACACACACAGAAAATCATGTTCCCTGCAAAAAGCCTCACACACGTCTCTCACTTAACAGTCTGAATGCGTTCTAACAGTGTAAGAGCCAAATACACACACACACACATCGCTGTATAGAAACACTACGCACCTTAGAGAAGAGTTCAAATCACAAACCTCACCATGCGATACACACTCGACTCGAGTCCTATCGATTACTGAAAACTAATCCCAAGAAAATATAGAGTTTTTGTCTTTAGGCCACACCTCCTCTTCCGATTGCTGTGTGAAACCTAAACATGTGTTAAAGAAGAAAGCGTTCTGGTGACTGGCTTCAGCTTTGCGGCATCCTTGTGTTTTTATACGTAACAGTGAGTTAAATAGAGTCATAAAGCCTATTTGATTCTTTGAACGATTCACAAAACCGATTCATTCATTCATTCATTCATTCTGTACACCATGCTAAACCGTTGGCTAGCATCTTCCTTAACGTGCTAGCAACAACAGTCTTGGAAACATCAGACACAACAAAACTGTCTTGGCTGTTTCACTGATTTTGATTCGCTGATTCATTTGACTCAGATTGATTCATCTTGGCTCATGCTGATTAGCAGGCTAATCACTGGATTCATTCATGTTATGGCTTGTATCTTGTGTCTGTGTGTGTCTGTGTGTGTGTGTGTGTGTGTGTGTGTGTGTTTGTGTGCGCGCGCACAAGTGTGTGTATATGTTTATCCCCGGTGCAGGCTCCTCAGCTCGGCAGCAACTCTCCTCAACTGGGATTCGATCTCCAACAGCTCCTGTGACAGACGGACAGACACAATTGTTTCACAAACAAATATATATATACAAACTGGATTCCAAAAAAGTTGGGACACTAAACAAATTGTGAATAAAAACTGAATGCAATGATGTGGAGATGGCAAATGTCAATATTTTATTCAGAATAGAACATAGATGACAGATCAAAAATTTAATCCGAGAAAATGTATCATTTTAAAGGAAAAATATGTTGATTCCAAATTTCACGGTGTCAACAAATCCCAAAAAAGTTGGGACAAGTAGCAATAAGATCCTGGAAAAAGTAAATTTGAGCATAACGAAGAGCTGGAAGACCAATTAACAGTAATTAGGTTAATTGGCAACATGATTGGGTATAAAAAGAGCTTCTCAGAGTAGCAGTGTCTCTCAGAAGCCAAGATGGGTAGAGGATCACCAATTCCCACCATGTTGCGCTGAAAGATAGTGGAGCGATATCAGAAAGGTGTTACCCAGCGAACAATTGCAAAGACTTTGCAGTTATCATCATCAACTGTGCATAATATCATCCGAAGATTCAGAGAAGGGCGTAAAACCATACTGGATGCCCGTGATCTCCGGGCCCTTAAACGACACTGCACCACAAACAGGAATGCTACTGTAAAGGAAATCACAGAATGGGCTCAGGAATACTTCCAGAAACCATTGTCAGTGAACACAATCCACCGTGCCATCCGCCGTCGCCAGCTGAAACTCTACAGTGCAAAGAAGAAGCCATTTCTAAGCAAGATCCACAAGCACAGGCGTTTTCATTGGGCCAGGGATCATTTAAAATGGAGTGTGGCAAAATGGAAGACTGTTCTGTGGTCAGACGAGTCACGAATCAAAGTTCTTGTTGGAAATGTGGGACGCCATGTCATCCGGACCAAAGAGGACGAGGACAACCCAAGTTGTTATCGACGCTCAGTTCAGAAGCCTGCATCTCTGATGGTATGGGGTTGCATGAGTGCGTGTGGCATGGGCAGCTTGCATGCCTGGAAAGGCACCATCAATGCAGAAAAATATATTCAGCTTCTAGAACAACATATGCTCCCATCCAGACGTCATCTCTTTCAGGGAAGACCCTGCATTTTTCAACAAGATAATGCCAGACCACATTCTGCATCAATCACAACATCATGGCTGCGTAGGAGAAGGATCCGGGTACTGAAATGGCCAGTCTGCAGTCCAGATCTTTCCCCTATAGAGAACATTTGGCGCATCATAAAGAGGAAGGTGCGACAAAGAAGGCCCAAGATGATTGAACAGTTAGAGGCCTGTATTAGACAAGAATGGGAGAGCATTCCTATTTCTAAACTTGAGAAACTGGTCTCCTCGGTCCCCAGACGTCTGTTGAGTGTTGTAAGAAGAAGGGAAGATGCCACACAGTGGTGAAAATGGCCTTGTCCCAACTTTTTTGAGATTTGTTGACACCATGACATTTTGATTCACCATATTTTTCCCTTAAAATGATAAATTTTCTCAGTTTAAACTTTTGTTCCGTGATTTATGTTCTATTCTGAATAAAATATTGACATTTGCCATCTCCACATCATTGCATTCAGTTTTTATTCACAATTTGTTTAGTGTCCCAACTTTTTTGGAATCCCGTTTGTATATATCAGGGCTATTAACACGTTAATGCATTTGATTAATCTAGAAATTTTAACGTTTCAATTAATTTTAATAATTAATCATATGACCAAGTTTGATCCTAATGACTTCCCATAATCGACATAACAACATGTTTAACGTGGATAATAAGACGACTGAGGAAACATCACCAGGTGTGCTGAACGGCAAGTTTCATGATAAAAAGCTTCTAGATGGAAGTTTGGATAAAACCAAAGGCATGTGCTCGAGTTACCTTCAAGGGGAACTATTTTTACAAAAATACATTAAATGTAAGACACTAAAAAAGGTAGTGAAAGTGAGGCAGTTGGCAGAAGCTACTGGATCACTGGACATCAGTACTGTAATTACCATAACTACTGCGGCATCACAGCACATCTAATCAAGGACAAACGGCAACCACACTCATTCACCTTGGGTGTGTTAAAAACAGAAGAAAGACATTTTGCAGGAGCATTGGCTAGCCAATTACGCTAGCCAAGTTGAAAAGGAGATAAAGGACATGGGACATGGTCACCACTATAGGAACAGATGGGGCTCACAATACGATTGCTGCGGCAAGGAGTTACCATTTGAGAGATTTTAATTTAACATTTGTTAAATGTTAACGTTTTCCTCCAACCAGTTCATCATGAATTTCTTCATTCCAACATTGCATATTTATTATATAAGCAGAGGTGTCAAGTACAAATACTTCGTTACCTTACTTAAGTAGAAATTTTGGGTATCTATACTTTACTGGAGTAATTATTTTTCAGCCGACTTTTTACTTCTACTCCTTACATTTTTAAGCAATTATCTGTACTTTCTACTCCTTACATTTTAAAAATAGCCTCGTTACTCCTATTTTTATGATCAGAACGCGCACCCCCACCCCCAAGGTCGCATCATAAGAACGCGCACAATGCAACCCCCCCAAACCCCCCACCCCCGGTCGCATAATCAGAAAGCGAGGCCTTAATGCTTTTGTCGCCCCTCACGGTACTTTTACTTTTATACTTTAAGTAGTTTTGAAACCAGTACTTAAGTAAAAAGCTTGGGTTGATACTTCAACTTCTAAAGAAGTATTTTTGAACCCTAGTATCTATACTTCTCCTCAAGTAATGAATGTGAATACTTTTGACACCACTGTATATAAGTATAATTTTTCAAATCTGTTTTTTAAAAGTACAAGTGGTCCCTTGCTTATGAACAAGTTCTGTTCTGGAACAATTCCAATACAATCCCACAGCGAGAAAGAGAGAGAGAGAGAGCGAGAGAGAGAGAGAGAGAGAGAGAGGGAAGATCTATTGGCTCTGATTATTGTCTCAGCAGAAAAAGCGTATATGGACTGCTCGTAAAGCAAAAAGCTCGCTAACTCGCTAAATAAGTTGCAAAATAAGTTACTCGTATGTGAAATGTAACAGCGTTGCCTCTGCGCCTTTAAATCGCGAGGTGAATCCCGGACGCCATTTTGTCCCGCAGCTATTTTCCACTGTATTGGACTGTAAACTCTGTTTTGTCGAGGATTTTCCAAAATTAGTATTATACACCATCAGGACAGCTTTACAGAACAGATATTTTCTATGATTCACTGACTGATTCATTGAAACCGGTGAGGCTGACTCGTTTCTACCACGGCCACACACACATACACACACACACACACATACACGCCCAATGTACCGGACTTTAGACATTTTATACATTCACTTACACGCTGAAAATATTGTATATAATTGTAAATATTAGTATCTGATGCACTGCAGTGTCTATTTTTTTGTACAATACACGTGAGCTACTTCCACAGTCTGTTCGTATCTGCAGAAATTTGTAACTCGAATGTTCATAAGTAGGGGATGACCTGTATGTTAAAAAGACTATGACTGTGATTAACTAGCTACTTTTTTTAATCGAATGAAAGCACCTCCATGTAATACAAGAATTTATAACCTCTGATTCATCTTGCTCCTCCTCTTCATCTTCATCTCTGTCTTCCTCCTCCACCTCCTCCTTGTCATCATGGTATCTCTCCTTCTCGAACTGTCTCGTACTCTCATCACTAGCTTTCTCCATCTCCCTCTTCTGCTGTGGCTCTTTCGTCTCAGTGGTCATGTCTCCCTCCTGTCTCTTCTCTCCCTCCGTCGGACCTTCCTGCTCCTCCTTCGCGCTCTCCATCTTCTGGAGCAGCTCCTGCAGCTCCTCCTCCTTCTCCAGCCTGTCCTTTACCTTGGTCTCGTCGCTTGTCAGCGCCTGGAGCTCATGCTCCACCTTCTTCTTCTCTGCTGTC
Source organism: Channallabes apus (assembly GCA_030522415.1). Lineage (NCBI taxonomy): Eukaryota > Metazoa > Chordata > Actinopteri > Siluriformes > Clariidae > Channallabes > Channallabes apus. Next base: position 2,894,635 of record CM060126.1, on the reverse strand, counting down.
AGCTCTGCCTCGTTCTTCTTCCTCTCTTTCTCCTCCACCTCCCTACTGTTCTCTGAATGTTCCTCCTTCTTGCTCGGCACTACGTCGTCTTTTTTTCCTCCTTCTTTCTTCCGGGTCTCTTCAGCCAGGAGTTCTTCTAGCTCTCGGGCACTCTGCTCCTCTTCTTCTTCCTCATCCCCTTGTTTCCTGTCCTCCGTCTGTCTATCTTGTTTCCTGTCTTCTTGCTCACCCATGTCGTTCAGGTCGTACACCTCCGTCTCCCGAGTGTATTCGCGCTCTCTTTTAAGCTCTGAAAAAAAAATGAGTCTGTGTTAAAGGGAAGGTGTTTGCCAGAGTACATTAAAGTGTGGGCAAAAGGGGCCTTTTAGGGGATGTGGTCCCTGCACCTGTCAGTCACCTTATAAGGGGCGTGGCTTCTCATCCCTTACCTGCTATAAATGTCTTATATGTCAGTTTCTCTTTAAGAAATGTAACCAATGCCTTTGCATGTGTGTGTGTGCATGTGTGTGTGTGTGTGTGTGTGCGTGCGTGTGTGTGTGTGTGTGTGTGTGTGTGTGTGTGTGTGTGTGTGTGTGTGTGTGTGTGTGTGTGTGAAAACACTGACCATTTTCAACCAGCTCCTGTAGCTCTCTCAGCAGACCCTGGTGCCGCTCTTCAGCAGTCAAAATGTCATCTAAAAAAAGCACACACAAGCACATACACACATTACTTAATCATAACCTCCTAAATCCTAAATGTACATAACGTTCTAATGTAGGAAAGAAAGATGAGATATCTTTATGTCTGTCTTTATATTTCTCTATATATTTTTAAGTGTGTATTCTAGTGGGTGGAGTCAGAAGCTCACCTGTCACTTGTCCATCACAGCCTGCGGGGGGCCAGTGTCCATCCGTCCTCATACTCGCATCCTCCAGACAGCTGCTTTCCTAAAAATATACAGCTGTTAATGTTAATGTTAATGTTATTAACTCCAGATTATAAGATAAAGTAGAATGTAATCGTTGGCGGTGAGAGTAAAGAAGGTTGGCTTTGTGAATATTTATGCATGAACGCGGCTCTGACCTTCACATCCAACACGGGCAGACATCCCACTGCAAAACAAAGGAGAAGAGAAAATGTTTAGAAAGGTTTTAGTAATGTTTCTATAACGTCGTTACTTCAGTAACATGGACGTGATGCTAAACACAGAATGCTAAAAATGTCATTTCACACAGAAAAATGTGAATCTTCGATATGGTGCGGTTTTTACGTAAAGAAACAACCGCTTAACATTTTTTGGAAGGAGTCTCCAGTTCTCAGCTGGGAATGACAGCTGCTATAGCGTAAGCGACAAAAGGAACTAACTTGTTTCTTAAATGTAGCTTTATGTAAAAAAAAAAAACAGAGAAAACAAATGCCAGGTGTTGTTCTTTAATAATTGGTGCAAAAGGAACAAAACACTTCAGGACATTCTGCTGTAGGAAAATAATCACATTAATGATGTGACAATGATTTCACTTCATCGCACCGACCGGTTGTTGATTATTTTCGTGTAACTGCACACCCTGCTATTGTCTTTCCCCATGCCATATGGTACTGGGCCAGGTTTTTTTCTTCTCTTTTATTATAATATTGTGAAGTAATTCACAATAACTTCTCTTTTAAAAACTTAGAAAGGTAGAATAAATCTAATATTTCACGTTTCAAATCGTAATCGATGAGGTGAACATACTCGTTCAGACTTATTAAGAAAACTGACAGACTGAACCAGCTGTTATTTATCCAATCATATAGTGGCTTATACCTCACGTGCCGTATTTCATCCAATTAAAATTTTTCATATTTTCTTTTTTTTCCCATACTGTTTTATATTGTAAAACTTTTGAAACATTACGGCATATATTTCAGGCTACACTTCTTAAGAACTGAAATTGTACAGCGCTGCAAGTTTTGCCTGAATCCTAAATGTTTCTCTGCTTTCTATGTAAGTGCACTAGATTAAACATTCAGTGAAATAAAGGCTCCTCCAGCCTGTCTAGTGCACTAGATGAGAACTGGTTAGTCATTTGGGATTTGGGAACCTTAAACTTATTTTAGTTTTAATTAAAGCTCAAAGCATTTTAGCTATTATTTGTTATATACTGTATAATAACCATATATAGGGTTCAGGATTGTGAAGTATAGAGTGATGTATCCTTTTTACAGCACAAATTAGGCAATATACAGTATGAACTGAATTTTTGTTGAAATTTAACCAGCTATACAAACATGACTAAGCAAAAAAAAATAATTTTTATTGGTCACAAAGGCATAAAAATAGCACAGATACACATGGTCACATTGTTATATAATGTAATAAGGCCTCCGAGTGGCGCAGTGGTAAAGTGCTCGCCCTATCATCCGGAGATCGCTGGGTCGATCCCCAGGTGATGTTGTTACCTCTCACAGCCGGCTCTACGGCTCTACAGCCAATCAGGGGCGTCTGTGAGCTCGCACACGTGGAAGGAGCGGCCAGAACTTTCCTCCGAGTGTGTTACTCCGCCCCCAATGGTGTGTGAGTGAGCAGTTCGAAAAGATGCGGTCTGCTGGCATCACGAGGTTCGAAGAAACACGGGATAGTCTTCGACCTTCGGCTGAATGGTAGTAATAGCCTTACTGTGGGAGCCCCTTAGTGACGGGGAGGAATTGGCCAAGACTAAATTATTGAGAAAATCGGGAAAAATTTCAACAAAAAAATAAATAATAAATAATAATAATAATAATTTATGTTTTAAAAGTAATGATAACTTTTGTTTTACCGGACACATCCAAAACCGTTTCATATCTGAAGCCTCCCCATTAACACATACTGAGACTGAAGGTTTCCATATAAGCATGATTTTGTTTTGTTTTTTATATCGTTATCATACCTACAGTATACTGTGTTCTTGGCGCAGATCTGTGCTGCTTGGGTTTTAAGGAATCTTGTATAAAACATTATTGTAAAAGAAATGGCGACAGTAAACGTTAAACTGTTTTTTTAAACAAACAAACAAACAACAACAAAAAGTTAATGATTAAATGATATATATTAATAGCTTTTTAAAGAAATTGTATGTTTCTTTTTTGGCAAAATTGTATCATTTAGCGCTTGGCTGTAATAATAAACAAACTAACAAATGGCAGTTCATTACAACACTTTTTTGTAGATAAAACAGGTATATCTGTTGCCTATTTAATTTTATTCTTATTTATAAATGTGGACAAACCATCCGTCATGCGCACTGAAACCTGAGACTGGTTTGAACCCGGTTATTCTTGTGCTCGGTTACATCCCGAACGCATCCTCAATCCGGAGTCTAGTGCCCTAGCTAGGGTGTCACGTGCCTTGATTTACTCTGACATATGTAGGGAGTAGGGGTGGGTTTGTGATGCGTCCTTGTGTTATAGTATAATATGTCTGGAAAGAATATTGATTTATGTCACCAGTGATTCAGTGTTTAATATATAAAATGATTTATAAACAGTTTTGTTTTTTATCCTCAATCTAACAATCTATAATCTCTCGTTAGAATCTAGTTCACTAAGCTTTGAACCAGGCAGGTATTTGGGATGAAGCCGAGTGCTGAAGAGCAGCAGATACAATGTAGCAAACAGATCAATCAGTCAATCAATCATTTCACAATATTAATTAACGGGGTTTTTTGTCGCGTGCAAACAGATAACACTGTCGGGTTTTTTTTTTTTTTTTGGAAAAACAAATAATACATAAAAGAGAAACAATACAGTTTTATTATCAGAATGAATGAACCCTCACGCGACTGCGACAAACAGCGGCTCATATGAAGGTAAAAAAAACCGCGAGTTTCTTCTCACCTGCTGCGAAAATGCAGAATAACGCGGATAAAAGCCGGAGCATGACGGAGTAACGTCGGGCTGCGGAGACGAGCTGTAATACGGGCGCAGGGACTCGAGCCGAACACCGTGTCCGCCGAGGCTGCGCCGGGTTGCCAGATTGGAGTGACCTGATTTATAAAATCCCGCATCAAAACCCATCGCTACAGTAAATAAATAAATAAATAAACAAATACAGAAATATATAAATATGTACAAAGCAGGAAAATAAACTGATTATTTAAATAAAGAAATAACCTGGGGGGGGGAATAAATATATATATATATTTTTTTTTATTTTATTTTAAAGTAACTTTATGTAAGGTTGTGTTTACTATATAAATAAACAGTCAGCATTTTTATCAAGCTGAATGTTTACTGATTAATTTGTAAAAGTGTTGTATGTATTATTGCATCATTAAGAATTAAGCAGATATATTTATTCAAATGGCTTCTATAAAAACTCAGGCGTCTCTATTAACAAAACATCCTTACGCCAGTTCGCTCACTTTATTACTGGGAATATTTTGTGTGTATATGTATATACACTCAACTGCTGAAAAGTTTGTGTTAAAAGTTAATCTGTACCTAATCTATACCTCCTTACATACAGTGGGGCTTCGAGCATATCCCAGGAGACTTAGGGCATAAATCAAAATAACTACTTTTACCCTGGGTGGCACGGTGGTGGAGTGGTTAGTACTGTGGTCTTGCATGTGCTTGGTGAGTTTCCTCCGGGTACACCGGTTTCCTCCAATAGTCCAAAGACATACAGATTAGGTTAATTGCCGTTGTCTGTACGTGTGCCCTGTCATGGATTGGCACGCTTTCCAGGTTGTATATCGACTTGTACCCAAAGTTTCCTGGGATAGGCGGTATAGACGATGAAGGAATTAATGAAATTTTAACCTGATTGTTCATTTTGTGCTTCAAGCTGTCTATGCACTTTCCCTTTTATGGAGTTTTGTGGGCGTCAATAAATTAGAATGAACTTTGTCCAGATGAACTTTGCATTTACACAAAGTTCAGTACAAACGTGTTTTTACAAAAATGTTTTAATTTATCGCTCACGGGCCCTACAGTGGCCTTTACCACCGAGATAGATTATCATTCTATCAGACTCCAGGCGCCACATGACCCTGAGAACAGTATAAAGCTCTATAGATGATGAGTGAGTGAGGGATAAAATGATTATAAGTTTTATTGGCATATTCATCTATCCAGGATATAGCTAAAACATTAACCCCAAAGCCCAGTCTGATCATGATCACACACATACCAACTTGGCAACCCTGGTCTTGGGGGGGCGTGGCGTGTAAAGGTGGGGCGGAGCTGTCCATGGAGATGTGGTGCTGAAACACACTTGCTGAGGCCATATAGTGAGACTGCGTGTGTGTGTGTGTGTGTGTGTGTGTGTGTGTGAGAGAGCGCTTTTACAAGGACACTGTGTCATTGACTTTAAAAATACAGAATTTATGCATTATATTTTTTAAAAATCATGAAATATTTAAAGCCCCCTTTTTGACATTGATCACCATTTACATTTTAAATACTAATGTTATACTTACTATCAGTATTATTTTTGTGAATAACACACTTGCATTAATTTGACAGAATCATCACATACGCTGACGACTGCAGGATTCCAATAACCAAACTGGTAAACTGGATTTCAAATCATCGATCTTCAACTTCACATTACACGCGACATTCTTAACATAGTTGTATTGATAAAACAAAGTGATTTACACCAAAATTTGCTGCATTTCTGCACGACTAATATTTACTTATTAACCCCCTTTGTTGGCGTTCCTTCAGCGGGTTTAAGAGCAATGCCCTACCTGAGATTTGTTGTTGACCGAGTCCGTCGCTAAAATCGTTTCAGACTGGTTTCTTAAACATGACAATGAGGTCAGTGTACTCGTATTACCTCCACAGTCACCAGGTCTCACTCCAGTAGCGCGACTTTGGGATTTGATGGAATGGGAGATTAGCATTATGTATGTGCCATGGAAAATTTCCATGATCTTATTGAACAGATCCTAAAAATAATTTTCACATTAGGCACAATCGATTTGTACTGCGCACTGGAACGACTGCGCAGGTTCACATTATTATTATTCATACTCAGGTACACTTGTGCATTTACACTCTCAAATACAGCAGGTGGCAGTATGCACCTACTTTGTGAGTCACCAATAAACATAAAGATAACGAGGTAATTAAAGTTTGCGCTATACCTAATATTATTGATATTCTGGTCAAAAATGAGATGCACTGAGAATGACCCGCCTAAACAGCGATCTGCTTCTATCCGCTGTATCGTTCTTGAGACCATGTCTTTAAGCGGACGGTTCCTGAGCGCAGAGCGATCGTGTTCTCACTGATCAAAATGAAGGAGATTGAATCCTGGCGAGATGATTATTATAATCTTGGGGGAAAAGGAAACTAAGAGCAGGAACTAATGTTTGAGCATACGTTCATCACCGTGAAAGGAAAGCGCTATCCGCCATCTTCTGCATACACAAGTGTTGTGCTATTTAATTTAGTGTTTTATCAGTCATTATCCATGCGTGTGTGTGCGTGGCTAGCTGATTTAACCCCATTAATAGCATTCATGTTTAACAGCCCTTCCTTTGACACGTCTCACGTGTTTACGCGTCTCATAAACACACATGGTTTTTGAATCCTTCCCGAACGTAGATGATGCTGGAAACGGTGTTCACACTTATTAAATTGAAAAGTTAAAGAAAAAGTGAAACACAGATTTCAGAAACATAGATTTCATGGAAGTTTTACTAGAAAAAAAACAAACAAAACAAAAAAAAAAAAACAGATCAAGCTCTGCAGGAAATAAAGAGCAAACTGGAGACCTGTACACACTACTCTCAGAGTTTTTTCATTCTTTTTTTTTTTTTTTTCCATGGCCTTTAAGACTAACAGTTCATCACGCTAGCAGGCTGTACCATCGGAGGTTGTTACAGGAGACCCGAAACAAACAAACAAACAAAAAATATTTTAGATTCATATATATTTATATTTATATATAAGCACCTTTTTTTGTGTTGTGAGTCATAAAATCTCTCGACTTGTACAGGAGGGAGGATGAACATGAGGAGGAAAAGTGATTTTGTTTTTTAAAAAACAGCGCGAGAGAGAGAGAGAGAGAGAGAGAGAGAGTGAGGGAGGAGGGTGAATGGAAGGGTGCATGATTGGCACGTCCCTTAAAGAAAGAAAAGGGGGGGGGGGAAAGGAACGTATGAGTCCAGCTCTGCCTTTTATACATTATTAAAAAAAATAATAATAATACAACCCCAACAATCAGCTGCTTCATAAAGATCGATTTTAAGTGTCTCTCTGCTGTGTAAACACGTCAACGCAAGAAATAAAGACATTGAACGTTTCTGATACCTTTAGGTTTAGCGAGTGAAACTCTGGCGTAACATCTGTAGTGATCAGTTGCTCTGTTGTTTAATTTTCTTTTTGCGCCCTCATCCAAAAAAAACAAAACCCTCCCAAAAAACAAACAAACAAAAAAAAAAAAACGCAAGTGCCAACAAGTTATAAATACAATGTCCTATATAAACGTATGAAGGGGACGAGTTAATCAAAACTGAAATGTTCCTAAATGTTCGGGTAAAAAAAAAAAAAAAAAAAAAGTTTGTCTGTCGTTTATTCGAAGTGCGGGATTGGGATTAAGACGCATCTTTAGTGAAAATTTTCCACGACGCATCGGGTCATGACTGTAAACCCCTACGACAGCGCGCTTTCCGGTAAACAAGTTGCATTTAAAACAAAAACGGTGCTATGATTTCATCTAGAGCTTGGTGACAGGGTGGAGTTTAACATGACTGTCCAGCCAATCATCATCAACCTGACTTTCTGTTCATCATTTGCGCAAGTCTTGTGAAGGAGAAAGAGAAAAAAAAAAAAAAAAAAAAAAAAGTATAACGTTCTAAATGCTGCTCAACTGTCGCACGCTCACTTTCTGATGTCCATATATGGAATGTGAAAAGGTTTATGATTCGTCGTTCTTTGGGAACACAAAAAAAAGAAAAAAACAACGAACAAAAAAATGTGTCACTGAAATCGTTCTCCCTCCCCAAGAGATTCGTCGTTACACAACGTAAGTAATCACTGGTACAGAAAAAAAAAATAATAATAAAATAAAAAAACACCAAACCATCAACGATGCAAAAAAGTTCGTGTCGCTCGGAATAAAAATAAAAAAAATTCATAATTCTGCCAACGGAATTCACAAAGTGCCCAGAAGCTTCGCATGCAGCATGTCAGTACAAAGTGTGTGTGTTGAACACGATTTCCTTCGAACCGGTCTCTGATGTCATCGCCATGCACCGCTGGCTCCTCCCACTCCGACCATTGGCTGCTCGTGTCATCTCGTCACTAAACCAGGATATGAATAAATATTTAAACGTCGACCGTAATTAACACTAAAAGCCTCAGAGTATTACATCAGTTACTACGTTCTCTTCGCAGCTCAGGAGCTCAGGATTAGCTTACGGTAGATAACACTTGCAGCAAACGTTCTAAATCTTGAAGTCGAGAGGCGCACGGTGATGACATCACAAGGCAGTGAGTGATTAAAAGGAACCGGAGATTAAAGCCGCGTTCACAAAGACTAAAACTGAAAACAGATCAGACGGGGAGAATCACAAAAATCCAAATCTTATAAACTTTGTTGCTTTTTATTTTCAAACTACTTTTTTTTCCTGCGCTGTCCAGGCAGCATCGTTCTTATTTATTCATTCATTCTTTGAAAGAGAGACAATAAATAGTATTTGTGAACGCAGCTTAAACATGCACTTGGTTCAGGAACCGTACGTGTGTGTATGTGTTTTGTTTTAGTTTTTTGTGTGCGCGTACTGTTCGCGACTTAACGACTCCTGGATGAACAACAGAACAGGCCATGAGCCCTTGAAATCAGCACCAGATCATTCGCTCTGGTCTCAGAGCTCGCTTGCGTCGCGCCGTTTCGGCTTTCGCTCCCCCACCCCGGGTTTGAGGCTTCCATCGTCTCCTCTGTCCGGGATGCGAGCAGGACGCCGGGCGGTCCTCGTACACTCCACTTCCTCCGATATTATAATCGTCTGCATTCCGTTTATAATAAACTCACTATAATAAAGTAGAAAAATATCAAGAGCACATGTACACTTTGTTTCCTCGCTGTTTTTTTTTTTTTATGTAGTGAACTGTTTGATGTGTGTGTGTGTGTGTGTGTGTGTGTGTTTAATATTTCATTTTTAAGCACGGGTTGCACGTTCCAGGCCGCACATGCGTGAAGTGAAGGGTGAGATCATGAAACTTTTTTTTCTCTTTCCCTTTTTATTTTCATATTGTTGACGTTCTGTCCATTCCATCTGCACAAAAACAGAGAGAGAGAGAGAGAGAGAGAGAGAGAGAGAGAGGGAGAGAGAGAGAAGCAGGAAAAGGTTACTAATGTTCCCATGAGCACTAGAACACATTTTTACTGCTATATAAAATGAGACTGGCACAGAACAACATTTAGTTTAGAAAACGGCGATAAACGTCTAAGCAGATCAGAATCGGTAAACGCCATCGTACACCACAGAACTTCGATCCGTCACAGTCGCCTTGTTCCTTATAATTAACCGTAGAGTTCGCAGAGCGAATCCTCCGTGACCTTCTACAGATAATAAAGCAGTTGAGCCGGTCATAAACAGACAGGATCGGACTTTGAGTAACGATGTATCGTTTTTTGGCGAACGTGGAGCGACGTTGCCATAGCAACAATTCCTCAGACGAGGCAAGGGCGCGCGCTACTCGAACACATTATAAGCGGTGTATTTTGGATATTTTGTAGACACATTAATTATACACTAGAGCAGTGAATTAAAGGTGGAGATATTACTCAGCGTTTTCCCCTCAGACTTGTGGCGGCTGCAGCGGAACAGGTTGCATTGCCTGCTGGACCTTTAACGCAGTATTTTGATTACTTTGTAATTTCTATTAATTTCACATTAGAGAGATCCAGCCCACTAACCCTCCCCCCCTCCATCTAATCACGTGACGCATAAAACAAAGTAAAAACATTAAGACCTGAATCACTTGTGTATAAAACATGGCGCTGTTTGTCAGAGCAGGTAGCCCTTAAAATTCAAAGGATTATTTTGTAACCGTTGTACTTTTCTTTAATAAATAAATATAGGAGTCACGATTGTGCAATATAGGAGGTACATAACCTTCATATATATTTTTGAGCACAACCTAGTTGGGATGGGATTCACCAGTCACCTCCCGATACAACATCATAATTCTTTGGTGTCGATTCGATGAAGAAACTTAATTTTCACCTGATTGTATTACAGTTTCAAACATTTAAGACTTAATTGAGCATTTAAACTACACTTTCTATACATATTCCATACATAGATTAACAAACTTCAAATAAACTTCATATTAAGCTTCACATAAGCTGGTGGTCAGTTTATTATAAATGTGAAAGGTTTTCCAAAAAAGAATAAAATAATAATAAAATTAAAAAAATAGGTTTTAATAAAGCGATTTGGCAGTTTCACCCACAAAAGAATCGCGATTCATAAATGAATTGATTTGTAAAAATATCTGGATAAACTTACAAATGTTAATCGGAACCTAAACTTAACTAATGTGAGATGTGACTCAGCTTTATAAATGTTTGTTGTAATTATACAAATCCAGAATACACAATAAATTCAAGCCCTGAATCTTTTTTTTTTTTTATTATTTGGTCTGGTTGGTGAATTCCTGAACCAAGCTGAGCTCTGATTGGACAGCGGGGTGTAAAGGCGTGCAGTGATTGGCCGTACCTCCTAAGGCGTGTTCAGTCATACTGAGGCACAGTGACTCCAGCGTGGGGTTGATCTCCAGGTCAGTCCCTGGAACCGGGCATTCTGGGAAGAACACAGAAAAAAATTATAATAATAAAAAAATAAAAAAATAAATAAAATATATACATTTGGTCTTTCGGCTGCTCCCGGTAAAGGGGTCGCCACAGTGGAATATCCAGTCCGCACTACAACTTGGCACGGGTTTTTACTCCGGATGCCCTTCCTGACGCAACCCTCCCATTGTATCCGGGCTTGGGACCGGCACTGCATCCAGTGGCTGGGGGGTTGTGGGCACTGGCTGGGAATCGAAACCGGACCTTCCGCATGGCAGGCGAAACACCAACCACTGAGCCACTAGTGCCAAAATAAATAAATATATAGTTGCAAGCGACAATTTGCGGGCCCAAGCACCAAGCTCCTCCACATGCTAGAAAAAATTCCTTAGACAAGAGGACGCATCAAACACTATGACATCAGCACTATCAGACAACACTTTCATAATGATGACGACGACATAATAGCCATGATGTCATAATGCGTGGGAGTGTGAGAGTGTACACAGAAACTAGGGTTGTTCCAATTCTAGTATCGGAAACGCTGCCGATACCACAAAAAAAGTCTGGCGTCGGTATCGGCGAGTATTTGAGTCCACGCACCGATCCGATACCGTTTTCCTAAACATAACCGAGTTATGCCCACTAGCTTTGCTTACTTACAGAGTGTCACAGCGTGCATCCAAATTGATATCGCTCCTCGCTCACTCCGAAGCTGACTAGTTAGGCAGCCTCCCTCCCTTTAGGTATGTGAAGGAGCAGGGCCGCGGAATCAGGCACGGCTGGTGAGCTATCGCAGAGAGCCTTTAACCCCTTACCTTCCCCATTTTTTTAAATAAATGACCCTTTTTCCTGTATGACCTCGCCTCGTGTCCGTGTTTCATGGGGCCGAACCCGTTACACAGGGCTAGTAGTATCTACAGCTGTATATACAGATACACACCCAGGTATCGGATCAGTACTCGGTATCGGCTGACACCCTGAGCCCAAGTATCGGAATCGGGAGGGGAAAAAATGGTATCGGAACATCTCCAACAGAAACGTGCGAGTGTGTACCTGGCTGCTGAAACAGGAGCATGGTTTGCGGAGAGGTGTGTACAGGGAGCGAGTGTGTTCTCTGCACGGAGCTCCGGCTCTGACTCGGCATGCTGTTACTCCCTCCAGGATTCCCAAACCACAGGTTCTAGAACAAACACGCGCACACACACACCACACATTGTCACAGCTGATAGATAAACAGTCTGGCTCAGAGTCTCAATTATCGCAGTCACACACACAGACGGACAGACGAACAGGGAGCCTCAGACTGACCTGTCTGCCTTGTGCACTGAGGGCCGGCTGGTTGGCGAGTGTGTGTCGTGGAGAGTGTGTGATGATGCCCATGCGGCTGGGGAGCGCGGCACCGCGAGGGGGCAGTTGGAACTGTCTCTGTCCTCGCCGAGACACACTTCCAGCCACAGAGGACGCTGTGGGCAAAGAATTCGAACCGTACGCCCACCTACACACACAAAAAAACAACGGTTTCAGATTCACAGTGAACACACTGAGATGGAACAAGTGCACCAAGATGAGGAGAGCGAGGGAGACGAACCCTTTCTGTCGGTACACGGGCATGTCCAGCATGGCTTTCCGTGGGAAAAGGCGGAGAATCTTCAGCACCTGCTGCTTCCAAGACGCCAAGCGCTTCTTCTGAGTCTCTGTGAATGCCTAAAGACCACACACACACACACACACACACACACGTCAGGCTTTGATAAATGTTTGGATATTCATAACTAAAAAACTAAAAAAAAATATATAAATTATTAGTAAATACCTGTTGGAAAAACCTGTTTTGTAATAAAGTAAACTGTTTACGTGTTTTGCGCGGAATTTACCGTGAATTGCGCGGAATGAAGGCGTGAGATCGCGTTTATTCTGTAGATTTCAACTGCACACTCACAAGCACGTTTTAAATCATGTACAGCGCCATCTGTTGGATTTTAAGATGAACTAAATTTCTTTCAAGGTCGATATTTTTTTATTTACATTTAATCTTCTCTTCCCGCGGACTAATTGTGATAAAATAGAGTCTGTACGTTACTTCAAGCTCGGCCAAATACACCTGCGAGAATTAAACCCCTGTTACAATTCCTTCAGTAGTTTTTTACGTGAAAGACAGAAAACATTCCAAAAACCATCCTGATTGTGTTCGTCCACCAAATTATATTTTTCACAAATATCTTCAATGTACAGACACGCCCACTTTACAGTTTACATTTATATGTATAGATTAGCCTACATTTTATAATTCTTAAAAAAGTGCATATATTAATTTTATATTTATACATCCACACACAATAAACAACTAACTGCATTCAGGATAAAAACACAAAATGTCAAATCAAATAAATATAGAAATATAGATAAGAGATAAATAGATTACCATTTAATAAAATGTACGTTTAATTTTTTAACATCGTGCGTATTTAAACTGGGGGAACATTAAAACCAATCCAAACCTTTTTTTTCCCTCTATAACGTGATGCTTTTAAAAGTGACAGATTGCAGGTAGGTGGGAGGAGCTTAACGTGATATCACTTCTGGTTCGGATTCTCCACAGAGCCTCACCTCATGTGTCGAACACTTCTCGATGAGCTGCAGGTAGCAGCTGATGTTCTCCTCGTCCGGCCGCGACACCAGCAGCTGTGTACACACTGAAACACACACACACACACACACACACATTCAGAACCTCCGCACTTGTGTAAAATATATATAGTGTATTTGTACTGCAGCTGCTCCGCTCCGAGACGTCACCTTTCCCCATCACGCGTGTAAACTGCCCGGGAATGTCTCCGTCTGAGATGGGCGTGGCCGACGTCTCCCCGTCACAGGGGGGGGGATTGTGACTCTGAAAGCCTTCTACAGACCCGTCTTTCTCTTCCACGGGATTGGCTGCCTTGTCAGTGGGTGTGGCTCCAGGCTCCACCTCTCTCTGGGCTGCAGTGGGCGGGGTATAGGCTTTGATGGGCGTAATGATGATCTGCTGGAGTTCCTGCAGGGCGTTCCGGACGTTCCCGCCTTCGAGGATGTCCTACAGGAGGCCGCCATTGTTAAAATACAGACGCGGGATCGAATTCTAAGAAAGAAAAAAAAAAGAAAAAAAAAACTCGACTGATACCGCGCGATATCGTTTCCCGAGGCTCACCTTTTCGAGTGACTTGAGGACGCTCTGTCGCTCCCTCAGCTTCTGGATGCTCAGCGCGATCTTGTGCCGCGCCCCTTTGGTCACGTTCTGTAAATTAAAATCAACAAGAGGAAAGTAAAAACTAACGTCTGAAACCTGGACCGATACTGACGTGATCAGGAAAAATACATTCAAGACCAAGTCTGTGCAGAATTAATCAAAAATAATAGTTCACGTGTTTAAAATTTTTTTAATTAAATAAAAAAAATACAACCAGCCCCCCCAAAAAAAAAAAACACGAAATAAGATGGATAGTACACGGACCTGTGACTCCAGGTGCTGCTCAGTAAGGATCATCATCTCCTCATAACTCATCTGGGAGAATAAGGACGCATACTTGTGCAGACGGAGACTCTTTAGCCACGTTGGCACATCTGGGACGGACACACACACACACACACACCCCGACATGAAAGACAGATTTCATGTTAAATAAGAAAAATGCAGCAGTAAAAATTACTACATTTCCAGGACAAAAGCTTCACCTTTCATACCTTTCATGCCGCTGCCGTCTTCCTGGAACGTGTTCCGTACGTTGCTTTGATCCTCCGTTTGCTCGCTGCCTGATGAAGCTACACTGCCCTGTGGAGACAGCGGGGCATGCTCCGGCCCACCCTGGCGCCCACCTAGTTCATCCTGGCCAAGCCAATCAGAGCTGCAGCCCGGCTGATTGGCAGGAATGAGAGACATCGTGCGCCCCGCTGAACTCGTCTGTAACTGACCAGAGAGTCCTAAGGGTCACGAAAGAAAGAAAAAAAAAACCCACACAATGAGTTATCACACTTACCATGCAAACACGTCGTGTACATTTCCCAGACTTTTGACATGATACCATACGCGAGCAATCGCACGTTAGCAGTTCGGGAATTATCCAAGCGCTGGTTAATTCAATTTCAATTCAATTCAATTCAATTTTATTTATATAGCGCTTTTAACAATGGTCATTGTCTCAAAGCAGCTTCACAAAAATTTAAGAAATTTAACAAAAAAAAAAAAAAAAAAAAAAAGTAGATTGGGGCGCGTGTGGTACTGCGTCAGTAGCTTGGATAGTTCTGGAACTACAGATACGCGGCTGGATGCTTCCCAAAGTATCTACACATGTCTAGATGCCTCCTAAACTCCTGGAAAAAGATGTTACACTCCCAACGAGGGTACTCTACACATCCCAAAATACTAAAGCAAGCTTCCCAAACTATTAATCCGCGGATATCCGCTGTGATTATACGTTTCCCAATTAGTATGTGTTTATATACGCGTCCCAATTTACTGGTCAACTAACCACGAATAAACACTTGACTACACAGTTTCCAAACTTCTAATCTACATTATAAATAATATCCTTTCCAAACTACTGAATGAGGCTAATTGAACATTTTCCAAACTAGTGATCTGGGACAATGATACTATTTGCACTTTTTTTTTTTAACCTATGCATCCCCCCCCCTCACCTGTGCTGCTGTTGATTGGAGAAGGCACTCCACCTGGACTGGGGAAAGCAATGTGCCCGTTCTGACCGGCAGGCGAGCTACACGTGGTGGGCGGTTTATCGTGCCAGGCATGTGCCACCTCCAGAGACTCGGCCGGACCCGTCCATTCATCTGAACCCTGTCGGGCGTGATGATGATGATGGTGGTGGTGGTGGTGGTGGTACGGTCCGGGTGGCGGACGGGCAGACAGGTGCTCCTCGAGGTGGTTGAGCCACAGGGCGAGGTTGTTGCGGTCGTCGAGCGTGGTGGCCGGGTGGATGAGGGCGTAGGAGAGGAGCTGGCGACTCTCCTCTACGAACAGGCTGCTCTCGATGGTGTGGCTCAGCACCTGCTGCAGCAGCTTCATGTACTCGCATTTGGCCTCGCTGTTACGCGGCTGCAGCAGGGGGAGATGTGAGAGCAGCAGTGACACGGCCTTCTCTTTGGGCTCCTGCTGCCACTGGCTGACTATGGCTGAAGAGAGAGAGAGAGAGAGAGAGAGGGGCGAAGGGTATTAATATCCGCTTTGCCTGAATATGTTTCTTGAAATTACTGATGAGGAGTTACAGAGACGGCTGTGAGTAACTCTGAGTAACAAACCTGCGTTGTTGGCCTCCGCCTCCAGTAAGTGTATCTCGGTGCAGTCGGCTAGCGAGTGCTCCAGGCAGATGTGAAGGAATCGCGCTTGGGTCCTCGACACCCTCTTGAGCAGCGACAACAGCGCCACCGTCTGTTCGCATTCGTTCCAGCCCTTAAACCAGTCCGTCAAAATCCCCACCTGGTCCCGGAACATCATGGCGAACCCTGACCGAGTCCTCTCGAGGCAGGCGAGGGTTTCAACGCGAGGGTTGTGGCCTTTAAGTGTATTGGGATTGGGAACGGGGACAATGTTTGTGTTGCCCCCGCCAGAGGGCCCGGGGTGGGGTGGGGGGGTGATGATGGTGTTACTGTAACGGTCTTACAGTCCGCTCACGAGGTGCCTTAGAAAAACTTCACATGGTTCTGGCCCGAAGGATGAGCCAGCGGCGCTGAGGGGTCAGAGGTCAGCCGTACGCGATCGCACGGAGACAGCAAGAGAAGGAATCCTGGAATAGTCCTTCAGGATATTTCTTCCAAGGGATGTTGTCCAAGTCCACAGCAAGACGCTGAAGAGAACCAGAACACACGGAAAAGGAAAGAAAAGGAAAAAAAAGGGTTAGCAGTTTGAATGATTTCTGATACATCAAAGCTTTTAGCGGTGGAGGAAATCAAACAAAAACATTCTCGCTCACCAAAGTATAAATTCAGAGGAAATATTAACTGAATTTATAGAAGCTGTACATAAAGGAGTCATGACAGTTTTGGGACATGCAGAATGATTTGTCACGACATTGTTTTTGGGTGTTGAGACGAAACCAGATCTCAGACAGACAGGAACTTGGGCTCGGGATCAAAACCCTGAGCTGCTTTTTTTTCAATCTTCATTGGTCATCATTCTTACACATCGGCTTACGGGGGGGGGGGGGGGGGGTATACTTAACCGGCTTCAGACGGATCACCTCAATGTGGACGACTGGATTAGCACAACAGACTGGGTACGGAGTGAAACCATGACTAACTTTCCGTCAGAGTTTCATCACTGCTACTGTCTTGCGCAAGTGTTGATATAAAGAAAATTAACTGGTTTAACTCCCTACAGCGCTGCACCGATTCTCGACATCTTCCTCTGTCCGTCTCTCTCTCTCTCGACTTCCTTCACAACCTAGCAAACAAATTTAAATACCTAGCAATACCGTGTTGGTTGTATTTAACAGTGAGCCGATCAGATCTCGAAGGGAACGCGTGTCGAACTAAACTGAGTCACAGAGCTAGCTCAAACGGAGCTGAATCACAGTTTTACAAAATGTTAACTCACATGATAAGTGTTACTAAGAGTCTTGTGTTAGCTCAAATTAAACCTGCACACTTTCCATTATGTTAAGTTTCTTTTTTTTTTTTTTTTTCAACAAACAAGTGGCGCTCAGGACCGATACACACTCGCTCTCTTGTGTCATTTTGCCCTGAATTCCATAAAACAGAAGTTCAGAACAGGGCCTTGGAACTGGTTTCCCCAGATGCCGTGCATTTAAAAAACCCAGATAAGCTTCAGAAAAGGAAGAACATGAGCAATTTGCCCATGTATCACATACACATTTGTGAAGAAAAGACAAAAACAGATGGGTTTGTGTTTTTCTCCCCCCTCTATTTTTGCCCAGACGCATCAAGTTTCCTTTCAAGAGCAGAAAATCTCACTCGGCCTCCTTTTAGTTCTACTGCTTATAGTTATAAAGTCGTCAGTAGGTAAGTGTGTGTGCGTGTGTGTGTGTGTGTGTGTGTATATACACACTCTCTTTCACGTTTAGTTTGAAGGAGCACGTTTTTATGATCCGTTGCTTTTAACAAATTCTGGTGTTCTACAACTGTGTTATTTATTAATATTCAAAGAAACTAAAAAGCACTGAATGTTTTTTTTTTTAAAGAGGAAAAACAAATTCATAAATTAAATAAAAAAAAAAGATCTAGTATACATTTATTTTTGAAAATAATTCTCTCTTCATATAATTCATACAAGATTAATTTACAGTACAGACTACGCCGATCTGATACCGACCTAGTTGAAAAACAATAAACAATATGAAAACAACAAACTAAATTAAATGAAAAACACTTATTAATTTTAATGTTGGGGTTAGCGGGAGGGAGCATTTTATTTAACTTTATTCGCACCTTTGTTTTGTTTTTTTTTAATACGTTTTTGGCGATAAAATATCCTAAATATTCTTTTCTTTATTTTTGGAAACAGCTCACTAACACAAAAAATACTTTAAGACAAAAAGAAAAACAAATTATCCCTGCATTACCTTTACAACGCGCTGTATAGAAATTTTACTTTTTAGAGCTGCAAATATTTCGATTATGATTCAAACGTATTTATTCAGGCTAACAGACGGCACAAATGATTACCTCTGCCACAATTTGTCTATATTGCCTTTATACTTTACTTTTCTCAACAAACACTAAATAATAAGTCTGCTATTTCTTTTTTATTATTAAAAAGTTTTCATGAAGAATGACATACCAATTTAAAAACAAAACAAAAAAAATTCTGTAAAGAAAATTCAAAAGTAAGTAAAAACATGACAATTACACCCGAAGACAAACATCACATCTGGTCCCTTTCCTCAGAGGGTTTTAAAATATTACAAATAAAAAATTAAAATAAAACCTCGTTTCATTGGTGCGTTCAGCAACCACCTTTTTTCACGTTTGGGGTGTAGAGGAAATATATATATATACAAAAAATATAGATTACTGCCTTGGGATGATATGACCACACACAGAAACAACTCATTTTATTGCTTGATGATAAATCTTTCCACAGGACGTTTATGTGTACAGGCAGCGTTTCCCACACACACACACACACTGAGTATACATGGGCGTACCGCTTAAGTATATTGACGGCTGCCCGAATATATCTGCTCATCCTTTTTACAAATCTGGCCGGGAGAACAGACTCATACAAGGAGAAGGTTCTCGCTCACTTTACTGCACCAGTTTATGCTGCTACCGCGAGAGCGGTGTACTGAGAGGCAGTACATGTAGCAGATGCCATCTGCCGTAAAAAGAATAAGAAAGATGTACTGACTCTATAGATAGCGAACACGGTGAATGGGCTCAGCCTAAAAAATAAACTCTTAAAACTTAAGTGGCATGGTCCTATAACAGCAACACAGCTAAGGCCAATGATTGTTTTTCTCAGACATCATGTAGAAACAATGTTACTTTTAAAACGTGTAAATTTTACTGCTACCAGAATATGAGAACAATGTCGCACAGATTTAGAACTCACGCAGAACTCAAGAAAATGCAAATATTAATCTTTGGTCACAAAAACAAACTAAAACAACCATAAAAACATGATCTTATAAACCTGTGATATATATTTTTGCTCAGTCAGGTTTGTACAGTAGGTTAGAAGGGTGCAAATCTGCCTCAAAACACGTGCACTAGAAGTCACGTGCTCACATTTGAAACTGCGTGCAGTCGGTACTCAGTTGGGGCCAGGAGTAGCTCAGTGGTTAAGCCATTGGACTACGGTTCGGAAGATCCCAGGTTCAAACCCCACAAACAACCAAGTTGCCACTGTTGGGCCCTTAACCCTCAACTGCTCAGATGTATAATGAGATAAATATATGAGTCGCTCTGGATAAGAGCGTCTGCCAAATGCCTAAATGTACTCTTCACATATGTGCAGACAAGGCGAAGGGTTTGTACGTTCGATTTACGAAATGTCAAATGAACGGAAACATCAGACTTAACAAAACATTGTATGCTTGTATCTTGTTTGTAGTATGTAGTAGACCACTCTTGTGCTGGTGCGGAACGCCGGCCCGTTCCTGACTAGCGTGATTAAGAGGAGGCAAAACGGAAAGATACGATGTAGCAATGCGTGCGCACCACAGTGTACTAGTCTCCACGCGCAGTACTTTAAGGCTAACTTTTTCACGTGGGATAAAAGGCATTATACAAAAGTTCAAAAGGAAGGAAAAAAAAGATAGATGAATTATTAGCATGAGTTTGTTTTATTAGTGATTTCAGGGCGTTTTGCATGGAATGTTGCCGTGTGTGTGTGTGGATTTTTGTAGAGGGCAGGGCTCCATTCATCCAACAACAATGTTTTTTTTCTGACATTTCTCCAGAACACCCCTCCCCACTCAGCATTAGCTACTTTACCATAAATAACAATCGAATTTTAAATAAAAAAATACTTGTAATGAGTCTCAAATGCATAAAAGTGTAAATGTTTCCATTTTTGTGTTACTTCAAGTGAAGCATTAAACCCCAAATGCGTATAAACACACAGACACACAAGCTAACGTGCTAACTTATATAAAGCAGCATTTTTTTAATTTTCTTTAAAGTATAAAATCGTAAGCAGCTAAAAATATAATAGTAAAAAATAAATAAATTAAGCTCGTATCCTCAGCCAAGTTGTGTCCAAACACACTAAAAATCAGCTACAAGTTCAAACCAACCCATGCTAATTGGCTAACACTAGCCGCTGCCAAGGAGACCGAACGCCTCAGACTGTAGTCTAGCTAGCAAACTAGCATTAGCACCTATTATTAACAAATTTGCTAAAACAAACAATGTACATTTTAAATTTACCAATAAATAATTAATCAAAAGTTTATATTAATTCCTGGTCAGTATATTACGACGAAACACGTTTTTATGCTCCCGATGATCAAATAATGACAATAATTTAATGTCGATTTTACGTTCCGTTCGTTTTCGCTAACAAGCTAGCATCCTGAGCTAACGGCCCGCGCCGCGCTAATCACCGCTGCAGAATTAACCGCGGAAAATCATCCTCGACGTTATATTCGTGTTAAAAAGAAAGCGAAAAATAATGAAAAGCTAAAAATGAAAAAAGAATGTCTTCAGAAATACTCGTTATCTCATCTAAGCTAGGCTAATGCTAAACGTTACTCAGTTACCTAGCGTTAGCATGCTAGGGTGGCTAAACAGACTGGAAACACATTACACAAACCGAATCAGTGTGATTATTAAAACAGTTTGCATTGACAATAGAACGTAAGATAACAAAAAAATTGTGTTTACCGGTGAAGAGAGAAATCCAACAGTGGCTCCAGGAGAGGCTAAGCTAAGCTAGGCTATGCTAGCAGCTGTGTGTTAGCCTCTTGAGCCGAGGCCTCGCTTTTAGCATCTAGGCTTCTGCAGAGTGGTTTAAATCTCCTCCGTGCTCCCCGTGTGTGTGTGCGTGTGTTGCTCTCTGATTTACTCACACGAAGTTTCCATCTTCAGTGCTCCGTCTCTGTGTATGTGCATGTGTGTGTGAACGAGCGAGTGAGCACGGGGGTGTGTGTGTTAATGCGCCGCTATTCACTGCTCTGAATCCCGGCATCGCGGAGGAGGAGAGTCGCTCCCCTGAAAAGTGTGTGTGCGCGCGCTCGCGCGCGTGTGTGTGTGTGTGTTTACACGCCTTGGTGTATCACTGAAAATATCATGTGAAAACTGAGACCTCTTAAACACATGGGGTTTCCTCATTCTGTAGGTTTATTACCATATTTTATAATAATTCACACAAAAACAAGTGTGTATGTACATAAGTGTGTGTGTTACTGTCTGGGGTGTATGTATGTGAGGAAAAGCATGTGTCTGTGTGTGAGAGAGAAGAGGAGTGTGTGTGTATATGACTGTGTTATTGTCTATAGTGTGTGTGTGTGTCAGTGTTTGTAGTATTTATTTTATGTGTGTTTATGAAAGGAAATAGTGTTTGTTGGTAGTACATATGATAGGGTGTGTGTGTGTGTGTGTGTGTGTGTGAGAGAGAGAAACTATAGGACTCCACAGGAAACTTCAACCTCGCAGTGAATGAACTGAGAGAAAAAGCACGCAGAGTCTTCTATGGCATTAAAAGACAAACATTTGTAAAATTTACAATTAGAATTTGGCTCAAATTTTTTTATTGCAATTCAACAAATGGGACAAACAACCAGTCGAGACCCTGCATGCGAAATGATTTTAAAGGCGCACAGAAACAACGCGAATACTGCATGCAGGGTAGAATTAGGTTATTAGAATTAGTTATGCGTCAATGATAAAAATACAAAAAAAAACTTGCAATTAAATTCTCTAAACACCTAAAAGACAGCGAGCCACACTCACACCATTATAAAGCTCTGCAGTACCAAGAGTTGAGCAAAGACGCCCCCTTTTCCAATTGGTCCTGAGTCACTGCCCCACAACACAATGGTCACACACTAACACCCCGCTGTCACACACTAACACAACAACATCACACACTACATAACAAGGACTCAGGACCAGACCAAATTCACAAAATTAGCAAAGACAATTGGAATAAGCCAACTTACGCAAACACTAAAAAGTAACTATTGGGAATCACAAACTAAACTGCAGAGTAAGATGCTGTGTTATCTGGCCCTGAACAGACAGTACAGCGTGGTAAACTATTTAAGCACGGTGACTGACCCAAAGCTAAGAAACACCCTGACAAAGTACAAACTCAGAAAGTACAGGGGTGACACAGACAGACCCGGCCGCCCCGAGAGAAGAGACTGTGCCAGCGGTGCACGCTCAACAAAATAGAGACTACACTTCCTCGCCGAATACCCAAAATATCACCACATTCGTCCTGAATTCTTCATCAAATTCAATAAAATCATCCCCAACTTCAACTGCCTCCCCGACCCCAACACACTGCCCCACCTACTGGGGGAGCACAAGGAGAGAGCACACTAGCAGCACAATACACACACACTGGCCACCAAGTGAGGGGCAGCGAGTGCCCACACCACACCATATCACAACACACACACACACACACACACACACACACACACACGTATATGCACACAACATTATTATTATTATTATTATTATGTACATACAGTATGTGTATATATGCTTTTTTCCTCTCCTTTTTAAATTTTTGTTTTTGTTCAATAATGTTCATGAGAGTCACTTTATCTTTACCTAAATGTCGGTACTCTTCTATTTTATATATATTTATTTAATGTTACTCTTTCTATACTGTTTTTTTTACTCTCTACTCCTGTTATTTTCTTGTGCCTTCTCTCTAAGCTTTGGCAATATGAATGTAGATATTTGTCATGCCAATAAAGCACCTTTGAATCTTGAATCATGAATCATAAGAGGGAGAGAGCAAGAGAGAGTGTGTCTGTGCATGGGTCTGTTACTGTCTAGAGTGTGTGTGTCTGTGTTTGGGTGTGTGTGTAAGAGACAGAGAGAGAAAGAGAGCAGTGTGTATGTACATGAGACTGTGTTACTGTCTACAGTGTGTGTATCTGTGTGTAATAGAGTGTGTGTGTGTGTGTGTGTGTGTGTGTGTGAGAGAGAGAGAGAGAGAGAGAGAGTAGTATGTACTGTATGTACAGTACATGAGACTGTGCTACTGTCTAGAATGTATGTGTATGCAATAGAATGTGTGTAATAAAGAGGTAGAGTAGTGTATGTATGTATGTATTTATATATACATATATAATATTGTCTGTATTGTCTGTGTTATTGTTTGTCGTACACCTGCTTTTGTTTGTGTGTATGTAAGTAAAGTGTTAGTCCGAATTTACTGCACTATACGTTTATCTTATATTTTTAACTGTTTTATTTTGATTTCAAATCAAATTTTAAATAGTTTTATTGCTATTATTTTCTATTTCATTTTATGATTATTTTCTTCTCTTTTATGTGAAACACTTTGAATTACCATTGTGTATGAAATGTGCTATGTCATGGCAATGGTTTGCTTTCTACCTCGAAGATAGGTCGCATGAGGTGATGTGGAGGGTATCCACATCTGCTCCACAAAGACACTTTACTGGTGTCCCACAAGGCTCAGTACTTGGTCCTATTCTGTTCTTCCTCTATACTTCCTCTGTAAGGTCATATCCCACACAGCTTTTCATACCAATGTTATGCAGATGACACACAACTCATTTATTCCTTTCCTTCCTCAGACGCCCAGGTTTCCACGCAAATCTCAGCATGTCTGGCAGATATCTCATCCTGGTTGACAGCTCATCAGCTGAAACACAATCTCAGTTAAACCGAACTGCTGGTCGTCCCCAGTGATTCATTCCCCTGTCAAGACCTTATGGACGTCATTTGGATCACTCCTTCAGTCACTGCCTGCAATCTTGGAGTAAATTTGGACAATGAACTGTCACACATTTTCTCCACACATTGCTAACCTCACTCGCTCTTATCGATTTCTTTTTAACAAGATCAGAAGAATTCGCCTGTTACTTTCTACACGGGCTACTCAGGTGCTTGTTCAGTCTCTTGTTATTTTAAGACTAGACTGCTGCCACTCACTCCTGGCAGGTCTACCTCTGTCCACCATGCGTCCTCTGCAGCTGATCCAGAATGCAGCTGCACATCTTGTTTTCAATCTTACCAAGGTTTCCTTCTCCCACACCACCCCACCTCTCTACTCTCTGCACTGGTTTTCTGTAGCTGCCTGCATCACCTACCTCTACGCTCTAATCACACCACGCACCAAAGCACGTTCCCTCCGATCCTCCAGCACTGCTCTGCTGGTCCCACCATGTCTCAGAGGTCGTGGAAGACATTCATCTAGACTGTGGTGGAATGAACGTCCTTTAGATGTTCATACAGCTGAGTCCTTCAGTGTATTCGTGTACCAATGACTCAAATGATGTTTAATCATTTATTAATAATATACAGTAGGCATGTAAATCACATACTAATACAAGATAAAATGTTTGTTTGTTTGCTTTTGTTTGCTTGTTTGTTTACAAGCACTCCTGATCCACAAATGCGGATCGTGATGACAGAACTCAGGGAGCAGTAAGCGGGTCCAGGATTGTCTCCGGTCCTTCTCACGTGATTGTTCACGCCCTCTGAGCACAGCGAGGATGTCAGCAGCATCCTGTCACAAGCCTGCTTCTAAACCAGGAACTGTCTTAGCCTGGGACGCACGCTGCAACCATGGTAGGAAACTTTCTACACTTTCTACACTTTCACATTTTACACTGTTTCCAGATGTTCCGCGGTGCATCTGCTGAAGAAACACAAACGCAGTAAGTGTCTATAGTGCGTCTGGTCCTCTTAATGCTACTTCTGTGCGTATTTAATCATTTATTTTATTAATTTTTTGCTGTCAATCAAACAGGAAGTCAGTTTGTGTGGGTGTGTGCGTGTGTGTGTGTGTGTGTGTGTGTGTGTGTGTGTGTCTGTCATAACATTTCCTGTCTCAGGCAGCAGAGTACATGAGGGTGTTTTTACTCAATTTCATGAAGAGGACTTTCTTCTGACATTGAAATTATTTCAGATAAAACACGTTTTAAAGTTTCTACATCTAATGTTTACGTCATCTTTAAAAAAAAAAAAACATTCATATACTAAACAACATGTATTTTATTCGATCGAATTTAATTTCTGATTTATGGAAATTTAATTTGTGATTTAGAGAAATTGTATTGATGATCATGTAGCTAGAAGCATCCATGACGTCTTAGCTTCGTAGCTAAACAAGTACATGGTATTTTTTGTTTTCAGTCTCCTTCAGCACTGTTCTTAAGTTTCATGCCACATGTAATGCAACGATTTAACGTTAATGTATGCATCATGTAATTAATAACACACTCAGGGTTGTGCTGTTCTAGAGAAATAATCAACAACAGGGTGATTACTTTCCAATAACAGCATTCTCTGACATGCTTCTTTTTATAGCAGTTTTTTCCAACAATGTTTCCAACTATTTTGGATTTATTAAAACACTGATGCATCAGGGGGTTTTTATCCATTTTTAATAAAAATTCATGAAACAAGCTACTTTCCACAACATCTGTAAACAGTCATTCCGTCCATTTTTTTCTCTCACGAAGTAATTTTTTTTTCTCACGAAGCTCAGCATTTTCCGAAGAAACAGTAAAGTGTGTACACCCCCTTTTAAAGCTACAGCTTCACCGCTGACACTTAAGATGATGACTTTCAATTAAAAAAAATGTCTTCATTTCAGTGATTACGTGTCTTTGCTAGATAACAGTTTAGTGGTTGCCATAGAAACAAATCTGAATTTGATCGTTCTAACCAATCAGACTCCAGAATTTCAACATAAAAGTAACAGAATCAACAAAAAAGCTAATAAGGAACAAGTGAGATGTTATTGTAATAATAAATGAAAGCAAACGTTGGTGTGTTTCAGTCAAGCTCGCTGGTCGTGTGTGAGGTGGATCCGAGTCTGCAGGAGAAACTGAAGAAGTTCCGTTTTCGGAAGGAGACTACCAACGCCGCCATTTTGAGTGAGTGTTTCTCCAAAACCTTTAAGAATTAAAAAAAAAAATTTCTTTTAATTTGGATTTGTTCCAGGATTGGTTTTAATCCGCCCTTGTCGACTCACCCTGAAATTTTACATTTTAAACAGTTGCTAATCTTATTATGTTCTAACGCTAGTCAGTAAGACGCTAGTCGCTAGTCAGTAACTGCGAACAGAAACTTTATGCATTACTGTTCAAAAGTTTTATAACACTTGCAAATGTTTTTGTTTTTGTTTAGTGATTTATTTTCTACATTCTACAACAATACTGTGGATTTCAAAACTATAAAATAACACATATGGAATTACGTAACAACAAGAAAAACACCAGTTAGTTGTTATTGTAAGACACAGAGGTCGGCCTTTCTGTAATAGTTCCTGCAAGAACAGTATTGTCAAGTGCATTCGCAAAATCCGTCCAGCACCTTAATGAAACTGTCTCTCATGAAGGCCGTCCCAGGAGGACGAGACCAAAACCTCCCTCTGCTGCAGACGAGAAGTTCATTTAGAGTTATCAGCCTGAAAAATGACCAATTAACAGCAGCTCAGATTAGAGGCGTTATGAAGTCTTTACAGAGCAGAAGTAGCAGAAACATCTCAATATCAACTGTTCAAAGGAGATTCATGCAGTTTTTTGTTTTTTTGGACGCCTTCAGCAAAACTTTACAATGTAGAAAGAAATAAAAATCAGGAACCATCATGGAGTTAGAAAGTGATCTAAAACTTTTGAATGGTAGTGTATATACAGTGGCTTGCAAAAGAATTGGGCCCCCTTGTACTTTTCCACATTTTGTCACATTACAGCCACAAACATGAATCAATTTTATTGGAATTTTCACGTGAAAGACCAATACAAAGTGGTGTACACGTGAGAAGTGGAACGAATCATACATGATTCCAAATATTTTTTACAAATAAATAACTGCAAAGTGGGGTGTGCGTAATTATTCAGCCCCCTTTGGTCTGAGTGCAGTCAGTTGCCCATAGACATTGCCTGATGAGTGCTAATGACTAAATAGAGTGCACCTGTGTGTAATCTAATGTCAGTACAAATACAGCTGCTCTGTGACGGCCTCTGTGACTGTCCATAGGACAACGATTAGTCGTGCACTGCACAAAGTTGGCCTTTATGGAAGAGTGGCAAGAAGAAAGCCATTGTTAACAGAAAACCATAAGAAGTCCCGTTTACACAGCAAACATGTGGAAGAAGCTGCTCTGGTCAGATGAGACCAAAATGGAACTTTTTGGTCAAAATACAAAACGCTATGTGTGGCGGGAAACTAACACTGCACATCACTCTGAACACACCATCCCCACTGTCAAATATGGTGGTGGCAGCATCATGCTCTGGGGTGCTTCTCTTCAGCAGGGACAGGGAAGCTGGTCAGAGTTGATGGGAAGATGGATGGAGCCAAATACAGGGCAATGTTGGAAGAAAACCTCTTGGAGTCTGCAAAAGACCTTGAGACTGCGGCGGAGGTTCACCTTCCAGCAGGACAACGACCCTAAACATAAAGCCAGGGCAACAATGGAATGGTTTAAAACAAAACATATCCATGTGTTAGAATGGCCCAGTCAAAGTCCAGATCTAAATCCAATCGAGAATCTGTGGCAAGATCTGAAAACTGCTGTTCACAAACGCTGTCCATCTAATCTGACTGAGCTGGAGCTGTTTTGCAAAGAAGAATGGGCGAGGATTTCAGTCTCTAGATGTGCAAAGCTGGTAGAGACATACCCTAAAAGACTGGCAGCTGTAATTGCAGCAAAAGGTAGTTCTACAAAGTATTGACTCAGGGGGCTGAATAATTACGCACACCCCACTTTGCAGTTATTTATTTGTAAAAAATGTTTGGAATCATGTATGATTTTTGTTCCACTTCTCATGTGTACACCACTTTGTATTGGTCTTTCACGTGGAATTCCAATAAAACTGATTCATGTTTGTGGCTGTAATGTGACTAAATGAATACTTTTGCAAGCCACTTAATTTTTTGGATGCCTTCAGCATATATATAAACCAGGTAGCACACGCTTCCCTTCCTGCTCTGAGTACACAATTTGTAGGTTGCGGATTATACGGAAAGTTGGCAGCATGACGTTGACGTAATTACATAAGTCTTTCAATAGAGTAAAACAAACACTAATGAATCATACTCATTCTTTATTTTTAAATTGTAACTGTAATTTTTATTTATTATTTATGTATCATGTTTTGCTTTCCTCTATAGAAATGTTGTATGAATTCACTCATGGCTTTTAGACCCCTCCCCCGACACACCCTCTCACAATTTCTTTATATATATATATATATATACACACACACACATATATATATATATATATATATATATATATATATATATATATATATATATATATATATATATATGTGTGTGTGTGTGTGTGTGTATATATATATATATATATATATATATATATATATACAGTATATATATATATATATATATATATATATATATATATATATATATATATATATATAAATGTTAATATTTTGAACATTTTTGCATATAACTTTTTAATTTTTATTTATTTATTTATTTTTGCTTCAATCTTATAGTTTTAATATGAGTGTATAATTTTAAATGATTAACATAATTTGTAAAAAAAAAAAATTGTTAAAATAGAATCATAATTCATTTACTTTTCTGACATTTACTAACCTTTTCATTATGATTTTTCCCCACTGACACATTTTTTTCAGCTCATGACTCAGGTGGTTTTACTTTATGTTCCAGCATGATTCATTTATTAGCAGACACTAATTCACTAAATCTTTGAGACATTTTAATAATTATTATTACATATTATTTATGTCCATTTTTTGTATTTCAGTGAAAATCGATATGGAGAAACAGCTTGTCATATTAGAAGAGGAGTACGATGTAGGTGCCCGAAAGCTCATAAATATTATTTGCTACTAACGCTATTGAGCTGTTAAACATAAGGTTCTGTAATTAAGCATGATATTTATGTTACAGGACATTTCCCTGGACAATCTGAGGGAAGAGCTTCCTGAGCGCCAGCCCCGATATCCTTATCTATTAAAGAACATATGCGTATATGATACAGTTTACAGCTTGAGTTATACAGAACATTGGATGAGCGTTGTAATATACTGTAGACGTAATGATATTGTGATCACATCTGCTCTCGGGACAATGTTGTTTTTGAAAGTTAGAATGACCCTGATCAAAGACCGAAACACAACATCACAAATACAACCTTAAAACAAATTTATTGTAACCTTTATTTGTAGCATTTATGGCGATTAACATACAAACCGGATTCCAAAAAAGTTGGGACACTAAACAAATTGTGAATAAAAACTGAATGCAATGATGTGGAGATGGCAAATGTCAATATTTTATTCAGAATAGAACATAGATGACAGATCAAAAGTTTAATCCGAGAAAATTTATCATCTTAAAGGAAAAATATGTTGATTCCAAATTTCACGGTGTCAACAAATCCCAAAAAAGTTGGGACAAGTAGCAATAAGAGGCTGGAAAAAGTAAATTTGAGCATAACGAAGAGCTGGAAGACCAATTAACAGTAATTAGGTTAATTGGCAACATGATTGGGTATAAAAAGAGCTTCTCAGAGTGGCAGTGTCTCTCAGAAGCCAAGATGGGTAGAGGATCACCAATTCCCACAATGTTGCGCAGAAAGATAGTGGACAATATCAGAAAGGCGAAAAATTGCAAAGACTTTGCAGTTATCATCATCAACTGTGCATAATATCATCCGAAGATTCAGAGAATCTGGAACAATGTCTGTGCGTAAGGGTCAAGGGCGTAAAACCATACTGGATGCCCGTGATCTCCGGGCCCTTAAACGACACTGCACCACAAACAGGAATGCTACTGTAAAGGAAATCACAGAATGGGCTCAGGAATACTTCCAGAAACCATCGTCAGTGAACACAATCCACCGTGCCATCCGCCGTCGCCAGCTGAAACTCTACAGTGCAAAGAAGAAGCCATTTCTAAGCAAGATCCACAAGCACAGGCGTTTTCATTGGGCCAGGGATCATTTAAAATGGAGTGTGGCAAAATGGAAGACTGTTCTGTGGTCAGACGAGTCACGATTCGAAGTTCTTGTTGGAAATGTGGGACGCCATGTCATCCGGACCAAAGAGGACAAGGACAACCCAAGTTGTTATCAACGCTCA
The DNA here is from genome assembly GCA_030522415.1 of Channallabes apus. Classification (NCBI taxonomy): domain Eukaryota; kingdom Metazoa; phylum Chordata; class Actinopteri; order Siluriformes; family Clariidae; genus Channallabes; species Channallabes apus. Next base: position 2,864,122 of record CM060126.1, on the reverse strand, counting down.
GTTCAGAAGCCTGCATCTCTGATGGTATGGGGTTGCATGAGTGCGTGTGGCATGGGCAGCTTGCATGTCTGGAAAGGCACCATCAATGCAGAAAAATATATTCAGCTTCTAGAACAACATCTAGTCATCTCTTTCAGGGAAGACCCTGCATTTTTCAACAAGATAATGCCAGACCACATTCTGCATCAATCACAACATCATGGCTGCGTAGGAGAAGGATCCGGGTACTGAAATGGCCAGTCTGCAGTCCAGATCTTTCCCCTATAGAGAACATTTGGCGCATCATAAAGAGGAAGGTGCGACAAAGAAGGCCCAAGACGATTGAACAGTTAGAGGCCTGTATAAGACAAGAATGGGAGAGCATTCCTATTTCTAAACTTGAGAAACTGGTCTCCTCGGTCCCCAGACGTCTGTTGAGTGTTGTAAGAAGAAGGGGAGATGCCACACAGTGGTGAAAATGGCCTTGTCCCAACTTTTTTGGGATTTGTTGACACCATGACATTTTGATTCACCATATTTTTCCCTTAAAATTATAAATTTTCTCAGTTTAAACTTTTGTTCCGTGATTTATGTTCTATTCTGAATAAAATATTGACATTTGCCATCTCCACATCATTGCATTCAGTTTTTATTCACAATTTGTTTAGTGTCCCAACTTTTTTGGAATCCGGTTTGTACATTTATCCAACATCCGACTGGATCCAGACTCCAGTGTGTTTCGAACAGGGTTTAGAATTCCTATCGAAAGAACTTGAGTCCTGCTCAGGTTGTCTTTTGTAGTAATATTTTTTTAAGTTGTTTTTTTAAGGGGCGTTCGTTAACGTGATATTCTCATCATGTAGTCAAAGTCATTCTAAGTTTCAAAAACAGCCCAAAACTGAACCTGTCCCAATGTCTTTGATGTTTCTGAATTAACATCACCACAACATTCTGACAAACTAACATTTCTGCTGTGGTGTTAAATGTCATCTTAAGCTAGCTACTATTAGCGCAGTGCTACTATATTTTCAGTAGAAGAAGTGATAACAATAGATATTTAATAATAATAATACAGGCATCACATCTTATACACTTATATCATGTTAATTAAAGCCTTTACACGTCGCACTGGTGGCTTTCAAATTTAATTTTCAATTGTTTTGTAAAAATTTGTGTATTTACCTGAAAGTATGGAACTGAAAATCTCATTGAAATAGAAACCTTATATATCATTAATCCACTTAACTAAAGCACACATACATCGTGTACAGCTACAAGCTCACACACTCAGACGGCCGAGTCTCCTACCCGCTGTGTTTCATTTTCTGCAGTCCTGTGGGTAAGTAGCGTCTGGGCTAGCGTCTCGTACTAGCACGCTATGGCGCTAACTAGCCAATCAGCAAGCTTTGGATTTTGTATTAGATTTGTCGTTAAAGATAATGAATAAATAAAGATTATAAATTATTTATGTTAGTATAAACACAGGTGCTTATTTAAAATTAATCAATAAAACCATAACAAAGTCTGAATTCTAAAAAAAAAACAACAACATTTAGTTCATCCAGTTCATTGTAATATATTCTACATACAGTGGATTCAAGTGATATTGAAGTCAAAATTTAATTTTCGAAGAATGTACGTACTTATTTATAACTCGTATTTATGTTCCTATAATCACTCGTGTAACTTGTGACGGTTCTAGAACCAAGTTGTGGGACCCGCGGGCCCTGTGGGAAAGGGGTTCTGAACTACTATTACATTAACCTTGCAAAACAAAATAAATAAATTCTATCAATAACATTGTGGTGAAAAGGACAATCTGAAAGCAACAATGAGCGGGCCCAAGCACCTGTGCCTTTGCCACGCAGACGCACCACACAACCTGTGTGCCTTTTAAACCTCTTAAAAGCTCCGGATGCTGATGTCACTGAATATGGCATAAGTTTGTGTGTCCTACATCCTACATGTGTGTGTTTTCCAAAATATCTGACCTCGTGTTGAGTTGAGCCCATGACATGAATTGTGAAAATTGTTCCGCTTAATGAGACGTATACAGTATGTGCAAGTGTGTATCCTGTGAAGGGCCCGAGGCCAGACTCACAGGCCCCCTAATGGCAGCAGATTCCACCATGTGTGCCGATTTCCATGAGTTTTTGAGAAATCTGCATTTTAAGACGATTGGAAAAAAAAGAAGAAAAAAAATTGAAAAAACAACAAAATCCTTAGAATAACATTTATGACATCAGCACTATTAAAACAGCATTATCAGAGCGATAGCGATGGTGTCATAGTCATGGCATCATCGTGCTGATGTCATAGTACTTGGGCCCTGAATATAGTTTCAAGCAACGATGAGCGGGACCAAGCACCTTCGCCATCGCTCTACGGACGCACCAGAAAGACAATCGGCAAAGCAGGCACATGCATTTAAAGGGGACACACCAATACCAACATGATGTCATTTTAGAAAAGAGGGAAGTTTATGTTTGTTGTTGTTGGTCTTTCGGCTGCTCCCGGCAAGGGGTCGCCACAGCGGAATATCCAGTCCGCACTACAACTTGGCACAGGTTTTTACGCCGGATGCCCTTCCTGACGCAACCCTCCCATTTTATCCGGGCTTGGGACCGGCACTGCATCCAGCGGCTGGGGGATTTGGGCACTGGCTGGGAATCGAACCCATGTTTAGACCTCCAAAAAGACCCAGATGCTGGAAACAAAAAGCATCACACTATGATGTCACTCGTGCAGATGTACTAGTGCTTGGGCCCTAACTAATGTCTTGCACTTCATGATGGCAAATCTACAATCTAAAGGTTAATCAGCACAACAGCACTCTGACATCACCCAATCTGTTTTAATTAAAAATAAATAAATAAACAGTAGCTTGCATAACAATGCCACTACCACTGAATGTAATTGCTGCTGTAAATACTGCATGTCATTTTCATCAGTACAACACACTGCAGCCGTGCTTAACTGAAATGCAGTCATTGTCCAATCACAGCTCTTGGCTATACTTAAGGGCGGAGTTATAATCTAGCAAGGAAGCTAAAATGAGACTAGAATAAAGTGGCTAATGAGGACAAAATGACGTTTTCTTCATACAGGCTGTAAGCCGGAGCAGCAGATGATGTACGCCGGCAGTAAAAACAGGCTGGTCCAATCTGCAGAGCTCACCAAGGTAACGACGTAGTGAACAGATTTATAGTAACGAAACCTACACACATACTATTTGTCTTGGATTGGTTTCCAGTTGCATGTGCCAATTTCACATAAGTAAAATAATAAAATAAAATAAACCCTGGTGAATTAAAGCCATATTGCACTTAACTGCATCATCTTTGACATTTCATGGTCATAACACACTTTCTAAAAATCATCTGCAGATTTTTGAAATCCGTAACGCAGACGATCTCTCTGAGGAGTGGCTCAAAGAGAAGCTGTCCTTCTTTCGCTGAAACGTCAGTGTTCCGTCCGTCTGGATCCTGAAGATCATTTTGGTGGAATAAACTCGCAACTGATCTCAGATCAGGGAGGAAAAGATTCAAGTGTTTCCGCTTTTTTTTGTTGAAATTTGTAAAATACAATAAATCATGTGTGAAAATGGTACTAGACCTGAAGTTCCAGCTAAAAGATATATTTGAACTGAATTTTAAACATCTAAAATAATCGCTGATCTTCGTTATTCTTACTTAATTTTAGTTTTTTGGGGAAATAGTGTTGATTTTCATTTCTTTACTATGTTACAGCAAACAAAAAAAATGGTTTTAAAATAAATACCCAAATGAGACTATGTAGAAAATATAAACTGTTTTGTTAAATTGAAAGTTTTACAATAAAGTACTGAAGAAGCTTATAATCATTAAATTTAATGTGTTATTTAATAAGTAATGAGGCATGTTTATTGGAATGGTTACACTACTTCAATCAGTTTCCCTTAATGCCAGACATTTTTATTTAAACTATCATGTAGTTATAATGATTTTTATAATTACATTTGTCGTATTAAACATCTATAAATCTAGTCAGCCAAAAAAAAAAACCCAATGTATTGCTATGTGTTATATATTGATCTATTATACTATAATATTATTAACATTATATTTATATAATATACTTCATACAATTTGGTCCTTTCCTGAATTATGTATACGTATATTTGACTGACTCTGTATATCTTTCTATAAACATCATTACATCACCAGCTTCAAAAACCTCATCTGTTTTGAAGACTTTGAGAAAAACCTACAGCTGCACATTTTGGAGTAAGATCTCCAACGAACCTGTCTAGATATTAGGCTCGGATGTCCACAGACTTTTGACATCAACTTTTCTAAGAAACGTATCACTTTTTTTAAACAAATGAACCAGTTGTTCTTTATTTACAGAGTTTATACAGAAAAATGATGACATCAGAAGACATTACTTTTTCACAACTATTAAAACAAACCTACAAAATAATCCATACATACATTAAACACATGACCTTCTGATCAAAGTAATGACAAAAAGAAAAAAAAAAAACATATGAGGAAAAAGAGGAGGAAGAGAATAGAAATCTTTCTGATGTGCTTGTCTATATTCAGCGAGATGTGTTTGATTTTAGTGTCAACATCTGCTCCAGATGTGACAGAGTAGCTTTGAGTGGATTTAGCATTCAGAGAGGATTTATGGGTGATGTACAAGGTCTCAGCCACAGCTATGTGAAGAAAATAATGCAGTAAGAACATTACGAGTTGGAAAAACACCAACAAAAAAAATTTATGTATTTGTTCATATTGTCCTAAAATGAGCGACAAAGTACTAGCGATGGAGGACGAGCGATGGAGGACGAGCGATGGAGGACGAGCGATGGAGGACGAGCGAGCTCCTGATGGTGGATGTAGTTTTTCTCAGTCGCTGTCGCTGCCGTCGCTCGAGTCGGACCCCCTGTCACTGCCGCTCTGCCCTCCGCCGCCCTCCGATTGGCCGCTGCTGCTATGGGCGGGTGAGGCGCTTCCGCTCGCCCTTCCTCCCTCTTCCTCTGCGTCCTCGTCATCGCTCCCGCTCCTCCTCCTTCTCCGGGCTCCGCCCTCGTCATCGTCCTCGCTGTCGTCGTCGCTGCCGAAGATCTCTTCCTCGTCACGTGCCTGCCGGTCCTCTCCGCTCTCGCTGCCGCTCGCTTTTCTCGCCTCCTCTTCCTCCTCATCCTCGTCTTTGTTGCTGCGCCGCTCGTCCTCTTCGTCCCGGTCGGAGCCGCTGTCCGAGTTCTCGCTCTCGCTGCCTTTCTCCTTTTCGTCACCTGTGTCGGGAAAAGGTGAGAATTAATGCACGAATATACAAAAGGAGGTGAAGTGGGAGGAGCCACTGATAACAACATGGTCTCTATAACCGTTATTATCGCTTTTATTGTGTGTGTGTTTGTGTGTGAGAATGTGGTACCAGAGTCCTGTGTGTCTTTGTCCATGTCTTCCTCCTCATCCTCTGGCTCGTGGTTCTCCAGCTGAGCTCTGCGAGCCTCCTGCGTGTCACACACACACACACACGTTTACACATTAGCATTATATCATTACATTTTATATATATTAAACACACACACACAAGCATAGGTATAAGTCTGTACAATAAAGTGTGTTTATAAACAAGAGTGTGTGTGATGTAATGTACTCATGAGTTTGTTCATTGGTGTGTGTGTGTGTGTGTGTGTATGTTTATTTAGGAGTATGTGTTTACGAGTGTCTGAGTGAAAGTGTTTACATATATAGTAAGATGACACCCCTGCAATCAGTGTGTGTGCGTGTGTGTGTGTGTGTGTGTACAAACCTGTGCTTCCAGCTCTTTCTCGTTCATATCTCTGTGTTTGCAGACCAGCACGGCGTTGGTGGTGGACTGAGCCCCGGCCTTAGCACGCCTCTTACTCAAACGCACTCTGACACACACACACACACACACACACACACATTTATAACACTCACATTCAATAAAACTCACTTGCAATATAATACAAAGCTCTCTGGTGATGGCGGTAAAATTGTAGTTCCACTATCATCCTACAGGTGGTGCATGCTAAACTATTCGCACTTTGCCTTGCAGCACAGTGCCCCCCTGTGGTAGGAATGAATTATTTGCAAGGTTTGTTTAGAATTGAAACAAAACCAGAAAAAAATCATTTTTATTTGAGATATTTATAATTATTGCATTCGTAATACATATTGAATCGGCACTTAGGTATCACAATATCACCGTAATGCCGGCTCACTGGTGAATCCCATCTCTAGACTTCTCACACACACACACACACACGCACTGCAGAGCTGTTCTTCACGCTTTTGATTTTTAAATCCAGATACAACAAGGTTAACATGTGAGCTTCAAACCGTGCTTCATCAATTCTATACGTATAATAAAACTGTAAAGTGGGCGTGTCTGTACATACAAGATATTTGTTGTGCGGAAAAAAAAAAATTGGGTAGGACGCAAGATTTGGGAGGAGAGTATTAGGACACGTCAAGATGTTTTTTTGGAATTTTCGTTTGTTTGTTTGAATAAACGTGTGAATAGTTTAGAGCACCACCTGTAGGATTATAGAGGAACTGCAAAGTTTTGCTACCTCAAATGCAAACATATTTGAATTTAATTTTTATTTTTTTTAATACATTTTTAAGTCAATGTTGTGCTACATGAATCACCACATTGAAGAAGTGCGACAGATAATGAAAACAGTTTTCCTCCATTCGTAACATCATTAACAACAGCTAACTAGCTATGCAGTGTTCAGTGTTTAGCCACTCCGATATCGACCTCTTGGCGATAAACCTGTCGTCATGGACCTACCTGGTCTCGAGCTCGTTATAATAAACACCGTCTCCGTCCCTGAAGATGAAGAAGTAGTTCTCCTCATAGCCTTTGCTGGCTTTGTTCTTCACGTTCCAGTTGTACTCTCTCGCTATCTTATAGTCGTACCTGCATTCACACACACACACACACACACACACACAGACAAAGAAACAGTTCATGTCATTAACATAAATAGAATTTCATTCATGCAAATCTCAATCTTTCTCTCTCCTTGGATTCCAAATAGACCAGAGTTTCACCGTCTTAAATGCGACTTAAGACTCGTGTCTGAAAAGCAGGACGTGTTTATTTCTCTGTAACAGCACGACTTGGAGTGTTTTGTTCCTGTTATACCATATTGATTAAATGTGGTGTCGGAAATTAATCAACACCTTGTAATAGGGAGAAAGAACAATATTTTCATGTAGTGGTCTAGTTTCAAATGTAACTGAATGGATAGCAGGATTGGGACAAGGTTTTGCTGACACGGCGTGTGTGTGTGTGTGTGTGTGTGTGTGTGTGTGTGTGTGTGTGTGTGTGTGTGTGATCGTACAGCTCCTCAGGCATGTAGTCCAATTCCTCCTCCACGTCTCTCTTCCTCTTACGCAGTGTATCCTCGTTGGGCAGGAAGTACGCCACGAACTGGTTCCCTTCCTCGTCCATCATTCCTCTGGTGAAAAAAAAAACAACAACAACATACAATTACTTTAAGGATTTTTTTAATATATATTAAGACGGACACAAAAACACTTTTAAAACGAAAGAGAAATCACTGAGCAGCAGCAATGTAAACACACACACACACACACACCTGATCATGGCCTGTGACATCATTTCTACACCCGCAGAGCCGGAGACGTCTTTGGGAGCGGGGTCGGAGTCGAAGATGACCTGAGCACACGGGTTTATCCACATCTGCACAGACGAGAGAGAAGTTGTGTTATTAGATTCACTTTCTGCCATAAAGACAATGTCTGCGTTTGTGTGTGTGTGTGTGTGTGTGTGTGTGTGTGTGTGTGTGTGTGTGAGACCTTAAAGTCAGGGAAGACGGGCAACACCTCTACGGGTGTAACTCTTGGCTTGCTGTAGTGCTGCGTGATCTGGAAGATGAAAAGATATTAGATCAAAGTGATTTTTTTTATTGATGTTTTCTACGTAAAAAAAAAATCTAAAATCATACATGAATTCAGGAGCGAATGCCAGGGAAGAGTGAATTCAAGCTTGTTTTTTTAATTTTATCTTAGTGCTATTAGCATTAATATAGCATAACGCCAGAGATAGTTTTGCTAGCATTAGCATAACGCAGTGCTCACGTTTTTCTGTGCATCCTCGAAGGTCTTCTCGATGGCAGAGATCTGACTGTCTCTGTCTTTGTAGATCTCCTCTTCTGTGAACTGCTGCTTCACCGACACACCGATCCTGAACACACACACACACACACGGTAAATAAACAGCACTGACCTGTTTAATGGGACTGCAGGAGGGATTAGTGGAGTGTGTGTGTGTGTGTGTGTGTGTGTGTGTGTGTGTGTGTGTGTGTGTGTGTGAAATGCCTACTTACTTGACCTCTACTTTGTCATTGGACACACCGTATCTGTTGAACTCTGTGGAGATGTACTCTGTCTTCCTCATCCATGGCACGACCTTAGCATGTTGCTGGGACCTACACACACACACACACACATTCATATATATCTATATATATATCCTAATACAATATCAGAGATTATATATACTGAAACCACAAATACACAGGTGACCTCTGACCTTTTGGAGCTAGTGGGTGCCTGGATCTCTTCTTCTAGAAGCTTCTCATCTGCAGGATCCAGTAGAACTGAGAAACACACCATATTAGTGTGGTTAAGTATGTATTAAGTGTGCACTCACTGTTAGTGTGTGTGTATTACTCGCACACTCACTGTTCGGGTCGATGCGGTAGGTATCGGGGTTGATGAGGTCGATGGTCACACCCAGGTCCGGTTCGGTCAGCAGCTCGTGTTTGTGTTGTTTTTCGAGCGAGGTGGCTTTATACTGCACAAACCTACACACACACACACACACACACACTTAATAACGAGAGTAAAACAGATCAGGTGATTATCCCGGGTTTGTTTTCTTTGCCAGGTCGTGAGTACCTGTGCTGGTCGAAGGGGTAGGTGATGAACTTTGGGTCGAACGGGATATCAGGGAGGCTGTTACAGTATTTCACCCGGCACACCACTCCAGACCTGAAGGGGGCGAACAAGAACAAGATTAAAATATATTAAACTTACCATCATTATTATAGATTAATTCCGACAGAAAGAAGGAGAAGCAGAACGTGGCGGTACCTCTCAGGGACGGTTCTGTGTGTCGAGCTCCTGTGTGGGGAAAAACATGAGAATTAGACATGTCCCTCTTTGATTCATTTCCCCAAACATTCTACACGAGGCGGTATCAAAAAGTTCATAGACTAGTTTTGTAACACACCGACAGATGGCAGCACAAGGCTGCATGCGCAGTCACAAGGGGGCACCGACATTTATAAGTCAGTGTGCCAAAAGACATCGTCCTGGGTACATCGGTAGCTGTGTGGCTGATGCTGTTCTGACCAAGTGGATTATGAACGGGAAGTTAGAACAAAGAGAGAAGTTGAAACTGGGCAAATCTGCCACAAAGACGAACGTTATTCGGCAAGTTTATGGCGATGCTGCCACGAGTCGTTCAGAGTGGAAGAACATCACTGGAAGTTGACGAAAGTAGAAGAAGACTTTCAACGAGCTCTACCCCTGATAAAAACATCGAAACCATCCGGAGAACTATCCACAACATCGGATCCATGCAATCCTCTCATGTGGTTTGCTCATGCGCCGTGGGAGCGACAAAATTATATTAAAACTTATTTTAATATGTGCCTTAGTTTTTTTTTAGTTTTTGCATCTGAGAAAAGGCTTTAAAATAATGTATAGCACTGTAACGCACTTAAATCATCTCGGTCAACTTCAAGCTATTCCTTGTATTGTGGATAATGTTGTTGTTGGTCTTTCGGCTGCTCCCGGTAAAGGGGTCGCCACAGCGGAATATCCAGTCCACACTACAACTTGGCACAGGTTTTACGCCGGATGCCCTTCCGGACAGAACCCTCCCATTTTATCCGGGCTTGGGACCGGCACTGCATCCAGTGCTAATGACAATGTTTGTTTTTGATAAAATGCCGTATGCATTTAAAAAAGAAATGTTAACCTTTGTTTCTCTAATATATTTTACATTGCTGTTTAATTAAGCAAAAGTACGTTTTATCCGATTACATTCTTGGTAGAATACTCGATTACTAAAATATGCGATAGCTACGGCCCTAGTCGTGACGCTGCCTAGTTCGTCCCCAGGCTCAGGAGGAACATCGCGTTGAAGTCTGCCAAGAGCTGTCAGTTCTGTCAGTGTGGCGCAGATGACCCACGGACCCGCGGATGACCCGTCCTTCATGTCGAGGATCATTACTGGTTACGAAACATGGGTGTATGGGTACAACCCTGAGACGAAGCAATGGTCATCACAGTGGAAGAGCCCGTCTTCTCCACACCTTTAAAAGGCGAGGCAGGTCCGCAGCTCGACCGAGTACTCGCTCATCATCTTTTTCGACATTGTGCATCAGGAATTCATCCCCATGGGCCAGAATGACAATAACAGGTTCTACTGCCAGGTTTGAAGCCGCGTCTGAGGGAGAACGTAGGGTGAAAGTGACCAGACCTGTGGTGCGCAAATCTCGAAACTTTTTGATACCTCTCGTATAAAGTGCATTACAACCAAGTGCCCTACTCATGTGCACTACATAGCGCACAAAATCAAGGATTTCTTTTTGTTTTCCATGCTTACTCACTTGACATTCTGCTCCTACCCCATACTAATAAACTCTATATTAAATAAAAACAACTTCAAAGTTACCCAAAACATGCACTTCATTTATTAATCTGAATACAATATACTTTTAAACTTAAATGCTAACGTGTGTAAACGAGCTAAACTTGCTGTTTACGGTTAAGTTTTGCTAACTAGCACACTTGGTAGTTTTTTTAATTTCCGATTAAAACAATTAGATCATTTAGAATTATTCTCGATCTAATAAAAATACAAAAAATTCTGCATGTTTACTGAAGTACATGTGGGGGGAAAAAACACATTAAATTAGAATAAAGTGCGCTTGAACGTAAGCTAACGGTTAGCCTAGCTGAGATGCTATAACAGTCGTACCGATGCCCGTCCTCGCGCTGCGCCTGAGTCTGAATCGTCGGCGCCATTTTTGAAATAAAAAAATGTTTAACAGATATTTCCCCTTTTAATAACTAGTTTATACGCTAATAGATCTTCAGACTTTTCCAATAAAAAATATAATAAACTCGAATAAGGCTAATGTTTATTCTCCGTAGCGGGCTGGTGCCGTGTCTCAATGATCACATCCCAAATTAGGGCCTCCTCCCTTAAAGTGTGCACTACACACCATGAACAATAACAGTCACCCTTTCTAGTGCCCTATGTCTACAACAGGAAGTCATTTGAGATGAAACCGAAGTTCAACGGAAGCAGCCGGCATGTTTTTTTCTTCACACCTGTATTGTGGATAACAAGCAAGCAAATGGGATTGCGTCCAAATACAGGTAGGAATCGGATTTAAGCGTCACGCAGACACTCAGGACCCCTTTGCCCTTTTTAGGCGGCTAAAATAATGCCTTTTGGCAATATGACATCAGCCCTACTGTATGTTGTCATAGTGTGTGAAGGGATTTTTTTCTACCCCACCATTTGAGCTTTTGGGGGTCTTAACCTGTCCAAATATTCATGACAATTGGCAGACAGGTTGGAATCTGCTGCCATTTGGGCCCTGGGCGTGGCACTAACACACAAGCACAAATGTTAACGCACTGACTCACACACCACACACACAAACAAATACATGTATATGTACACCTGTGAGGACCGTAACACAGGACATGTTTCTCTTGTTTCATTGAAATGTCTTACACATCACAAATGTTAATACTCACACACACACCCAAACATGCACAAACACATTTACTTGTCAAACACAGACTGACACACCCACATGTCTCACACACACACACACACACCGCCTTTTTGGGGGTCTTAACATAAAATCTCCCCATTCCACACACACACACATTACTTTCTCAAACACACACATACGCACTAACAAGTCACACATCACAAATGTTAACACATGGACCCACACACCAAACACAAAAACATGCACAAACACATTCACTCGTCACACACAGACTGACACACCTACTGTACACATCACACACACACACACGCACGGTTAAAGGGTTTAAATAATGCTTTATTGACATGACAAATCTTAAGGGCCCAAGTTGACATCAGTCCTATTACATCATAGTGTGTGAAGTGTGAAAGTTGTGCGATGCACCCGGGCGGCAATGGCTTTCTGGAGGTCTTAATATGCTCAAAAAACACACAGGATGTCCCGGGTGGTGATGGCGCAAGGTGCTTGGGCCCGCTTATTGTTGCTTGTATCTATTTGTTTATTTATTTATTTTTTGCTTTTCGACATTATTGAGACTTATTATATATATTTTTTTTCTATGTATTTATTTTTTGCTGATTATGTCATGTATATGACACTGCTTTTTAAAGTAAAAGAAGCAAGTCATTAATGGTGTTAATTAGGGATGGGAATCACCAGCGTTGGTATGGTGGGTTAGTGGTTAGCACTGTCGCCTTGTACCGCCTAGTTTCCTCCCAAAGACATGAAGAATAGGCTAATTGGCATTCCCAAATTGCCTGTTGTGTGTGTGGCCTGTGATGGATTGGCACCCTCTCCACGTGTGCCCTGCCTCGTGTCCTAAGTGTCCTGGGTTAGGCTCCAGGCCCCTGCGACACTGTATACAGGATAAAGCGGTATAGAAAAAAATCAGAGCACAGCATTTAAACAATATAAAGTAACTTAGAGTACAAGAGTTTAACACTTGATTTCAAACTAAATAGAACAAAAAACTACATTGTTACTGAGCAGCACATATTTCTGTTATCTGCTCTCATTTTTATTTCTAAATAAAATATGCGCCACCTGTAGGATCATAAAGAAACAGTGATGTTTTACCGCGAGTACTGTACGTGTCTTGAGCAGCTGCAAGCATGCGGTACTAAGAAAAAGGCAGATCAAGGGCTTTTAATGCATGCAATTATTGATAATGTAACGCCATAAAAATGTTTCTGTTGCGTCACTCGGAAGCTTCTATGCAGTCGGATCGTCTGATCACCGGTTACGGCCACTCAAACCAGAAAATTCTGGTGTCTGACCCATCAACCCCCGTCTCCAATATATACTGTATGTAAAAATAATTTTTTTTAAAATATATATATCTTTTTTTTAAGTCAGTGTGGCAATTCAATTGAATTTTATTTATATACTGTAGTGCTTTTAACAACTGTCATTGTCACAAAGCAGCTTTACACTAACATCAGAATTATGGACATTTGTATGAAATGAATCAAAATGGTAAGATAGTCCCTGATAAGCAAACCAAGGGTGACGGCGCCAATGAAAAACTCCCTGAGCTGGCAATAGGAAGAAACCTTGAAAGGAACCAGACTCAACAGGGAACCCATCCTCACTGAGGTGGTGCAATGGATCAAATGTGAATCAAAACACAAAAGAATCACGATGTAAAACTAATCTAATAGAATCCCGCTCATAGTGTTCATAGGTCTTCTTGAATATGACCATTAAATAAGTAATAATTTAGCTGGTGAGGATGTTTTTGGATAAGGAGCCTATCCCAGGAACACTATGAACAAGACACCTCATTAAAAATGTACAAATATAAAAGTATTTCATGACCTCAGATCATGTGACGTGGTCAAGAGAGAACAAACTTTTCAAACATCTTGTGGCCAATTATAGCCAAATGCCAATTAGGTCGGTTTATAACAAACACAAACACTGAAATGATTAATGTCTACAAACATATTGGTTTATTGTATGGAACAAATAAAAATATTCATATTGCAGATGGTACAACTCTTCTGTAAAACATTAAGGAAAAAAAAAAAAAAAAAAAGTACAGCATTTTCTCGTTTAATGAAAGATAAAGTCAAAGGGTCTATCCACAGTTTGTTTCGTTTAAAATTAGTGGTACGATTTCTTAAAAATAAAAAGCGTTTTTTTAAGCATTTTTTTCAGATTGCAAAAATAAAACAGAACTTGACCAACGTGTCAACGGGAACATCTGAACCCTACATTCTCAGTAGTAACTGTAGTAATTATCATTTTATACAATGAAAAATTGTAGCTATAAATATAGATATAAACAAACAACCTAAATAATGCATTATTCACAATGAAAATTGGTTGATTGCTCGCTTAAATTTTTCTATATAATGTCTACACACAGTTTTATATGACAGAAGTAGACAAAAAGCATGGTTAAGATTTTTCCTTCCAATTTCGTGTCAAACAGTGAATTAAAACTAACTGCAGGTAAGTTATAAATGGAGAGAATTGAAAAATGTCGGTACACGAACGCTTGCGTGCCGTTTTAAACATGATATACGCTTTACCTTTCCATTTTAACAATCGTGCTGCAACAGCTTTAAAAATACATCTATACACCATTTACATTCAGAAAAAAAATATATATTTAGTTGAGTTTTAATAACAGTTGTATAATAGGACAAAAAGTTGTGTGTGCTGTGAATTAAAAAAAATGAGTGTTATTAAGGTGTTCATTAACAAGAACCGAGTTCACAAACTTGATGTGGTGCTTAACATTGTTTTTATGTAAAAGAGGATTTTGTCCTGCTGAGCACTCAAAATTAAACTAAACAAAATCTTAAAAATCAATCAAAAAAAAAAAAAAAAAAAAAAAAAAAAAACCAAATGAAGGCTTCAGCAGCAGTAGCACATAGTTGGTTCATTAACACAGAACAAGCTAAAAGCTAAAACGTTCTTCTCATTTCCACATTTACCTCAGGCAGTAAGCCACGCCCCTTTCCCCATGAGCCCTCAGGTTTAGCCCTCGAGCCTGTCAGAGGAATCAGGGTTGATCGTGGGGGAGGGGAGGAGCTTCCACAGCGAAGCCATGAGGGATGAGATTTCCCGCTCTTTACTTTCCAGTGAATCAATTATATTGACTCAGCTCACTAATGAGTCGACTGCTAAATGACTCGTTGGCATTTCCCCCCTAAAATTATGATTTTTTTTATACTCATAATTGCCAATATATAACCAGAATTATTTTAAAGAGAACATAACACAGCAAACTGTGTCTTATGAAATCCATTTAAACAATGTTAAAATATAAGAAGTAGAAGAAGGAAAAAAAATGCGTAGCTGATTTGATGGTATCAGTTATTTTAATAAATGAAATATCCTAATTAGCTATATTAAAAAAGAATAAAAAGTTCACCTATGCGAGTTGACATTCAGTCACTTAAAAGACCCGACTTGTATTTTTTTTTGCAAATGATGCGTAAAAAAAGTGTTTACTATTACATTATGAGCTTGAAACAAGTTTAAAAATTGTGATTATGATCTCGAGCTTGTGCAAACATGTGTCACACAGAAGTGTGTGCTCGTCACTTCAGATAGAGTATTGTTTTGATTAAACTTTAAGGACTCCTAACTCATCTTTGAGGCTACATTCACAGTTACAACATGTAAATGATCATGTATTGATTAAACTAAACCTCTATTTGTGTTTCATGCGACAGTAATTAAAAATGAAATAAAATATTGAGTGTCTTTCTCTCTGAAAAGCCTCACACGTCCAACCGGACCAGACGAAATCAGTCATGATCAACTGTACTAAAGCGCCCTGATGTAAAGCGTACGCCTGAACGAAAGTTACAACAGAAGGCAGCTATGTTCAAAATAAAAAGTGTTTGCTTCACACACAGGCACCAGGAACACAAGATTAAAAATCAAATCTACAGATGATATGCATTTTTGCGTCTTCACTACACTGAGCTGCCCCTCTTTTTAAATAGTTTTTTTTTTAAGAAGAAGAAAAGGAATCTCCTTTCGGAGGAAATAAAGTGAGAAGTCCCCTTTATAAACAACCCACGCAGAATCTGCGCTCAGACGCGAGTCCTGCGCTAATTCTCCGTTGCTAGCCGTGGTGCAGGTCGTCGAGAGGCGGCAGCTGTCGGATCGGGAAGCCATTTTTTCCTCCCCAGCTCTTTGGTTAATTGGCGTTCCCAGCTGACGACAGGCCGCCAGCTCAGGTCTGGGTGTGGACGGAGCTATCTGACCTGCGGGAAGATTAGAAAACTGGATATCAAGATGGATTCCTGGGTGTCTATTGGAAAAACAACAACAAAAACTAAGGCAGCATCCACACTACAAGCCACATGTCTGATTCTCACATTCAGAATTACAGATGACTTTTCTCTGACTATAAAGTGGACACGTCTGTCCTAGATACGTCTTTGGAAAATGCTATCCACCCTCTGACACACACACACACACACACACACACACACAATCCTATAGAAGCCCAGGATTGGCTAGTTTGCTCTCATCAACTGCATACGCCCGAACTTACGGACAAACCCACTCAGAGAACACAAGTTTGATCTCTGGGCCACACGTATCGTTGTGGTATTGTTGAACCCATGAGGGAAAGAAAAACAAGGGATGTTTTTTTTTTCTTCCAAATAGAGTTTCAAACACAACGTAGATACGTAAACGCAGCTTGATATTGTGATATTGTGTGATAGTTACCTGCTCAGCATGTAGAGCATCTGACCAGGATCATCAGCAAACACCCTGCGAAAGACAGAACTGATCACGTGACCCAGCGTAACCGAGCGTGTGCAGATGATAAACCGCACCAAGCTAGTTTTACCCCAAACCTTTGTATGGTGGAAGCAGCGACTACGCTTTCAATGTTTTATTATTAACCAGTTTCGTAAATTATGTTGAATTGCGTTTTTCATTTCCCTAGACCTAGGTGTGACGTCACAGTCCAAATCCTTATTTAAATTAGGGGTGGGGCTAACTAATCTAGAAGTTGGCAGAAATGTAACCTACTCTACTCCGACCGCCCTTAAACAAGAAATAAGAACAACTACTATGGAACTCGGATTTCTGTAGAGAACACCCAACTCGGCATGTTTTTAATCAACACGAGAACGATACTGATCTCCAGTGCAGGTTTAGAAACACACTCACCCGTCGCCCCAGTGATAAAAAGCTCGGTCCTGATAAAAGAGACAGAGGAAGAGCCACACGCTGATAGTCTCCACCCAGAAAACCACGAACAGCAGCCAGACTGAAGACAGCAGCAGCTCACAGACCATCCTGACAATCTGCACATCAAAGAGAAAAAACTTACACACTTACAAACACAAATACACATTAATATGAAAGAGCATGGATCCTTTTAAGGTCGTCCAATACTGCTGAATACACAAAACATACCGTGACATGCATATACAAATCAGTAAAAAAAAATAAAAAAGCTAGCGTATACAGTATCTTTGCATTAATATATAGAATATATAAAATATAGGAATTCACATTTCGCACATTCCTCATTTTGTACCTAGGAGTTTATGAAAAGAAAGGGGAAAAAAAAGACACGTGATCTGATTCCGTCTGTACGACCTTAAATAACTCACCGCTGCGTTATATCAGAAAAACCCGCTGTAGAACGATCTCCAAGTCGTTAAAAGACGCGTTAAACACGATAAAAGTGTTTAAAACACACAGAGTGTAGATTTCCGGGGAGATATTCCTCATGGAGCTAAGTGCACTATAAAAGGATGAATGCAAATCCAGGCGTATTAGCTGCTAACAGGTTAGCTTTGCAAAGGAAATAAAACAATTACGAAAATACGATGTACATAAAAATATATACATACAAATGTAATAAAAACTTGTTCTGTATCTTTGGAAATATTTATACGAATGAATCGACCATTAAAACAAGAATTTTAAAACGAACGACCGCTGAAGCTTTAGCAGCCTCGGTTTCCTTAGCCGAAAACAAAACAATGCAGGCGCTTCTTCGTTGGTACTTAGACCGGAAGTGGTATTTCAATAAATTAAAGCGTTTTATTTCACAACGTCAAATATGTCGCGTGCATTGAATTTTTCAGTTTTTAATTAATAGTTACACTATTAATATTACTACAACTAGTGCTACTGCTACTAATAATAAAAAAAGACTGTAGAGAAAATGCGTATAAAATCCATTTGGTATTCACGCGCAGGTTGTCGGCCAATCAGCGATCGTTTTCTTCAAATCGTACCAATCAGATTGCCTCAGAGAGCAACGTCCGAGTAGAATTTTTAAATGTACCTGATGTGACGCCCCACCGAATCCTCCAACCAAAAGAGGGCGCTACGGACTCAGTCCGTTTCCTTATTTTATTTTATTTTTGCTGCTAGATCTTTTAGCCAATGCTAGCCAAGCATTGAAAAGTATTTTCAAGTCATTTAAAAAGTCGCCGGTAAGTATATAAAATAAAATATTATGCAAAACATAACCGTATTAAGTATCCGATTCAATTTTCAAATAAATAAATATATAGATTATTCGATGATAACGAGTTAGCAGTTATAGCTACGCAGCTGACGCGGTCGGCGTCATGGGCTGTGTTCTAAATCACACCGTCCACCTTACACTGTCTGTTGTGTAACAATGGCTTCCGCAGCCTACCTAGTACATTAGACTTGCAAAATCGAATGCACATTGGAACACAGCCGGTGTTCATGCTCGGTTGCTGCGTTTGTTTTAACAGAGACAGCCAGGTTTTTTTTATCCGGTGATTTTTATTTAATCGCAAATAAACTATACGTACTTTTATAAAGAATTACAGTTAACATTTGCGTTATTTATTCGGATGAGTTTTATAAACTGGAGTAACTTAAAGAAAATATTAAAGAATAGAGAAGCCTGTTAAAGACTAATCATGAAGCTATGCAGTTTAGCTTTCTAGCTAGCTGAGGGTTTGTTCTAGCATGTCTTTAAAGATCCCGAATTTTATATCTATGAAAATATAATAAAAGTATGATCAGGCTGTAAATTGACAAGTAAGTAAGTTTTACACAGAGCATCACATTTTCATTTATGTGGTGTTTATAGGTTGTCTGATTTTTACCTTTTTTTTTTTTTTTTTTTTTTAATGAACAGAAAGGAAATCATCAACAAGTGAAGAAGAAGAAGACACACTTCAGCCAGATCTAACCTTGGTGTAAATGTTAACTCATTTCAAAATGTTTTTGTCAGAAGGTTAGCGTCGGTCGCCATAGCAACAGATCTCATTGTAACTTTTTCGACAGCGGCGTCTGCCTGTCTGAAATCCGATGAAGGATGTCGAGCGGCGACGCGGGGGATCGTGGGAAAGAAAGGGAGCGCGGTGCCCGTCCTAAAGTGCGTCAGAGTCGTTCTGAAGAACGCCAGGATGGAGGGAGGCGGAAAGCTAGCAGGGGTAAAAGGAAAGGAGGCCTGGCTCATGAAGCGGCGGCAGATAGGCCGGTCAGCGACGGGTTCGAATACGGCGATCTCTTAAACGGACTGGAGTCTGGAAACGGAGGCTCTGTGTTCCGGTGGCGCCAAGTCCTTGGCTCGCCCGCGTCCTCGCTGACGGAGAAAGTCTCGGTCAGGATGTCTCAAAACGCCCCGAACAACGACCAACATGCAGCGTCCGAGACCAGCGGGAAATCTTCCAGTGCTAGCCGTACCCTAAGGCAGAAGATTCAGGATGCCGTAGGCCAATGTTTTCCCATCAAGACCCACAGCGGACCTTCCGCTTCAGGACAGGGCGTCGCGGCATCTCCTGTGACAGCGGCTTCTTCCCGGAGGAAGATCCATCTGAGTGAGCTCATGCTGGACAGTTGCCCGTTTCCATCCGGCTCAGAGCTGGCGCAGAAATGGTACCTGATCAAGCAGCATACTGCTCCGATTTCCCAACCGCCCGTACTTGATAGTTTATCCGCTGTTGGAGGGTCGACATCGGGATCGACATGCTCTGTTTCTGCGGTTTGTGTGGTCGAGGACGAGGACGATCGCTTGCGCGAAAGGCGGAGAATCAGCATCGAGCAGGGTGTCGACCCCCCGCCCAACGCTCAGATCCACACTTTTGAGGTGACCGCGCAGATAAACCCGCTGTACAAGCTCGGGCCCAAGCTGGCGCACGGGATGAATGAGTTGGCCGGGGACGACAGGGCCACTCTACAGCAACAGCAGCACATGCTGCAGAGGCAGCAGCACCACCAGCTCCTTCTCCAGAGCTGCTTGGACACCCTAGACGAGGTTGTCGCGTCGTCCTCAGGCTCCGCCCCATCTTTCTCTACCGAGTCCCACCCGGATTCAGATTCCTCCTCATCCTCGCCTTGTTCCCTGACTAGAGGCTCTCTGGTGACGTCGGAGCATTTCAAGCCTCAAGACGCCCACCATCGTGCGCACACGCAGATCGACTACATCCACTGCTTGGTGCCCGACCTGCTCCAGATCACCAACCTGCCATGTTACTGGGGTGTCATGGATCGCTACGAGGCAGAGACCCTTCTGGAGGGCAAACCCGAGGGGACGTTCCTCCTCCGTGACTCGGCTCAGGAGGACTACCTGTTCTCTGTCAGCTTCAGGCGTTATGGCCGCTCCCTGCACGCTCGTATTGAGCAATGGAACCACAACTTCAGCTTCGACGTGCACGATCCCAGCGTGTTCCATGCGCCAACGGTCATGGGCCTGCTCGAGCACTACAAGGACCCGAACTCCTGCATGTTCTTTGAACCGTTGCTTTCGAACCCCATCCATCGCACACGGCCGTTCAGCCTCCAGCACATCTGTCGCGCTGTCATCAGCAGCTGCACCACGTACGATGGGATCAGCGCCCTGCCCATCCCCAATGCCCTCAAGGAGCACCTGAAGGAATATCATTACAAGCAGAGGGTTCGTGTACGGAGGCTCGACACCGGGTGGTAGTGAAAAACCTGTGATGGTGTGTGAACTTTTACCATAGCCAGTAAAAACTCTCGTTAAAACTAATCCAGCACTCCTTATGCCGGCATGCAAACTGCAACGCAAGCAGGAAAAAACTAACGTTCTACATGTTAACGATCTACAATACCACGAATCGAGCACCGCACGGTTGCAAATTCCTACCCCAAGGCAGTACCGGCTAGTGGCTTGAATCGAAACCCAAGTGTTCTGATGCTAACCAACTGAAGAAGAAACTTCCAATTCCAGCAGAAAATTAATTAGAAATTCCAAGCATGCTAACGCTAGTACATTAACAACCGCATGACTTGGTTGCCAACTGATACCACGACAAGTAGAAACTATAGCGTTAAAGCTAGCATGAACGAACCACTGCATGTCAGTTAGTTAGCATATAGCCACTAACCGCTATCAGACACTGACCTGATAATTGCCCTCAAAATTACATTTCGGTGTCGTCCGTGCCTTGTGCATGTCAGTGAAGTGTTACGTCTGTGAGCGCGGGGTACATGTAAAACCCCCTGTTAACCTTGGCTAGCGTGTTTCAACTAGCATTTTCACAAAGACCAAACGGTAATGCAACAAAAAAAATTCCAGCTAGCTAATTATTAAGTCTGTAGGTAAATCTAGTCTAGTTAGTTGGTTTTGTAGATGGAAACTTTGGATCTGAGGAAATAGTAACAAAGCATCTCAAGAAGCCTCGATTTCCAGGGACAAAAAGGACAATGTAAACCAAACAGTCAACCATGTAAACGCTAGCAAACAAAACCGAACGAGTGAGGTAATATTCCAAAAACTTCTTTTGTCCCTTGATTCTTGATGGTGCAATAAATTGAAGAAATAGTTTCAAGAAAACGAGTAATCGAAACCTTGCTCCAGCTCAAAATGACAACTAAATTCCTCTTTTGAAGAGATTTTGTGAGACATTGCTGCGCCACCAAGTTCCTCCAACGTCGCTTAATTTTATAAGAGACATTCAAATGTCATAGCTGTTCACCTCATAGATCCTTACACCCAGTCAGCTCGAGAAAGCTCCACCCATTCGAAAAAATTTGAATCCCCTGAATTTCGAGGATTTAAACATTCCTGACCTGCTGATTAAACTTCACATGGGTCGATGTCTGTTTTCGATGTTTCTTTGTAAAAGCACCGATCTTCTGAGGATGAATGTACAACACACAGGTATACTCGACTGTGGATTTGTAAAATACATATAAAATAAACTCCTTTGCACCACCAACTTGATGAATGTAGCAATTCAGACGAAAGCAGAAGGAAAGGCTAGACCTTTACTTGCGCGCAACTCTATATCTGAAGGCGATTTTCTTGCACTATTTTCCAACACGTGGCGCGTTAGTATCGCGAGTATTAACCGCTATGATATCTACCTGATCATCAGGACGGAGTGCGTAGTGTGATTTAATCTGAAATAATTGGATTAACTTAACGAAAGCTTCCAGACCTGCTGTACGTACACACACACACACATGCTCTCCTCAAGTCTTAAAGTAACGATGAACTGTATTCACTGCAGGTGTCTGTCTGTAAATTGCCTGACTGTAGATTTGTGGATATTTTGTAAGAAAGTTTCAGTGCAACCCTTTGCAGAAAACAAAGACATTCTGGGTTGCACAAGCTTTGAGCTGCATGATATGTTGGTGAGCTAGCTAACATGACTGGCGTTTTGAAAGGTGACGCTCTGCTGTTAACAACACGCCCTTTGTTGAATTCCTGAAAGAATTCCTGTTAGTATTGACGAAGGACTTGTTTGTAACATGACGAACATTTGAGTCTGTGAGGGTAGAGCTGTCTGAGTCATGCAATTATCATTAAATAATGGGAAAAACATGCAGGAAATACAATTAGTGCTTACACTGCAGTGAAATGAAATTTCTTAGCTAGCTAGGTAATATATATTCATTTAGCAAGCTGGCTTACTTGCGATGTGCAAGGTTTGCAGGAATTTTCCAACAAAATTACCAAAGAATTGAAAGCTACTCAAGTATTACTATTAACGATTTAACAAATTCAACTGATTAAACTAAAATTTTTATAATGTTTATATAATATAGTTTGCAAATAATTATTATGATAGTCATTTAGCATCGCAGAATACATCTGTTAAAAATTTTCTCCACAAAGAATTT
The DNA here is from genome assembly GCA_030522415.1 of Channallabes apus. NCBI lineage: Eukaryota > Metazoa > Chordata > Actinopteri > Siluriformes > Clariidae > Channallabes > Channallabes apus. The sequence continues at coordinate 2,841,216 of CM060126.1, read as the reverse complement.
ACTAGAAAGTTGTGAAATATTAACGTATTTCCTAATCTATTCGTTTAGCAAGCTAGCTGAGGACCTCTACTAGTTCTCAACTTCAGTTTTTTATTTTTCATTCAGATTATGAAGTGAGTTAGCTTTGGAAACTGTGTTGTGGTGAAAATCCTCTCCAAGTGCGCACTTCTGAGAAGTATCAGGGAGTCGACCAAGGGCGCGTTGACAACAGGATTGGAGCGCAAGGCTAGGAAGTAAAAATGTTTTCTTTTTTTAAAGCACTCAATTTTAAATTCGCTGTTTCACTTGCTTAGCAGTACTTTGTTATTTCGGGACCACGCTGAACATCTGCTGAAGAAATGCATACATTAACTCTAAAGATTTCTTTTTTTAAACACTGGTATTTATGTCTTATTTTTATTTAACACACTTTTTTGTTGTTGTTGCTGATAATCATTTATTTCTAACACAGTTAAATAAAAAAAATAGTAGTTGGATGATGTGAAAAGCACATAAATAAACTCTTCTGTGGATTTACAGCTTTTGTGACTTGTTATTTCCAGCCAAAGTTTAGAAACCTAAAACCTTAAAATGCAACTAAGGGCAAACTTTATGAAATTTGCACAATTGAGCAAATAAGGTATGATGGTTTAGTTTTATTTTTTTTACTTTCAAAAACAAGCAAATACACACAACTGGGGAAAAAACAGGTTTTGTGTAGAAGGTGAACTTAAAGGGTTTATACAATGGTTTACATTATCCAAGTCTTTAGGTATACCTATCAAATTCATTATTAATTCATAATTTTATTGGATTATTCATTTAATTAATCACTGATGACCTACTAGAGACATGTTTAAATTTTAAACATTTGATAACCAGAACAGTAAGAATGTGAGTTGAAACAATTCTAGTCTTCTAGTTTTAGCAGAGGTTGCTGCAAATTTGTTTATTTTTATTCCTGAACTCCTGGGGTCCGTTCTTCGTACGTCGCTAACTCAGCCGGATTTGATTGTTGTGGATTTGTCCTGATCTTGGATTGTTTCGTTCTTCGATGCGCTTCTCGCATTTGCTGTCATAGCAACATGTCCGGAAGCTTGAACCTGCTCGGAAGAAGGTTTATTTCATGTAAACAGGATTAAGGCTGCGCTCCTGGCGAATTATGATGGTTGAAATGGCGAGGTCACATCTGATGGTTAAAGAGCAAGACTGACGCTGACTGACTCACGTGGGAAAGGAAAAGTATCTTGCATATACACATAATCATTATCAAATATTATATTAGATCATAAATTCATAGGTTTATTGTTATCAAATATGATATTACTATTATAATAAACCCAAGGAACGAGACAGCCGTCAAGACCATTAATACAAATTCTTGTATAATGTTTATTTTGTAACACATTTATTTTTCAGGGGTTTGTCATGAATATATATAATAAAAATAAATATTTTTTATAATGAAAAATTGGACGAAACTAATTTTATTATAAAATAAACAATATAAAAGTATACATGTCGTATTTGAAAAAAAAGATTAATATTTCAATTTTTTCATATACAACATATTTATTTTCATATTGCTTATTTTATTGTCTCATGTAATTTCTAATTTGTAAACCATTATAACCTATGAATTTATGTTCTAATATAATATTTAATAGCGATTATGTTGGGGGGGAATACATGGCAGGGGGGCATTTCTGCGCATAACATGTGTTACAAAAAAAATTGAGCTCGCTCTTTTGCCATTTCGTCAACCAATTGAAGGGCTTGTGATCAGTGTTTCTACTGTCGATGCATATCGCAACATACGACCGCGCAATAATCCTAGACAACTCAATCCAGCTATACTAATCATCAACAACAGATGTGCGAAACGAACGAAAATCATACATGATTCCAAACATTTTTTAGAAATAAATAACTGCAAAGTGGGGTGTGCGTAATTATTCAGCCCCCTGAGTCAATACTTTGTAGAACCACCTTTTGCTGCAATTACAGCTGCCAGTCTTTTAGGGTATGGCTCTACCAGCTTTGCACATCTAGAGACTGAAATCCTCACCCATTCTTCTTTGCAAAACAGCTCCAGCTCAGATTAGATGGACAGCGTTTGTGAACAGCAGTTTTCAGATCTTGCCACAGATTCTCGATTGGATTTAGATCTGGACTTTGACTGGGCCATTCTAACACATGGATATGTTTTGTTTTAAACCATTCCATTGTTGCCCTGGCTTTATGTTTAGGGTCGTTGTCCTGCTGGAAGGTAAACCTCCGCCCCAGTCTCAAGTCGTTTGCAGACCCCAAGAGGTTTTCTTCCAAGATTGCCCTGTTTTTGGCTCCATCCATCTTCCCGTCAACTCTGACCAGCTTCCCTGTCCCTGCTAAAGAGAAGCACCCCCAGAGCATGATGCTGCCACCACCATATTTGACAGTGGGGATGGTGTGTTCAGAGTGATGTGCAGTGTTAGTTTTCTGCCACACATAGCGTTTTGTATTTTGGCCAAAAAGTTCCATTTTGGTCTCATCTGACCAGAGCACCTTCTTCCACATGTTTGCTGTGCGAACGGGACTTCTTATGGTTTTCTGTTAACAATGGCTTTCTTCTTGCCACTCTTCCATAAAGGCCAACTTAGTGCAGTGCACGACTAATAATTGTCCTATGGACAGATTCCCCCACCTGAGCTGTAGATCTCTGCAGCTCGTCCAGATTCACCATGGGTCTCTCGGCTGCATTTCTGATCAGCGCTCTCCTTGTTCGGCCTGTGAGTTTAGGTGGACGGCCTCGGTAGGTTTACAGTTGTGCCATACTCCTTCCATTTCTGAATGATCGCTTGAACAGTGGCTCCGTGGGATGTTCAAGGCTTTAGAAATCTTTTTGTAGCCTAAGCCTGCTTTAAATTTCTCAATAACTTTTATCCCTGACCTGTCTGGTGTGTTCTTTGGACTTCATGGTGTTGTTGCTCCCAATATTCTCTTAGACAACCTCTGAGGCCGTCACAGAGCAGCTGTATTTGTACTGACATTAGATTACACACAGGTGCACTCTATTTAGTCATTAGCACTCATCAGGCAATGTCTATGGGCAACTGACTGCACTCAGACCAAAGGGGGCTGAATAATTACGCACACCCCACTTTGCAGTTATTTATTTGTAAAAAATGTTTGGAATCATGTATGATTTTCGTTCCACTTCTCACGTGTACACCACTTTGTATTGGTCTTTCACTTGAAAATTCCAATAAAATTGATTTATGTTTGTACCTGTAATGTGACAAAATGTGGAAAAGTTCAAGAGGGCTGAATACTTTTGCAAGCCACTGTGTGTGTGTGTGTGTGTGTGTGTGTGTATATATATATATATATATATATATATATATATATATAGGTTTTGGAAATGAAGATAAAACAAGTGGTTTCCTCATATTTTGATTTTTGTTTTGAAAAAAAGACTGAGCGAACAATACACAGATTCACATGGACGTTCAAGAGCAATTGATCAATTGATTTTTTAAACAAAATATTCTACAATAAATAATAAAATCATATGAGATATTTATTATATGTAAATTATTTAGACATTACAGACTTTTTAAATGTACTATTTATAAGATTTACCTCAGAGTTTACCCCGGGGCTGGGGGACCCTGAAGTAAACTCTGAGGTATACTAATAACTAATGTATGTATTAATAACGATATCTTTTTTTTCCTATTTAATCACTTAACCAGGTAATAATCTATCTAATAACATTATTAATTCACAGAAACAGCAGATAAATCACGTTACATTTGCTTTTATTAATGTATAGTCATGTTAGCTTGTCTGAAACAAGCGACAACCGTTTTGGCGCGCGCATCCGAACTGGCGTAGTGCGCTTGCGCGGGAATGTCGCGCATGCGCGTTGCTGATCAGGCAGTGTCAGCGGTTGCCACGGTTCCCGTTGTCTCTACGATGCTCCTGGGGAACTGATTAGCTTTAGCAAAAATGTCGACGAGATAACGAGGATTATGAGAGTTTTCATTGTAATTACTCTTAAACAAAATGTTTATGGAGACGAAAGGAAGCCGATGTGCGGCCCTTTAAGGCTTAAGAAATAAGGTTTGTGGCTAAACGTTTTTTTTGTTGTTGCTTGCTAGCAATGAGGTTACTAATGCCAGTCTGAACATTATGTTCATAAATACATTGCTTTCTGGACACTTAATGAATAGTTAGTTAACGCTTTACAACGCTATTTAATATTTGTCATGGCTAGCTAACTGACTAACGTTGCTATGGATGTATTTCAGCTGCTAAGTAGCAAGCTAGCATGGTTAATTAGCTTACTAGCAACCTTTAAAACAAAAAAGTTGTATTGTAATAACACTAAATGTATTTTATTACAGTTTTAAATGTGTTTAAACAGACTTTTATTCGTATCACATGTTTTATTGACAACTTTCACGCTCACCTGTTGATCCGTTTTTGTATTATTTTTTCATTGAAAGTATTTAATTTAACATTTAAAATGTTTTACATTTATATAGAGTGTTGTATTATAAAATAAAACAATGTCAATATCGAAACGTGTGTGTTTACAAATATTTAACACACTCACTGACCTCAGGAGGGTGTTTAAACCTCAAGTGATGTTTTTTTTCCGCAAGCGAGTCGACTCATCGAATGAACCGAGTCTTTAAAATGAATTTTCGGAGTCGACTCTCATTAATGAATGGAGCTTCTCAAGACAAGATCAAGAGCATCACTGGATTATTATTTTTTTTTCGTATTAAAGTTTTCTATAGTCATCATCTTATATCTTTGTAACGCTGACAGTCAAAGGATAAAAGTCCAAAATAATCTACTGAATCATATGAGTCAAATACGAGTTGTTTGGTAAAGACTAACGAGTTAGAAATGACTCGTGTGCTTCAGTAATTTGTGAGTGAATCAGGGTGATTTTAGTGTATTGTGGGATAATGCATATGGTGTTAATTACGTTTTTTAAAATATAAAAATACAAAGAATAATGATAAAAATTCTAGGGATGAGGGAAAAATTAATTCAGTTATGCATCACATATCACATTTTCATCCCGTATGGTGGGAGTGAATTATTTGCTATGTTTACTTAGAAATAATAATTATGACGGATGACCGAGATACACACACACACACACACACACACACACACACAGTAACGGTGTAGCTTTTTTGCCTTAATTTAATTTGAAGTTAAATGTTAAACTCTTGTATTCGAGGTTTGTTTGTAATGTTTAAATCCTGCGCTTGGTTTTTAAATGAGAAAAGTAGTGTCATAAGGAACGAGCTACATTTAATTACTCTTTATTCAACTTTTTATAAAGACTTAAATTGGGGAAAAATGTAATATCTGATCAGGATATTTCTAAAATTGTGATACAGTATCACAATTTTAATCGAATCAGGATTAAAAGGTGATAATATGGTATCAGGAGGCGACTGGTGATTCCTGTCACTAGTATTTTTTTTAACATTCATTTGGTGCAGCAGCTGCTGTGTTCATAACTTTATATCAAATTACCATAAATGCTAAATGTGCCTTCCTGTAACGGCACTCAGTTCATATAATTCAGTTATAATATACGCATAGAATCTGTGAAGACTCGAATTTAATATGGTTTAAAAGGAAAATGAAACACTAGTTAGTGATTTGCCAATCGACTCTTATTGTTGATACGAGCCGATTGATTCAACTTCCTGAGAAAATCACACAAAAATACAGTCATCGTGTGTGTGTGTGTGTGTGTTTTCCCTTGTAGTCAGCATGAGCAATTCGGCATTGCGAATCGGAGACCAGCTGATCCTGGAAGAGGATTACGATGAGAACTACATCCCATCTGAGCAAGGTAACCAGGTCGGACAGGAGGAACAGTTAAAGACAAGAGGGGGGAAGCAGCCTGAAGTCTTTGGTTGTGTAAATGAATCTCTCACATCGGTTCAGTCACAAAAAAATGTCATTAATATAGCTGTTGTTTCAATCATGTCTTCCCTCCACACTGACATTTAGGATTCTTGTCATATTTAAAAAAATATATGCCGTGTTATGATATAAAAGAGAAATATTGGCATGTTGTATTGGCGTATATTATACATGTGCTTAACCTCAAATCCATATTTATAAAAAAAATTATAAAATAAAAAAAGCTGGAGGTTATTGTGGATGATTTTGGACCATCTTCACCCCTCACCATACCGTTCTCTCTCTCTCTCTCTCAACAGAGATCCACGAATATGCCCGAGAGATCGGGATCGACCCTGAAATGGAGCCGGAGCTCCTGTGGCTGGCCCGAGAGGGCATCGTCGCACCCCTGCCTGCGGAATGGAAGCCCTGGTAGATGGAGATCTTCTCCTGTAACAAAACGGATATGGTTCAAAGAAAGAAGAAAACATCCTAACAATGCACCATGTATATGTGTGTGTGTGTTTTTTACAGTCAGGATGTGACCGGAGATGTTTACTACTTCAACTTCTCCAGCGGTCAGTCCACTTGGGACCACCCGTGTGATGAGCAGTATCGCCGCCTAGTGGCTCAAGAGAGGGAGCGCAGCTCGGGTTCGGGCCCTGTCAGGAAGGACAAGGAGAAGAAGAAGAAGAAAGAGAAGAAGGAAAAGAAAAAGGAGAAGAAGAAGAGCGAACCACACGGTCCAAAAGCACCAGGAGTGAGTTTGGATTCTTGTATATGTCGAACTGTGTGAGTGTTTGTGTGTGTCAGAGTGTGTGTGAGTAGATTTAGCGTCGGATCAGGATAAAACATGATTGTATCTCTCTGTCTCGGTGTGTGTGTGTGTGTCACTCAGCCCCTCGGTCCTCTTGCTCCTCTCAGAAGTGTGTGTGACGCTCCGGTTCCAGCACTCCGCGGTTCCTTAGGAAGCTCCTCAGGCCTCCAGCCTCTAAAAACTCCATTAGGGGTAATCAAGGACGCATTAATTTTATCTTCACACTGAAGATAAAAAAACAAATCAAGATGTTATTAAATGATTTCACTCACACGTGAGACTGTGTGCACTTTTCCTAGGGCTCACACTCCAGAATGAGCTCGGGCTTGAACAGCGTACGCCAAGAGGAGATGAGGCCATCTCTGGCTCCGCCCACATTTTATTCAGACGACGAGAACGAAGAAGAAGAAGAAGAGGCAGAAGAACAGGAAAAGGTTTCTGTCCTCCAGGTTTGTGTCTGTAATGTAGGATGATGGAGGCTTAACTAAGGACCAATATGATATATCATACTGATGGATTGGTGTGTGTGTGTGTGTGTGTGTGTGTTTGGTTTAAATAGAGTCCGTGTGGCACATCACGCCTGCTGCAGAATCTGCACCTCGATTTGGACGCTCTGGGAGGAGGACTGCAGTACGAGGTAACTGAAAAACCAGGACAAGTGGCATACGCTTCAGAGTTACACATTTAACAAGACTGGTTTTTGCATTAATTGTGCGTGTGTGTGTGTGTGTGTGTGTGTGTGTGTGTGTGTGTGTGTGTGTGTGTGTGTGTAGGACAGCGAGGTGAGCGGCTCGGCTCCGGCCGAAGAGAGAACCGAACCAGAGCTCCAAGATCTCGCTCTCTCAGGAGAAGCCAGCGCCAACCCTCCGTCTCAGGTAGCGTCAGTTAGTCAATCCAATGAAATCAGTCTGTTCAGTCACGGTTCTTTACATCACGGCGGGAGAAAAGATGTGCGTTACTGTCGTATAACAGCACGGATCGAACTTTAGCTTCACATACAGTACAGCACCAGTCAAAAGTCTGGACAACAAGTGTGGATTATTGATTTTATTTATTTATTTTTACATTTTCAACAACAGTAACAGTCAGTTGTTATTTTAAGACACGAAGGTCAGCTGTTCTGGAACAGGTTTTGCAAGAACAGTATTGTGTGTCGAGTGCGTTTGTAAAACCCATCGAGCTCCATGATGGAACTGTCTCTCATGAAGACCTTCCCAGGAAATCAAGACCAAAACTGACCTCTGCTGCAGAGGAGACGTTCATTTAGAGTCACCAGCCTCGAGAGAAAGAGAAAGAGAGAAAGAGAGAGAGAAATCCACAGATAGAAAGAGATCGTACCGACAAAGAAATTCAGAATTTATCATGAAAGACAGTTTATTGAGTGAGAGATACAATGTTTAGAGAGAAAGAACATTACAGTGTATCAGGTTACAATGTATCGATAGAAAAAGAGAGCTGCAATCTTCTGATCTATTGAGATAGCAGGAGAGACGAAGAGAGATAATATCTATCGAGAGGGAAAATCGACTGATCAAAGCTGAGATGGGAGAAATCAAGAGCAGTACGATTTATTCAGGGAGAGAGAGAGAGAGAGAGAGAGAGAGAGTCCATCAAAAGGGAGACGAGAAACTGTTAAATCTGTTAAGAGAGAGCGACAGATGATTTATCCACAAAGATCTAGAGCAATATAATCTATTATATTAGAGCGAGAGAGAGGGAATGTGTGATGTGTTGTTTATAAATAAATTAATCACATTGATTATTAGCAGATCGCTAAATGTGGTATAAATGTGATGACACACTCCAGATGTGCCATTGTGTATTTTAAAAAAAAAACACTATACTGTATTGTATTACTTTAATTACATAACTGCCAAAACATTTCTCCTGTGCTGAGTTTGCGCGCGTTACTCGATGTGTCATCCTATTTCTTCCTCTCGCTCGTTTGCTAATAACGTTGTCGTTCTCTCCTCCATTGCTTCCTCGTCCCGGGAAATGTGTGAGTTCGTCCTTGCACGTGCCACCACCTGTCTGTCTGTTTCCAAACCCCGCCCCCTTCTTTTCAATCTCTTTTTCTATCTGCATCACCACCTTCTCCTTCATTCCTACCCCCGAAACCCGTCCATCGCGCCGAAGGACTCGCTGCGAGGGCGTCGTCTGTCCCCCAAGCAGCTAGGGGGCAGCAGAGACTGCAGCAGCGCCGACGTGTTCCCTCCGAGCCGGCATGACGAGAGCATCGCCGAGGACGAGTTACTCCCCCTAGAGGAGGAGGAGGGTGAAGAAAGAACGAGGGGCAGAGGAGGAGAGGAAGAGGAAGTAGAGGCGGAAGGGCAGAGCGAGAGGGACGAGGAAGAAGAGGGGAAGTGGCAGAGAGAAGAATCAGGAAGTGAAGAGGGCGATGAGATCGTTGATAAAACGACAAAGGGAAGGGTGGAAGCCCAGAAAGCGAGGGATGAGACGGAGGAGAGGAATACTCCAGACAGCGATAAGATAATGGAGAGATACGTAGACCAGGTGGATTATTCTGAAGAGGAAGAGGAGCAAAGTGAGAAGGACGAAGAAGGAGAGAAAGACTTGGACGTACAGAACGAGGTCGTAGGAGATACGAAGGAAAGGGAGGACAGCGATGGAGAGGAGAGAGAGGGAGTGGAGAGAGGCAGAAGTGGTTCTGATGAACAGAGAGGTGATGCAGACGAGTGTAGGAGCGAGGGAGAGGGGGAGCACCCTGAGTCTGAGAGCGAGGAACGAGAGATAGAGCGGTTAGAGAGCATGAAAGAAAACGCAGACGTGCCGCTCCAGCAGAAAGACATTCTGGGAAAAAAGTCGCTCCTTCACACTCATCGGCTCCTCAGTGAGGTACGCGGTGTGACCTTTGACCCCTCGTCTCACTGCCTTATGCTCTTAATGCCTGCAAGCTTGAGTGCTGTGCTCCTGATGGTCCCTATTCATCCATCCATCCATCCATCCATCCATCCATCCATCCATCCATTAGATCTGTCAAACATTCATCTGTCTCTGCAGCCATCCATCCATCCATCCATCCATCCATCCACCCATCCACCCATAAAGTTTACCCAAAATCTGTCCATCGACCCATCTGTCTTCTGTCCCATTTGTGTCTTCTATCCCATCCGTCCATTCCTGCTGTTCATTCATCCATCCAGTCTGGCTACCCATTAAATATCCACCCATCCATCAAACCTTTCTTTTCATCCTGTCTGTTCATCTATTTAACAGCCTCTCCGATCTGTCTGCCCTGTTCATCCATCCAACCATCTCTCCATTAGTCTGTCTGTCTCGTTAACATATCAGTCTGTTGTAACTGACAGCTATTCATTCTCTCTCACACATATTAGTCTAGACGTCTCTACATGAATCTGTCTATCTGTCCATTTCCTCTTTATTTTGTCTCTATACTGTATGTATCTCTTTATTAATCCTGTCATGAATCTGTCCATCTCTTCATTAGCTTTTCAGTCTCTCTTATCATATTTCCATTCACCCCATGATGCATAATTAATTTACACACACACACGCCCACACACACACACACTGTATATATATCCATCTTTCTATTTATGATCCTCACACATGTTAGATACCACTGTACTCTTAGACCGTCTCTTATCAATTATTTGTGTGTGTGTGTGTGTGTGTGTGTGTGTGTGTGTGTGTGTGTGTGTATCTGTGTGTTTGTGTGTGTGAGATTTTCATGCTTGCTTCTGCTTTGTGTTTAAATTTTTTTTACTTATTTTTATATTACACTAGACAATATATGCATTCTGCTCATTTGTGTGTGTGTGTGTGTGTGTGTGTCGTACTGTCTATTCAGAAATTTTTTCATGATCCGTTTGTAGGAATCTGAGATCAGCGAACACGTCGATGTGGTGTCTAGCCATTCTGATGACATGAAGGTAACATCATGTTATGTTAAAATGATAAAATGTCTATTTGCACACAAATGTGTGTCAGTATTTTAAAATCTAAATTACATTAGAATTTTTATTCATCGTTATGAATGATCAATATGAATTCAAGATAAAAATTATGAACGACAGAGTAATTAAAACATTATAAATGCTAAACTACTGAGGATTACGAAGCTGAATCAGCTTTTTATGTTCCTGAGGAAGTGAAAACACTCTGATGTTGCACAATTTACCAACACTGGAATTCCTCTTGTAGCCAGAGCTATCGTCAGAGCTATGATACCCCATATCTTTTATTTCTGAGTTATTTTCTTCTAAACATTGAGAATGAAACAGTACAGAAGAACCTCAAATGTAGTGGTTGGTCAGGAGGCTAAGGCTCTAGGCTGCTGGTTTGGGAATCTGAGGATCCGTGTTCGAGCCCCGCTGTCGGCGGTTGCCACATCCCATACTACTACGCCGCGGTGGCGGCGACCCCTTGATAGGAGCAGGCGAAAGGAACTTTAGTGGAACCTCATTATGCGAATGCCCTGCCTCATGAATTTTCACCTTAAGAATAGAAATTTTTTGACATACGAACGAACAAATACATACAGTAGCATAACCGAATGCTAGTCAAGTTCAGAAATCAGTGGAAAACCAAGCGAAGCAAATTTGTAAATTTTTTAAAGATTTTTTACAGTCAGCGAAAGTTGTTTTGAAAGAGTCGACCCACAATACCAACGTTAATCTAATGTTAAGTTGCTTTAATGTTTATTCTAGCATTCGTGGTTAGCTCCATTACGAGGTCGGAAGGACAGTGCTTGGCCCCTCTTAATCGCTGCACACAGAGATATTATAGTTAACGTTTATATTATTATATGGTTTCTAATGACACATTTTGATGTTTTTTTTAATGCAAACTATGTATATCTCCTTTAATGCTAATGAATTGTGAAATTAATCGTGGTTTTGTTAATATTGTTTCTTTTTTCACCATATCATAGATTGGGTTCCGCTTCAAGTTTTCAGAGAAGGTTCTAGACGTAACTGATCTCTGCCTGGCTGAACCCACAGCGAGTACAAAGGTCTGATAAAATACGCGGTGCAGCGGTGCTTAATCTTTATTATCTGTGTTTACTTTAAGGTTCTGGTTTTAGGTTTGCATAAAACCCAGTGATTAGAGAACCTGAACCATGATCTCATGAGCACTAATCTATTCATTGACTCTGTTTAAACCATCCATCAGTTTATCCATCCGTTTCTCGCCGTCTTTCTTTCTCTGTCCATTAGGTTCTTTACTCATCACCATCTCTGTCCATTTGTCAGTCTGTCTATTTCTTTGTCTACCCGTGAACCTGTTCATCCATGTGATAAGTTTCCACGCTTGTGTGTTTTTTCGTTTAGAAGGAACAAGGAAAGTACGGCGAGGAAGAGGAATACGACAATGAGGAAGAGATAAAAGCCGAAGCTGCAAAAAGGTTTGAATAGATTACCACACACACACACACACACACACACACACACACACACACACACACACACGCACACAAACATTATATGATGTAGAAAGTTTGTTCTTTTATCTATCAGCTCATGATAAACGATTAACTTTCTGCTCACGACGGCAGGAGTTTCAGGGCCTCCTTTTCAGACGAGCGCCTCTCCGATCGCACGCAGGAACCCCCGTCCCCTTCCTCCGTCTCTAAACCCCGGGACGGGCAAAGGGGAAGAGTGACGACAGTCAAGGAAGAGGAGAAGGAAAAGCAAACGAAGCAAGAGGCTGAAGCCCAAACTAAAAGAGAAGAGGAGGAGGAGAGACGGAGGCATGAAGATAATCAACGCATGAGGAGGGAAGAAGAGGAGGAAACGCGGAGGCTGCTGGAGGAGGAGAGGACGAGAGCGGCGGAGGAGCGAGACGGAAGACTGCGCGTCCTCCGAGAGGAGCTGAGACGAGAGGAGGAAGACGAGGAGCGAAGGATGAAGGAGGAGAATGAGGAAAGGATCAGGTGGGTGAAATGAATGGCGAGAGAAGGGTGTGGTCGGGGGGGGGAGGGGGGCTGTAGACTGCTGTTTATCGAAGTTAACCTGATGTTAAAAAGTGTGTGTGTGTGTGTGTGTGTGTGTGTGTGTAGGGCTCTAAAGCAGCGCCTGCAGAGAGAGGGGCAACAAGAGGAGGAGCGTCTGGAACAAGAAACACAAAGCAAACTACAGCAACTCCGAGAGCAGGCGCTGAGGGACAGAGACAAACACCTACACACTCTCGGGTACACACACACACTCTCGGGTACACACACACACACTCGGGTACACACACACACACTCGGGTACACACACACACACACTCGGGTACACACACACACTCTCAGGTACACACACACACTCTCAGGTACACACACACTCTCAGGTACACACACACTCTCAGGTACACACACACTCTCAGGTACACACACACTCTCGGGTACACACACACACTCGGGTACACACACACACTCGGGTACACACACACACTTGGGTACACGCACACACTCGGGTGTACACACACACTCTCGGGTACACACACACACTCAGCTCACACTCGCACTGCCTGATTGGTCTACACTGTTTAAACCTTCTGTGTGTGTTTAGGGAGGAGAACGAGGAGCGGGTGAGAGAGCTGCGTGCTGAACTGGAGGCGGAGCTAGAGGGACTTGAGGTGCAGAAGAGGCGGGACTTGGACAAAATCCGGGCGGAGTCAGAGGAGGAATTGGAGGCAGAGAAAAAGCGGCTTCAGGAGAAGAGGGACGAGCAGTTAGCCTCTCTGAGACTGCAGGTGTGTGTGTGTGTGTGTGTGTGTGTGTGTGTGTGTGTGTGAGAGAGAGAGACAGAGAGAGACTGACCAGTAATGTGACTATTGGTTATTTTTCTAATTTTCCCCACATTGTGTGTGTGTGTGTGTGTGTGTCAGGACATGACCAGCGAAAGACAGCGAGACCTGAGAAGTCCTCGACCTCAGCAGCAGCTACTGGAGTATAAAAGAGAGGTGATGTAATACGTATTTGTTCCTGTCAGTCACACTAAAGGGGGCGTGGCCTATGCAAATCAAGTACACTGAAGAAGGAGTGGCCCCTGTGCATCAGTCTCAGTGAAGGAGGCGTGGCCTTTGTGCATCAGTCTCAGTGAAGGAGGCGTGGCCTCTGTGCATTAGTTTCAATAAAGAAGGAGTGGCCTCTGTGCATCAGATTCAATCAAGGAGGCGTGGCCTCTATACATTTGCCAGGCCACAGTTTTAAATGAGAAACCTGTTCTTAATCTGTCTTACCTGGTTAAAAAAAGGTCAATAATAAACAATAAATAAATAAAGTGCATCAGTTTCAATAAAGGAGGCGTGGCCTCTGCCTCAGTCTCAGTGAAGGAGGCGTGGCCTCTATGCATCAGTAATGTAAATTGCTCCCATACCCTGGAGGTGCTTTCTCCTGCAGACGCTCCTGTAACCGCCACTGCGCGAGCGGCTGTGTATCTGTGTGTATCTGTGTGTATCTGTGTGTATCTGTGCGTATCTCTGCATCTTGTGTTCCGCTCCTCAGTAACGTGAGCAGCACAACTAATCGATAACGGCATTCGTTGACAACGAATTTCATTATCGATAATTATCGATTTTATCAATTAGTTGTTGCAGCCCTATTTTGATGTGTGTGTGTGTGTGTGTGTGTGTGTGTGTGTGTGTGTGTGTGTCTAGCTGTCTGACGTGCTGCAGGAAGTGAGGGATGAAGTGCACAGGGAGCACAGCAGGAAGCTGGAGCAGCTTAAAGAGGAGCATCGACACAAGCTGCAGACCATCAGAGAAACACACATGGAGGAGGTTTGTGTGTGTGTGTGTGTGTGTGTGTGTGTGTTTTCTCATAATTCTCTTGTTTACTGGAATCCTTTTTTTCCATAAAGTAAAGCTCTGTATGTGTCCAGGAGAGTAATGAGCGTAAACGTGTGATGAGCGCGCTGCAGGAGGAGAGGGAGCGACTTCTCACCTCACACACAGCTCAGCTCGAGCAGCTCAGACTGCAGCAGGACACACAGCTCCACAACATGCACAAAACACACTCGCAGAAGGTCAGCACGCACACCTGCACACACACACAGTTTTAAAATAAGATTATGAATTATACTTTTTTTTTTTTATTCTTTGAACAATGTGTTGTGTGTGTGTGCGCGCGCACAGGAAGCTGAAGCACAGGAGTTGACTCAGAACCTAGAGCTGAAGACCAAAGAGCTCAAAGCTCAAGAATCAAGACTGCTAGCTCAGGTATTCACTTGCAATCTCTGTGTGTGTGTGTGTGTGTGTGTGTGTGTGTGTGTGTGTGTGTGTGTGTGTGTGAGAGAGAGAGAGATGTAATTTGGATTAATTCTGTTAATGTGTAGGCGGCAGATTTAAAGAAGAGAAGAAAACTGCTGGATGAGGAAGAAGATGAAGTTGAGCAGGGCTTAGAGGTGTGTCTTTTCCTTTCTTTCCCTTCTATCTCATTTGCTTCTCTTTCTTTTCCTCCTTCTCCTTTCTTAAATTTATCCATTTTAATTTTTAAATAATGAGTTTCCTATATTGTTCTTCCTTTGTTTTTGTCTTCCTTTTGTTTCACATTCGGTTCTTTTTCTTACTTTCCATTCATTGTGTGTGTGTGTGTGTATGTGTGTGTGTTGATGCCCATCCAGACTCTTCCACGTCTATTGAAGGAGAGGGATCGTCTTCGTGCCGAGCTGGAGCGAGCAAGAGAGGAGAGCCACGGAGCGAGGGATGAGCTGACCAGAGAGCGGGAGGAGAGACTGAGAGAAAGGGAGGTGATGGAGCGAGAGAAGAAGAGAGAGAAGGAGGAAAACAAAATGATGAAAGAAGAAAGAGAGAGACTGCAGAGCAAAGTGGAGATGCTGCAGGAAAAGTGTGATCGGCTCATCCGAAGAGTCCGGTAACCAACACAGTACCGTGCAAACACAATGTGGATTGACACAGTACAGTACAGTAAAGTACAGCAGGACACAATACAGTACTATACAATACAGCACACCATGACACAGTAAAGTGCAGCATGACACGGCAAACCAAATAAAAATTTTTGTTAAATTAATTATTGTTTGTGTGATGTCAGTGAGTTGGAGCAGAGAGAGAGTGCAGACTGTGAGAGGGAGGAGAAGAAGGAGGGAGAGCGTGAGGAGGTTAGGAAGAGGAGAGAGACGGAGGAGAGTCTGCGAGTGGAGGATCTGGTGCCTCCTCCATCCGGTGACACTCAGGGCAACATGGAGCAGTACGTCTTCTGTCCATTGATCCATCCATCAGACCATCCATCTATTTCATTGTTTATGTCTATTTCTATCCATCCTACTGACCATCTATACTAAACCTCTCTCTCTCTCTCCCTCTCTCTCCCTCTCTCTCTCTCTCTAGACTTCGGGAGCTCATCTCGAGCGAGAGCGTCTCTCTGCAGAGAGCAAGACACTTCTTAGACCGTCAGACTGGCACTCTGAGGGAGAGACAGGCGATGCTCAGGGCAGCCCGGACCACCCTTCAGGACCCCGCCCCCACGGCCGTGGCCCACCTGCTCCCCCAAAACCTCCAGCAGGTACGTCAATGAGGTCGTTTTGATCCGAAGAACAGAGCGTCTGTGATGCCAAATTACTGCAGCGAGACTGAGGACTCATTACACACACTCATGATACACACACTGTGTGAGGAGAAACTGGGTCGAATATGGAGACTGATTGATTGATTAATTGTCTTCTTTAGGAGGCGACTCATTTAGAGGAGCTGAAGGACACTGTGCAGAAGGGTCACATGCTAATTAGGAAGAAAGAAGAGCAGCTGAGTCAGCTGGAGAACTCTCTGGCTGAGGAGGTTCTCACACACACACACACACACACACACCATCCTGCAGTACCACTGTATTTAGTCAGTCTGCACCTTCTGTTCAAGTTGTTAAAGACATTGATAAAGATAAAAGGTTCTATTTTATCTTAAAGAATTAAAAAAAATATAGAATCACTTCCAGTATCTTTTCATTCTTTCTTTTTTTTTTTTTTTTTTATTGTTTCTTAATTTCTCTTCATGTGTCCATCCATCTAAATGTTTTTCTTACTCTTTTTTCATCCATCCATCCATCCTTCCTTGTGTCCATCCATCATTTTCTTTTTTCCTTTTTTGCCACTCTTTTTGCTACATTTGTTTTCTTTTTGTCTCACCGCCCATCCATCCGAAGTCAAGCTTTCCTTCCCTCCTTCCAACCATCCAAATTTTTCTTTCTGTTTTTCATAAATTTTAAATCTTCCTTCCATCTTTTCTTACTTCCCTCTCTCAGTCGATTCACTCTAATTCTGTCTTTTCCTTCCTTTCCTCTGCACTTCCTGTCCAAAGCATTGATTTGATTTATATTTTATCTTAAACGAAACATATAATAATATTACTGGCTAAATATTTAAACAATCATACAAATATTCATTCAGATAAACCAATATGTCGTGTAGAAGGTGACGACTCCCCACCAAAACACAATAAACCAAAATGGACGTCTTTGTGTCTTATCTCACACCAAAACCTTTCAGTGAATCAGAAAGCAGTAAGATTTGTAGATATTGTTGTTTGTAACAGAACTCGGGTGACATCTGTTCGATGTTCTGTTCCAGCTGTCGTGTGACGATGCAGAGAGGATGGAGGGGGAGCGCAGAGTCACGTTTGACGTTACAGATTCAGAGATGAGCAGCGTGTACGGTCACGAAGGAGCAGGTGACTACAGACTAATCGAAGGCGTTCACAGGTTTATATTAATGTATATGGTTTCTATAGCAACAGCTCATACGCAGGGACGTGTACAGCAGACACGCCTGCGTAGTTAACAGAAGGATTTATGGAAGGAGTCTCCAGTGCCAGTGCTTTGTAACAGTTTGAGTTAAAATTTCTTTAATTTTATTTCTTTTGTCTGTCTCTCTCTCTCTCTCTCTCTCTCTCTCTCTCTCTCTCTCTCAGTTCCAGTGAAAGTGCAGCAGTTAGCCGACTCGCTGCAGCAGATCACCAGCCAGCTGAACACGGTGTTAGGAGCGCTCGGACCTCTTACCCAAAGAGCAGCAGCAGCATCATCGTCGTCGTCGTCGACGTCGTCCTCCTTCCCGCGGACTTCCTCACTTCTCCCTCCCGCTCCATCCTGGGCGTGGCCCCCAAACACCGCCTCATACTCCGCAGCCAATCAGAACGGGTTCACACACAGCAGGGTTAACGGCGTCGCAACAACGCACGGCTCTGACCTCCTGCTCAACTCTGGAGACTGGAGAAAACTCCTGCCGGGTACGACGTGTAGCGCGTGAGAATAACAGGGCGTGTCGCTATTATCACGATGGCTTAATGAGGAGCGAATGAAAGATCAATGTGTCTCTCGATTGTAGGCGTTTCCATGGACACCGGAACCTCGTTTCCTAAGAGAGCTCACACAGCGTATTCTGGATACACACAGACAAGGTGACACACACACACACACATGCATACAAACATACACACATAAATTGTTGCACATTTACACCATATTGTGTGTGTGTGTGTGTGTGTGTTTGTGTGTAGTCTCTCCTCCATGATGCAGACTAAATCATCAGAACTGGACAGCATGAGACTGCAGGGACTGATCGACGGAAACAAAAGATGGCTGGAGAAACAACGGAAAGACACAAACGTGTATCCTTTCACTCCCACACACACACACACACACACACACACTTTTAAACACTGACATATACAAGGAGTGAGTCAAACATGATCCGCTTTATAAAAATCTGGTTATATTAAACGTTCTCAACTCATCAACGCTTATAGGTTTCTGGGATTCTCAAAGGCCAGAAGTATTGGAACATTATACATAGGAAAAAGGTTCAACAATCAACAGCGCTCGTTACAGTGAGACGGTTATTGAAGAGCCGAAGAATAAAGTTTAACCAACACATTTCTGCTCCACACTATCACGGTTATTAAAGCGTCCTCGCTATAGTCCTGATCTTGCGCCACGTGTTTGGTCGTCTGGAAGCAAAACAATGAGGATAAAGATTCACTTCTGATGAAGACCTGAAGACAGCGGTGCATTTGTTCACAGCTCAGACGTAAATGTTTTTTAATGAGGGAACACAGAGACTTGTCAACTGATGGACAAAGTGTATTGAAAAGTGTAAAAAAATTGATGGCTCCGCCTCGTACAGTACATACTTACTCACAGAACTGTTTAAACAATCCGGTTTCATATATTTTATCACTTTTCATCTGTATCAAAATATGATGTTTATAAATATTAGGGTCCAAGCACTATGACATCAGTCCTACTACAGTAGGTCGTCATACTGTGTGAAGGGCCCTCTTGTTCTTCTAAGGATTTTTAAAAAATTATTTTCTTTTATGTATTTATTTTCCACCATTCAGGGCTTCTTATGGGTCTTTTACAGCTCATCAGATGGATGGAAAAATCAGCAGACAGGTGGGAATCTGCTGCCATTAGGATGCCTGAAAGTCTGGCAGTCAAGATTTTGCTGCATAGCTCATACACACTTGCCATGTATGCATGCGAAACCCCGTACACATTTAGAGCTCATTGAGCTAAACACCTTTTGCGTTGCATGTCATGATGTCAACTCAACAGGAAGTCAGTTATTTTGGGTTGTTTTCAAAATGCAACCAATGGATTATGATATCCTCTTCA
The DNA here is from genome assembly GCA_030522415.1 of Channallabes apus. Taxonomy (NCBI): domain Eukaryota; kingdom Metazoa; phylum Chordata; class Actinopteri; order Siluriformes; family Clariidae; genus Channallabes; species Channallabes apus. The sequence continues at coordinate 2,821,903 of CM060126.1, read as the reverse complement.
AGGAGATTTATACGAGCTCCACCAAACCTGGCCGATGTGATCTCAATACATTGAGGATGCAAAATTGCAGAGGGATTTTCGATATCTCAGACAGGTCAGCCTTGATGACGCCTTAAACTTCCGCAGGGTGCTTGGGCCCTTAATGTCAATAGCACACATCTGTCTGTTCTCCTTAACTGTTCTTCCCCAGACCTCTGTTCACACGCTACCAGGCTCCCCCGTCCACAAATGGTTTGGTCCAACTCAGCCTGGATGACCATAACCAGATCAGAGTGCAACATTACTGACGTCCGCGCTTAGTTTTGCACAGGCAGAATTCGACCAGCAAAAAAGTTTGACACTAATTATGGACACAATAATGAACCACAAGAACTTTGTGTGTGTTTGTGTGTGTGTGAGTGAGTGAGTGATAGATACAGATGGAGAAAGGAAATGTCTTCCTCAGGTAAGAGAGCCGATCAGATGACTTCATTCTTTTAACGAGCGGAGTGGAAGTGTGTTGTGATTCGACACACACTTTCTTAACGCAGCTCAGAAACCTCAACACGTGACCGCGAACTGAAGAAGATTTTAAAAAGGATTTTAATTAACCTAAGGTTATTTTATTAGAAGGCTTCTCTGTTCTACACCAGAGATGTAATGAAATATCCAGATGTGGTATTATGCATTAATGTGTTTGTTTTTTCTGAACAATATACAGTACACACAAGCAAAAGCACAACTGATGACAATCTCTGTGACACCTTAAACATCCTGGATTTTTATAACCATCATCACTAAACATTATGCTCTTTAAATCTATTCTAAACTCGCTTATCTCATAAGTGTTTTTTGTTGTCTTTTTTAATCAGGTTAACGAACATGTCAGTGTGTGTCTTTGTGTAGTTGTGGGATTTATTTTTGTACAAACTGAATAAATATATTGTGCTTTGTAGGAAAACGAGGGTCAAACGTGTGTGTGTGTGTGTGTGTGTGTGTGTGTGTGTGTGTGTGTGTGTGTGTGTGTGTGTGTGTGTGTGTGTGTGTGTGTGTGGGGGGTGCTCTTTAAATAAAGCGCTTTCTATTTAAAAAGTCACTCGAGACGGAGTGCTATTGTGGTTGTGATGTATTTGACCGGGTGCGGAAGCCATCACAGGCGTGCTGATATTCAACACAACAGCACAACATCGAGTGCGATTATTGCTTTTATATAGCAGTTTCATGAACAACATTTTTTATTAACAGATTATTTGTTTCTTTATTTACCAAGTTATTTTGCTCCGCCCACACATAACCTTCCGTGACTGGCATCAGGTAGTTTTAAGTTTTTGTCGTTACTATGTAGCCAAAAGTTGGGTAGAATAAACCATGCACCTTAGAAACTTACAAGGTTTACTTTATATTTCCACATATTCTACTTTAGAATATCAGCACCATTAATTTCTCAGTTTTGGGATTAATTAAATCCCTAATAGCGCTAAATAGAAAGATAGTGCGCTATTTAGGGTGTACAATCTCTCGGTCCAGACACAAAGTAGTGCCCTTGATCAGAGTTAGAGGGGGATTTGGGATTCTGCCTTGTGTTAGGAGTTAGTTAGCTTCGTAGCTTGCGGAAGAAAAGAAAACAACACGGAGGCGATTCAGAAGCGATTACTGTAGAGACAGCGTGTTGTTTAGGAGACATACAGTAGGTAATCAACCAGAATGCGTATTACCGTCGCGGCAAAACTTTTGAGTTCATTCGCATATCAAGGTCATTTGTGAAATGACCGCCAGGTGGCGCAAAGGGTCATTTTGCGAAACCGCTGCGATTAAAACGTTTTATTTAACTGTAAGTAGAGCTCAGGTCATAAAGTCATAACAATATATTGTGTCCAAGAAATACTACATACACTGAAAAAAGTAAACCTAGCTGTCGTTCGTTTAATGTGTTTTTTTTTCTCATTCCATTAGTTTAAAAATTTTTTATTTGCTCTTTTAAACTAAAGTGTCTAATGCTTATGGGTGAATCTTTTTTTTTTACTTTAGTATAATGCTATTTACAGCAGGGAACCAAAGTGAAATATTTCATTTTGATCAAGGTACTTTCATTAGGTTGAGTGTGATTTGCGCATGCGCAGTCTTTAAACCATAGTTGTGTCGGTATCATTTTATTTCTGCCTCAAACCGGAGCATGACGTTGAAACAAGTATGGAAGGATATCAGAACCTGTATTTCAGTTACGGTTAGTGAAAGCCCTGGTTAAACTTAAATCTATTCCATTCACATCATTATTTTCAAAAACACCGGAGTTTCTACACTAAGTCGGCGGTGCCGAATAACATGAAATTAATTACATTTAAGCATTTGGCTGACGGTCTTATCCAGAGCGACTCATATATTTATCTCATTATACATCTGAGCAGTTGAGGGTTAAGGGCCTTGCTCAAGGACCCAACAGTGGCTTGTGGGGCTTGACCCAACAACGGTGGTTGTGGGGTTTGAACCTGGGTTCTTCTGAACCGTAGTCCAATGCCTTAACCACTGATGTAAAAATTTAAAGGAAAGTGACCTAAACATAGAACAGACCAATTTGGACGGAGTGCTGTTTGTAGTGTATTTATAGTTATGTTTAAAACCTTCTGGACTTGCTAATGTGTAAGTACTCACACACTCTCACCCATATAACTTTATCCTATATATTGGGGGGGGGAACTAGTACCTGGAGGAAACCCACCAAGCATGCAGAGAACATACAAACTCCATGCACACAGAGATGGGCATCGAACCCGGACCCTGGTGGTGGAAGGCAACAGTGCTAACCGCTACACTACTGTGCTGGCTACACAATTGCTGTCGTTGTTGTTGGACTATTTGTTTTATTATGAATAACCACAGTAAATTCATTCAGCAATTCTGTGAAAGCATCATTTTATGACACTAGCTGGAGCTAAAAGAGATAGAAGTTACATTGCTAAGCATTCGGATTTTACTGTTAATAAACTATTAAGAGTATTTTTATACTAATTGATGAATACAAACTGAAATCAAATCATCAAAACCCATCATAAGTTATTCAAGACTCGGACATCAGCATGGTCCCATGTATTTTTAGACAGCAAAACAATATTTAAATTCTCAAAATCAAATATACACATGTCAGGGTGGACATTTACAGGCTGGCGGTGGCGGCGGGTGAAGTGTCGCGTGCTAGCGGCTGTCCTCGCCACAGTCATCAAAGGGCAGAATACCATTCACTAATCTGAAGTCCTTGGTTAATGTAAATTAGACGGCTATAAACCGTAGAAAAAACTATTAATATCCGTATAATATACAGTATAATGAGTGCAGTCCCGTACAAACAATAGTGTTGCTGCCGTATTGTTATGGCAAATTTCTGGCAACCACAGCTGCCAGTTTTTTACCGTAAAATTTTAAAGTTTATTTTTTACAGAGCAGATATTTTTCTGATTCTTAAACTCTATCAACAAACGTTCAGTAAAATATAAACTGATGCTCCATGATATTAGTAACAAATACCTTCTCTGAGAGTTTCCTTTTTATAAATACAGTATATCATAAATTTTACTGCAATAAACCATATTTTCATATGTTTTTAACTGTTAAATTTAAGGTCTTACTCTGTAAAACTAATTACAGGTTTTCACTGTAAATTCTACGGTTATCACAGGTTTTGTGAAATACGGTTTTATTCTGTAGCATTTTTACGGTATTTTACTGTTAGAATTACGAAAATTTTTTACAGTGTATGCATTTCTCTCTGAAAATCAGAGAAAATGGGTTGTCCGGACATTGTTCAAAACAACAGCGTACTTTGATTCAAAAGTTGGATAGAGATGTACATACAAAGAGAAGACATGGAGAACATACAAAGAAGTGCAGAAAATGATAGACTGCTCTGCTAAAATAATACATTTTTTTTCAACACGCTATTATTTTGAACACCACATTGATTTTAATTTGTTTAGACAAAATGTGCACAAGCAGCACAAGGGTTTGTAATTTTTTTTATTATTTCAACAAGAATTAAATTTGTTAAAGTTAAAGGCATCACATTTTAAATATAGAAATAACTAAAAGCAAATTAGCAGAATACAAAATTAGAATGAATCAAATGTTTATATCAATACCAACTATGTAAAAAAGTGTTGTGAACAAATGAAATAAAATAGTGCAAAAACAAAAACTAATAGTGTAAACGGCTGTGTGCAACAGTGATCCTCGGTGGACCTTGAACAGTGGCAGCTAAAAATAGACGCATGGTTATTTTTATAATCTAAATAAAACTGATTTTCTTGTTTAATTACAACATTTGTTAATTTCATTTAAATAAGGTCTGGGCTCGGTATGTTGAGCTGCGATCCTCCTCTTTAATTTCCTCGTCTAATCAGCGCTCAACCGCTATAAAGTTCTCCAGAGCAGAAGTAGACTAATGATTATGAAGCGTCGGGAAAAACAGCAAGGAGACTGACTCTGATCATTTTAATAATCCATTGATAAATTAGTGACCCCCCCCCTAAATTTGTACCGTAATTTTAGTACTGTGATTGCAAATTCGTTTAATGTTTCACTTGTATTTTAAAAGGTTTTGCCGGCGGTGGTACAGCGCAAGGGGGTGCTAGGATGTAAAAATGTAATTTGTTAAAATGTTTTCATTATTTATTAAATAAATAAATGATTATTGTAACAACCAACTGCATGTCATTCTTATAATAATGCATAAACACACGTCCTGACAATGTTTGAATTTTATGGTCATTTGGTTTCATTTATTTCAGTTAATAAATCTGCTACAAATTTAAAGAACAACAGTATAAGTTGACACAAAACCCCACACACGCAACTTTTCTAATTACACATGATAAAATCTAAAGGCCCATTGTGGTAACGTTTACTTTAACAAATGAATGAATGAATCATGAGTTTGTTTAATTACAATGTTTCACTTTTCACACGCTACTACGTGCAGCACTAAAGGAGCTGCGGCTCATTAATCCTTGAGAGAATGAACTAAAGCCCGAGGCGACAGTCTATAGTTATATAGCGCCACTCAGTGGTAAAAGCCAGCAAACGCACAAACCCAAATGCATTATTTCGGTTGAGTACCTTCTGTAACGTTATCAGGTGTGTGTTCTTACTGAAAGTGCTTCTGTGACTGGTTGTGAATGTGCCTGCACATAAGCAAAAGCACAACTGATGACAATCTCTGTGACACCTTAAACGTCCTGGATTTTTATAACCATCATCACTAAACATTAAATCTTTAAATCTATTCTAAACTCGCTTATCTTATACTTGTTTTTTGTTGTTGTCTTTTTTTAATCAGGTTTACGAACATGTCAGTGTGTGTCTTTGCGTAGTTGTGGGATTTATTTTTGTACAAACTGAATAAATATATTGTGCTTTGTAGTAAAACGAGGCTCAAACATGTTTGTGTGTTTGTGTGTGTGGTGCTCTTTAAATAAAGCGCTTTCTATTTAAAGTCTTTACTCGAGCTAAATAGAAAGCTAGTGCACTACACAAAGCTAGTGCCCTTGATCAGGGGCGATATTATGATAATTTCCACATCCGAGTACTTTTTCCAACAAACATGAAAAATCATAATGAGTTAAAAACCATTTGGTTTAATTTTGTTTAGACAGACTCTGTATCGGTTTATTATTATTAAAGAGTAACAGCACACACAACAGCACAAGGGCTTGTAAGGAACATTTTTATTATTTCGACAATAATAAAATTTGTTACAGGCATCACATTTTAAATATAGAAATAACTAAAAACAAATAGAGCAAACTCTTAGGATAGAAAATTAGAGTGAATCAAATCTTTTTACATTAATACCAACTATGTGTTAATGTATAACTAAGTGTTAGAAACGAAGAAATGAAATAAAATAGAGCAAAAAAAATTAATAGTGTAAACGGCTGTGTGCAACAGTGATCCTCGGTGAGCGTAGAAATTCGTTCACTCTGTCCTTCACCCGCTTGCGGTCATCGCTAGTCAGGAAGGGACACTTCTGGGACACCGTCTCCATCAGAAAATGTCTTAAGTTCACTGGCAGTCCACGTTTGCCTCTGGAACCATCCCAGTTTGTTGTCATTGCCCAGTTATCATAGACAGCCTGCGGTACCACAGCGCGGAACAGCAAGCAACCAAGCCGATCTGGCCGCCCTTGACTCTGAATCAGCAGCGACTCAAGAAGCTCCGCAGTTGGAGGAGTAAACGGGAGATCGGGGTGGCAGCTTGTGGTGGAAGCTGTGGCTGAAGACATCGCTACAACAGCAGAGTGGGTCGCAACAAGTATTTTGTGTGTGGCTCGTAGATCTGTGTATGCCTCTCTGCAGACTCGCAATTCACTCCGAAGGGCATCGAACTCTACCCTGCACACACGCAGCTGCTGTTTCAGCGCCTCGATCTCGGCCTCACGCTTCTCCAGCTCAGACCTCAAGTCCACCACAGGCTGTCTTTGTTCAACTTCTCCTCTATACAGGCTAGTTTCCTATATTAGGACAAAGTATATGTGTTAATACAAATCTGCGTGTGGTTAACTATCATAAAAATAATGAGCTGTCTTAATAACAGTAACTGGACAACTGAAAACCTTTAAAGCCATTTTTCTCAGTTTCACACTCGCGATTTAATGTAGCGTTTGTTGCACATATAATCTTAAAGCAAGTTACCGTTTGTGTCTTCACCCAGCGCCCCCGTTTTTTAGCAGTAGGAGCTTTTGTCCTCTTTTCTAATGGTTGAGGGCAAGGGGCTCTGTTTCCCAAAGATTCCTGTCAACATAGTACAATGATTAAAACATTGAAAGTAAAACTGCAAAGAACGATAGAATATTGTTTATTCAATCAGCAACAAAGTTATTCTTTTTTCTTACCTTCTTTGTGCTTCTCAGCCTGTTGTAAATTGATGAGGTCTTCATTTTGAACTGTCGGAGCAGTCACCTTGCAAAAGAACTCCTTAATAAAGTCTCTATAGGATGGCACGTGCCATTTTTATATGTCAAGGCGGTGGAATGTGGGTGGAGTTACAATCGTGTGAATCAAAGGCGAGAAAAACATACTAATTTACATTTACATTTAGGCATTTGGCAGACGCTCTTATCCAGCGACTTACAAAAAGTGCTTTAAAGTTTAAATCATACAGACTTACACTGGGTTAACTAGGTTAAAAACTAAGTGCCATTATTCCAACACAACTGGGAAGAGGTGTTTTTTTAACTAATATAATTAATATATGCAGTATAACCGGGGTCGCTCAATTCATTATTCGTTCGCACTTCGTCTGGCACTGAACCAATATATATTGTCTTACATTTGTGAAAAAATAAATCTTGTTTTTTTTCAGATATGTTGTTGTATAAAATAATATTTATTCAGTATAATCAAGGTTTCTTAATTCGTTATTCGTTTGCACTTCGTTTTAGCTCCGCCCTGCTCACAACTGAGCTTCCAAGCGTGGCAATGTACAGTATGATTCGTTGAAGATGAAATTTGAAGCACATGAATGATCACAGCGTGATACTAATAACATAAATTGTACTTACCATGGTTCTAAATGGTTACTATATAATGGCACAAATGTGTCAAAATGTTCATCAGTAATGTCATAGCAAGAACTTTTGGTTCCGTGGAAAAAAATGCCCTGGATTACTTTTAAAAGGATAAAAGGACACCAATTGTCCCAATGATCAAAAGCTCATGAAACATATATTTAAACAATTTATTCATATTGATGTCATTTACATGAAAAGTTTCAGGTCTATCACTGAACTATACCCTGGCAAAGAGCCATATATGAGTACTTTTTTAAAAGCCTATAACTGGGATATTACCTGATCGTTAATAATAAACTGGATTGTTATGTATTTAAATAATTACAATAGTGTTTTTTTTAAACATTGAATAGCTACATAATTGCGCGACTGTTAAGCATTAGCCCATACTTGAGAATCTATTCTTCGCTGTAATCCCCAAACATTCTATCGGGGTTCAATCGCCCTAATATTAACACCCAGTTCACAATACTAGAATCAGGACATTAAAAAGTAAATGGTGTAGAAGAATAAAAGCAGATTTGTTATTCGTTTGCACTTCGCACTGTAAAAAAACAAGCCGCCACAGCTTTTTTGAAGTTTACTCAACTTTAAGAACAATTTGCTGGCCAAACAACTCAACTTCATGTGATAGCATGTGATATTTTGTCATTTATGTTAGCGGAATCATATGTGCTTTGGTGTTCAAAAATGTGTTTAATAACGTTTCTTTTAATTTACTCTATAGACAATGACCCAAAACATACCGCGACGAGACAGTGATGAGCGTTTTTTTTAAAACAAAAAAACTAATTTTCTTCAAAAGCTTCTAGGTCATGTGACCTGGTGACCCCATTGCTTGCTGCCTTTTAAAAAGAAGTACCAAAGCATTCTTACCATTTCTAAATATCTAGGTACTGGACTAAGACACAACTAAGCACCATTCCATTCCAAATTATGTACAAGAAGCTATATTGAAGAAATCGAGGTTTAAAAAACAAATAAATAAATAAATAAAAATATTTGAAGACATATCTTCGACTACAAAGAGGTGTATTTAGTGGAGGTCTCAGATTTTATTATTTTGGTATACGGGGACACCAGGTCACAAGAAGCTATTGAAGAAAATGTTTTTTTTAAACAAGATTAAATAAAAATGAATTAAGACATATCAAGATAAAATTATGTGTACCTTGTGTGGGGCTCTAATGAGATTATGTTGGTACCAGTTTGGGGTCACCAGGTCACATGACCTAGAAGCTATTGAAGAAATAGCAATTTTTAAAAATAAAAACATTTAATAAAAATAATTGAAGACATTTCTTGGACTACAAAGAGGTGTACTATTTGGGGCTCTCCAGATATTATTATTTTGGTACCTGTTTGGGGTCACCAGGTCACATGACCTAGAAGCTATTGAAGAAAAGGTGTTATTTCATAATATAAAAAATAAATAAATGAATACATATCTTGGGATAAAATCAGGTGTACCTTGTGTGGGGCTCCAATGAGATTATTTTGGTCACTATGGGGTCACATAGTCACACGATCAAAAGGCTATTGAAGAAATAGTGATTTAATTAAATATATATAACATTTGCAAATTAATTAATTATTCTCAATTATTTGAGAATGAGAGGGGGGGAGGGGTAAAAAACACGCATCTCGGTTTGTTAATGCTCGAGCTCATTTTATGTAGACATTTTATTTGGGGTAAAGTGACTGATGTGCTTAACTTTTTTCAGCGGAGCCTTCACTGCAATGCAGCAATGAGTATTTACTTACATCTGAACAGAGTCTTTTCAATAAATCACTGATCAATAGCTCATGATATATACATTTAAACAATTTATTTATACAGATGTACCTGTTTTACATGGAAATTTCCAGGCTTGTCACTGAATGATTTACCCTGACAAAGACCTTATAAGGACAGTGGCAGCTAAAAATAGACACAGGATTATTGTTATAATCTAAATAAAACTGATTTTCTAAACGTGGGCTATTCTTGTTTAATTACAATATTTGTTAATTTCATTTAAATAAGGTCTGGGTTCGGTATGTTGAGCCGTGATCCTCTTCTTTAATTTCCTCGTCTAATCAGCGCTCAACCGCACACATAAAGTTCTCCAGAGCAGTGATTTATTGAAAAGACTCTGTTCAGATGTAAGTAAATGCTCATTTCTGCTCATGCTCATTTCTGCATTGCAGTGAAACAGAGGCTGTGCTGAAAAAAGTTAAGCACATCAGTCACTTTACCCCAAATAAAATGTCTACATAAAATGAGCTGGAGCATTAACAAACCGAGATGCGTGTTTTTTACCCCCCCCCCCCACCCCGTGAAAGCGGCGTATTCAGAGAAAGGCTCGCGCTGTACCACCATCGGCAAAACCTTCTGAAGATGATCAATATATTATTGCACGCAATTTCGGTCAAGTAATCTCCCCAAACGTCACAATGGCCTGAAGAAACCTCGGTGAAGTTAGTTTGACCGTAGACAAATTTCTGTTTAAATGAAAAGTGATTGTTAATTACGTGCCCCAGTTATTCTAATTTCTTATTAAATATACGAATGCCTGCGTCATTGCATACTGCTTTTGTTTATTATCTATTGTTGAAATAATAGATTATATTAATTTAGAATAATTAATTAATTTGCAAATGTTATATAAAATTTAATTAAATCACTATTTCTTCAATAGCCTTTTGGTCGTGTGACTATGTGACCCCATGGTGACCAAAATAATCTCATTGGAGCCCCACACAAGGTACATCTGATTTTATCCCATATGTATTCATTTATTCATTTTTTATATTATGAAATAACACATTTTTTTTCAATAGCTTCTAGGTCATGTGACCTGGTGACCCCAAACAAGTACCAAAATAATCATATCTGGAGATCCCCAAATAGTACACCTCTTTGTAGTCCAAGAAATGTCTTCAATTATTTTTATGTAAAAAAATTTTTAAATGCTATTTCTTCAATGGCTTCTAGGTTATGTGACCTGGTGACCCCAAACTGGTACGAACATAATCTCATTAGAGCCCCACACAAGGTACACATAATTTTATCTCAAGATATGTCTTAATTCATTTTTATTTAATCTTGTATTTAAAAACAATGTTTCTTCAATAGCTTCTTGTGACCTGGTGTCCCCGTATACCAAAATAATTAAATCTGTGACCTCCACTAAATACACCTCTTTGTAGTCGAAGATATGTCTTGAAATATTTTTATTTATTTATTTTTTTTTTAAACCTCGATTTCTTCAATATAGCTTCTTGTACATAATTTGGAATGGAATGGTGCTTAGTTGTGTCTTAGTCCAGTACCTAGATATTTAGAAATGGTAAGAATGCTTTGGTACTTCTTTTTAAAAGGCAGCAAGCAATGTGGTCACCAGGTCACATGACCTAGAAGCTTTTGAAGAAAATTAGTTTTTTGTTTAAAAAAAAACGCTCATCACTGTCTCGTCGCGGTATGTTTTGGGTCATTGTCTATAGAGTAAATTAAAAGAAACGTTATTAAACACATTTATGAACACCAAAGCACATATGATTCCACTAACATAAATGACAAAATATCACATGCTATCACATGAAGTTGAGTTATTTGGCCAGCAAATTGTTCTTAAAGTTGAGTAAACTTCAACAAAGCTGTGCAACTTGTTACTAAATATTTAAACGTTTTTTTTTTCAGTGCGAAGTGCAAACGAATAACAAATCTGCTTTTATTCTTCTACCTCATTTACTTTTTAATGTCCTGATTCTAGTATTGTGAACTGGGTGTTAATATTAGGGCGATTGAACCCCGATAGAATGTTTGGGGATTACAGCGAAGAATAGATTCTCAAGTATGGGCTAATGCTTAACAGTCGCGCAATTATGTAGCTATTCAATGTTTAAAAACACTATTGTAATTATTTAAATACATAACAATCCAGTTTATGATTAACGATCAGGTAATATCCCAGTTATACGCTTAAAAAAGTGCTCTTATATGGCTCTTTGCCAGGGTATAGTTCAGTGATAGACCTGAAACTTTTCATGTAAATGACATCAATATGAATAAATTGTTTAAATATATGTTTCATGAGCTTTTGATCATTGGGACAATTGGTGTCCTTTTATCCTTTTAAAAGTAATCCAGAGCATTTTTTCCACGGAACCAAAAGTTCTTGCTATGACATTACTGATGAACATTTTGACACATTTGTGCCATTATATAGTAACCATTTAGAACCATGGTAAGTACAATTTATGTTATTAGTATCACGCTGTGATCATTCATTTATGTGCTTCAAATTTCATCTTCAACGAATCATACTGTACATTGCCACGCTTGGAAGCTCAGTTGTGAGCAGGGCGGAGCTAAAACGAAGTGCAAACGAATAACGAATTAAGAAACCTTGATTATACTGAATAAAGATTATTTTGTACAACAAAATATCTGAAAAAAAAACAAGATTTATTTTTTCACAAATGTAAGACAATATATATTGGTTCAGTGCCAGACGAAGTGCGAACGAATAATGAATTGAGAGACCCCGGTTATACTGCATATATTAATTATATTAGTTAAAAAAAACACCTCTTCCCAGTTGTGTTGGAATAATGGCACTTAGTTTTTAACCTAGTTAACCCAGTGTAAGTATGTATGATTTAAACTTTAAAGCACTTTCTGTAAGTCGCTGGATAAGAGCGTCTGCCAAATGCCTAAATGTAAATGTAAATTAGTATGTTTTTCTCGCCTTTGATTCACACGATTGTAACTCCACCCACATTCCACCGCCTTGACATATAAAAATGGCACGTGCCATCCTATAGAGACTTTATTAAGGAGTTCTTTTGCAAGGTGACTGCTCCGACAGTTCAAAATGAAGACCTCATCAATTTACAACAGGCTGAGAAGCACAAAGAAGGTAAGAAAAAAGAATAACTTTGTTGCTGATTGAATAAACAATATTCTATCGTTCTTTGCAGTTTTACTTTCAATGTTTTAATCATTGTACTATGTTGACAGGAATCTTTGGGAAACAGAGCCCCTTGCCCTCAACCATTAGAAAAGAGGACAAAAGCTCCTACTGCTAAAAAACGGGGGCGCTGGGTGAAGACACAAACGGTAACTTGCTTTAAGATTATATGTGCAACAAACGCTACATTAAATCGCGAGTGTGAAACTGAGAAAAATGGCTTTAAAGGTTTTCAGTTGTCCAGTTACTGTTATTAAGACAGCTCATTATTTTTATGATAGTTAACCACACGCAGATTTGTATTAACACATATACTTTGTCCTAATATAGGAAACTAGCCTGTATAGAGGAGAAGTTGAACAAAGACAGCCTGTGGTGGACTTGAGGTCTGAGCTGGAGAAGCGTGAGGCCGAGATCGAGGCGCTGAAACAGCAGCTGCGTGTGTGCAGGGTAGAGTTCGATGCCCTTCGGAGTGAATTGCGAGTCTGCAGAGAGGCATACACAGATCTACGAGCCACACACAAAATACTTGTTGCGACCCACTCTGCTGTTGTAGCGATGTCTTCAGCCACAGCTTCCACCACAAGCTGCCACCCCGATCTCCCGTTTACTCCTCCAACTGCGGAGCTTCTTGAGTCGCTGCTGATTCAGAGTCAAGGGCGGCCAGATCGGCTTGGTTGCTTGCTGTTCCGCGCTGTGGTACCGCAGGCTGTCTATGATAACTGGGCAATGACAACAAACTGGGATGGTTCCAGAGGCAAACGTGGACTGCCAGTGAACTTAAGACATTTTCTGATGGAGACGGTGTCCCAGAAGTGTCCCTTCCTGACTAGCGATGACCGCAAGCGGGTGAAGGACAGAGTGAACGAATTTCTACGCTCACCGAGGATCACTGTTGCACACAACCGTTTACACTATTAATTTTTTTTTAAATTCTATTTTATTTCATTTGTTCGTTTCTAACACTTAGTTATATATAGTAGTTAACACATAGTTGGTATTAATGTAAAACATTTGATTCATTCTAAAAGAGTTTGCTCTATTTGTTTTTAGTTATTTCTGTATTTAAAATGTGATGCCTGTAACAAATTTTATTATTGTCGAAATAATAAAAATGTTCCACAAGCCCTTGTGCTGTTGTGTGTGCTGTTACTCTTTAATAATAATAAACCGATACAGAGTCTGTCTAAACAAAATTAAACCAAATGGTTTTTAACTCATTATGATTTTTCATGTTTGTTGGAAAAAGTACTCGGATGTGGAAATTATCATAATATCGCCCCTGATCAAGGGCACTACTTTGTGTAGTGCACTAGCTTTCTATTTAGCTCGAGTAAAGACTTTAATTAGAAAGCGCTTTATTTAAAGAGCACCACACACACACAAACATGTTTGAGCCTCGTTTTACTACAAAGCACAATATATTTATTCAGTTTGTACAAAAATAAATCCCACAACTACGCAAAGACACACACTGACATGTTCGTAAACCTGATTAAAAAAAGACAACAACAAAAAACAAGTATAAGATAAGCGAGTTTAGAATAGATTTAAAGATTTAATGTTTAGTGATGATGGTTATAAAAATCCAGGACGTTTAAGGTGTCACATTGTCAGGACGTTCTGTGTGTTTATGCGTCCTGACAATGTTTGAATTTTATGGTCATTTGGTTTCATTTATTTCAGTTAATAAATCTGCTACAAATTTAAAGAACAACAGTTCTTTTTAATAGAATTTAATAGAATTTTAATTCTAAATTTGTACTGTAATTTTAATACTTTGATCATGAGTTTGTTTAATTACAATGTTTCACTTTTCACTCGCTACTACGTGCAGCACTAAAGGAGCTGCGGCTCATTAATCCTTGAGAGAATGAACTAAAGCCCGAGGCGACAGTCTATAGTTATATAGCGCCACTCAGTGGTAAAAGCCAGCAAACGCACAAACCCAAATGCATTATTTCGGTTGTTCTGTAACGTTATCAGGTGTGTGTTCTTACTGAAAGTGCTTCTGTGACTCTGGTTGTGAATGTGGGTTTTGTCAGGCAGCTGGTCTCTCCTCAGTACTGCGGACCGTACAGACCTACTCTCACCCACGCTGAGACACACAGTTAGTGTCATTAACCACTGGACAACACCTAGGACACCAAGCATGTCCCAGGGCTGTTACTGTCTATTATCATCACCACTCGGGTAACGCCTGTCGTCCAATCAGATTACTCGGTCGGAACTGGTGGGAGCGCTTTGCAACGGTCATACCGGGACAGGAGTGTGTTTGGGCTCGATAAATGTATGCAGAGTAATTTTATTATTATTATTAAATAAACTGTAATGAAAAAAAAAACTTTAAAGTGGTACCAGAAAATCCCGCCCACATTTTAAGTAAACACTAAATTAATTCAGATTCAGGTTGTATGAAAAAGACATTCGTACAACATGTTCACAGTGTAGAAAACCTTACAAATATTTTATTCAGTAACTGTCAGTCATTAAAACCTTTTTTCTTGTTGCAGACTTTTTCATTGTAAATTACAGTACAGTTTATTATCATCATCATTTCATCATCATCATCATCATCATCATCATCATCCTTAGAAAAGTCGGACTCAGTTACAGTGAGCTACAATCAATCCTTCAAAAACAGGACCAAAGATCAAAACCACAGAAGGCCACAGGTTGACAGGACACACACACACACACACACACACACACACACAGTCTCTCTTCTCAGCGTGTACAGTGTGTACAGTAAATGCATTGCTGTTTGCTTGGCAGGTTTCTTCTCTAAGCTCTGAGACGGACGCTCACCCGCCTTCGTGTCGGTCAGCGCTCTGATAAATGCGGCAGGTTTAATTGGCACGTTCAGTGTCCTATCAGCATCCATGTGCAGTAGGGAGCCCTAACCCTTCACCCCACACACACAAACACATGCGCGCACACACACACACACACACACACACACTCACACTTGTCCGACGCCTGCAATCAGGCGAAGAATGTACAGTTTTTTGACAATTCAAAAAAGAAGGTGCTAGAAGACATAGATCTTGTCTCGTTGAACCGTGTTGAGGTCGTCGTCCATCGTCAGCAGGACCTGAGAGAGACGTAAGGGGAAAGAAAGAGAATTTTAGAAAATTGTACTGACGTGTAAACAAATTATATTCAGAAATGATCGTAATTTTTTAAAAGGTCAACTAATATACGAAATTAACTCTTGTGTCATGTGTAGTTATGTTCATATTCACAACCCCCCCCCCCCCATTTCTGTTATAGCACGGGTTTAAACAAAACAAGGTGTGACATCGTATAAGATTATATGATTATTATATGATTATATGACCCCCCCCCGGCTCGTTGCTCAGCAGGTCGTGACGAACATAGGTGCTGAAACAGCAGGTTTTGAGAGTGAAACAAAGAGAGTGTGGTAGTGATGGGTCGTTCATGAACGATTTAATCTTTTTGAATTAAAGAGTCTTTAACGTGACTCAGAAGAACGAGTCGTCTTGGAGAATGATTCGTTCATTTTCGACTGGATGCGCAAAGGATCGTAAAACCTCCGTCATTTATGTACAGGAAAGAGAATTGAGTAGTTACCTTTGGGTCGTCTAGTCCGAATCGTTCGTTCTTTAGGTCACGTGACTCCCATAGATGCTACAGTGCAATGGAAACCGTGCATGAGCAGACTCATGAAAAGAGCTGCTCAATTCTGCTTCCTGTGTAATGCACGACGTGGCATCTATGAGAGTCAGGTGACAAAAGAACGAACAACTCGGACCAGAAGATATAAGAGGTGAGCTGCTCATTCTGTTTATCCTTAGCTGCAATGTAATATTTTCATTACTGGAACTATAGCCAAAATGTGTGTATGTAGACGTGTTGGGGGTCTGGTTAGTGAAAAAATAACATTTTATCTTATTTCTGATGAAATGAACTAAATGACCAAAAAAAAAAAAAAAGATTAGTTCATTTTGATGAACAAGATTTAAAGAACCGATTCACTAAAATGATCCAAACTTCCCGTCATTAGTGTAAGGAATTAAAATCTTTTTGCATATTTAGATGCTCCTCCACTTTGGTGGAGCTCTGTTACAGAAATAGTAAAATACGGGACATTTTAAATATTAATGTAAATCAATACAAACCTATGATTAAAGAGTAGAATGACAATGAAAGATGAGAGTGATTGAATATCAAACACCGTTTATAATTAAATTTTGTTTAAAAAAAAAAAAACATTAAATAAGGGAGTAAATACAAACACACACACACACATACATACACACATATATATATATATATCTCACATATACATCAGCACAAGTGACCTTCTGATGCTCCATGAGGTTCTGCTCAGTCCGGCAAAAAAATTAAACGTTAAATCTTTCAAGCCGAAAATTTCGAAAATGTAATGACGGCAAAACTGCAAAAACTCGCGGTGAATTGTGATGAACCAGATTTATCACACTGACCCCGTGGACGTGAGACAGGTGTGAAGGACTCGTATACACAGTATATAAAACAGAAATTGTACTATACAGTGACGGGGAGACGACAGGCAGAAGTAACGGCTGCCAAAGTGTTGGAGCAGCGTGAGGAGCGGCAGCGGGTTAACACACACTCTGTTTACAGGTAATGGCAGCACACAGGGGGCGGAGCCACAGATAAACCTCTTATTTAATAAAATAGGAAAAAAATTAAACTGCCTTTTGACTGTAAAGATAAGTCTAGGCTAAAAATCATTAGGTGTGTGTGTGTGTGTGTGTGTGTGTGTCGCACCAGGAAGGAGCCGAACATGGCGATCGAGGACAGGAAGTGCCAGATGTCATGATCGTCAAAGAAAAAGAGAAGAATGCAGTCACGATTGTGCTCACGGGACTCCGCCGGCGTTTTCTAAACACACACACACACACACACACACACACTTGTTAGGTAATAATAAAGAATCTTATGTGTACAAGTTTACAGAAATTGAGATAATAATCTACAAATAGAGTAATAAGTAATTTAAGGGATGTTAGTATGGTGGTGTGTGTGTGTGTGTGTGTGTGTGTGGGTGTGTGTGTGTCTCACCTGCCAGGT
>CM060126.1:2544332-2791832 GCA_030522415.1 Channallabes apus | reverse complement strand
TGGGAAACAAAGTAACAGTTATGTAATAGTATGATGATGATGATGATGATGAAGGTGAGGCTCACTGCAGCATGAAGCTTTCCACCCGGTTGACCCGCAGCTGGAACTGGATGCTGGAGGTGGACAGAGTGGACACGTCCACATAGAAGAACTGGGTCTCAGAGAGGGCGAGAGTCGGGGGCTGGCACAGGGTTCGGCTCACCTGGGTGTACTGGTACTTCCTCTGATAACTGCAGAGAGAGAGAGAGAGAGAGAGAGAGAGAGAGAGAGAGAGAGAGAGAGAGAGAGAGAGGGTCAGGTGTGTCGCCAATGCCACCGGAGTAATATTACGTGTCTCAAAGTTAAGTGAACACGTGTCCAAAGGTAACAAAGTGCCCTAAAGTCACCTAGTCAGCACAAACAAAGTGCACTCAGGTGCCATAAAGTTTCTCAAAACTATCAGACTGCCCAAGAGACCGTCAAACCCCTCACCACCCCCGTCTGCCCCGTCTGCCCCGTCTGCCCCAACACAGGAACGCAGCACAAACCGCTCCTCCAGCTACGACGCTACGCGAGCACCAAACACTTCAATCGACACAAAGTGATCCAAATCCCCCAAAGCCACCCGAGTGCCTTAAAAGCCACAAAATCAATCATCTGCCCCGTCATCAATTTCCTCATGTCTTAAGAACCCGTGTACCGCCCCCCCCCCCACCCCCCGCACACACACACACACACACACACACCTCTAAGGATTCCAAAGTGTCCTAATATATTTATAAACGAACAAATGTCTAATACACTCTGATCACGTGACTCCTCGGATCGTACACAATCTGAACCCGAGTACACAGAGGAACTGAAACATGTGATCAACACAAGTCAACCGTGTGGACCGGTGTGTGTGTGTGTGTGTGTGTGTGTGTGTGTGTGTGTGTGTGTGAGAGAGAATAAGGAACTGAACACTTAAATTCTCTTCACTCTACAGACACAATGGATGCCTCGTCATTAACTTCAGGACTTTATTATCTGCTTAAGCTCTCGGTCTCTCGTTTAAACACACACACACACACACACACTAATATAAAAGTCACATTAGATAAATCAGAGCCTTTGGAATATACAGTATATATAATGTCTTTGTTCCAGGAGCTGTGAAGGCGTCCGAGTCACCTGGTCGAGCCTCTGATAAAATATTCATCAGACATGTCGCCGTTTCATCAATCAAAAAATGAACAAAAAAAAAAAAACATAACAGACTTTACATGTTGAGAGTTTTGTTTTTCCTTCTTCGTTGCTGTAATCGTCCTGGTGACACTTTCTGTAACAGGAAACTGATCTTTTCATCAACTTTGTGCTCTGGAGTTTTACTCTTGCAGCAGTCCATGAGAAACCTTCAGCTCGTTCTTAGGTGTGCTCGAGACTGTTTATATTATATAATAATATAATATTTATAAGACAGCTATTGAGATAAGAAGAAAGGTGAAAGGTCACTGGGTGACAGGTTGCTCACAGGCCACGCAGGATGAGAGGAACTTGGAAGGAGAGTACGGCCTGCTTCTGCCTCACTACGAACAACACGGGGCTCTTCGTGCTCTCTGACAGGAGCTCCACCGACACCCGGACCCCCTCCGTCTGGGGGAGACAGAGAGAGAGACAGAGAGAGAGAGAGAGTATAATAATTACTGTATAGATTTATGAACAGATCAGATCCGTATTAAAGACTAATTCACATTTTCTATTCTGTATACTGAGGATTCATTACAAGTCCAGAAAGAAATCAGCTTCATGAATAAAGAATCATTTAGAGAGTCGGTTCTGAATCACGTCACCGTTGTGATGATCCGTTTAGAGGATGATAACTGGATCACACCGGAATTGTACGTATTCTTTTCGAATAGAGTCGGTGAGGTGTTAAAATTAAAATACTTAATTGACGCGTTTAGAAAGTCAGCACAGGATTAAATCAGTGTTAGGATTTATTCGCGAGTTCAGATCTACCTCAGTACTGTAATGAGAATTCTGTACATAATCGCCTAAGAACTGAACTGATTCATTTGGAGAGTCCATGAAAATCTAGACTAGAACTAGAGACGGACGTTTCCTGAAGAGAATGTGTGTGTGTGTGTGTGTGTGTGTGTGTGTGTGTGTGTGTGTGTGTGTGTGTGTGTGTGTGCTGCTGGCCGTGGCGACTTAGACATAGCTGAGGTCATAGCTGATGTTGGTCTCAATGTAAAGTCTATGGGGATTTTGGGGCGATTCACGGCCCACTGCTTAGAAAAGTCACAGCACCCCATTCCCGACTACTATATGGAAGAAGATAAAGATAAAGAAGCTTGTGAGATAACAATAGTCAGTCCTTCTAGTGATGTAGTGATGATTCATCCAGCGCGGCCATAAAGCACTTTATCAGTGCTGTAACTGGAAACGTGGAGGTATTTAGTGTGGATCAATAATTAGATTAGAAAGCTATAAAATATTATGTCAGACTTAATGACTTATTTAGAGAGTACGAAAAGTGTGAAGGTTGAGAATTATTACTATACTTTGAAGATTTGTTTATTCATTCATCTTCTATACCGCTTTATCCTGTATTTAGGGTCGCGGGGACCTGGAGCCTATCCCAGGAGACTCTGGGCACGAGGCAGGGTACACCCTGGACAGCGTGCCAATCCATCGCAGAGCACACACACACTCACACACACACACACACACTCATTCACACACTATGGTCAATTTTTGGGAACGCCAATTAGCCTAACCTGCATATCTTTGGACTGTGGGAGGAAACCGGAGTACCCGGAGGAAACCCACCAAGCACGGGGAGAACATGCAAACTCCATGCACACAGAGACGGGAATAGAACCCGGACCCTGGAGGTGCAAGGCGACAGTGCTAACCACTACACCACCGTGCCGCCATTGAAGATTTGTGATTAGAGAATTTATTCATTCGTGTAATAGTTTGTAGACACAATATGGAGTAGGGTATGTATCAAAATTATTAATTTAAAAAGCTGATTCAGGGTGAGATCAACTTTACAACAATTCATTTAGAGAGTCAATTCAGGATTAGTTCAGCTTTACAAGGATTTATTTAGAAAGTCCGTTCGGGATTAGTTTAGCTTTACAACAATTCATTTTGGAAGTTGATTTTGTATTTGATCAGCAATTAAGAGTCAATTTAGGACAAGTTCAGCTTTAGAATGATTCATGTAAAGAATCAGTTTTGGGTTAGATCAGTATTGACTCATGTAGAGTGTTTGTAAAGCTTTCGAACAGTATAACAATAAATCATTCAGAGAGTCGGTACAGAATTAGATCAACGTTACAATGATTCATTTAGAGAGTCTGTAAAAAAAATATATCAACATTATAATGATTTGTTTAAAGAGTCGGTTCAGGGGTGGATCAGCATTGCAATTATTAATATAGAAATTCACTATGGGATTAGATCAGTATTATCATGAATTATTTAAACAGTCAGTTCAGAGTGAGTTCAGTTAATACATAGATAGATCAGCACTGTAAGAACTGAAAAGAACAGACATATGTATTGTATAAAAAAATTAAACTACATTAGCGAGAGTGTAAGAACAGTAAAGAGGAAAGCGTGAATAAGAGTAAACACACATTAAAACAGAAAGACAACAGGAGCACTGACTGACACTCTGAACTATATACATGATACTGATGTTGTATTAGAGACGTGACCGTGGACGTGACCGTGGACGTGACCGTGACGCTGCTCCGGATCTCACCTTGTTACGGGTGACGGTGTGGTTGAAGGTGTAGATGATCTGCTCGTGGCTGGTCACCGTGTCGAGGTAGCTGGTCTCAAACTGGCCATCTATCTGCCTCACGTTCACCGAGCTGTTGGCAACCTCAGCGCCGGCACCCTCCGCCGTCAACACAAACAACAACACAAACAACAACACAAACAACAACAAGCAGCGGTGTCTGAAAGCAGCAGAGTGTGTGGCCTTCCAGCAGCTCGCCATCGTCATGCTGCCTCCTCCTGCTGCTGCTTCATCAGCTCCGTCCCAGATCAGCCTCAGAGCTCCAGGTGAGAGTCCGGACCCAGGAGGCGGAAGTGATGACGTGTGATGACGTAATCAACCCAGCGGCTTGACAGGAAGGAGCAGCAGCATGGCCGGAACAACAACAACAAAACAACAAAAACAAATATATAACCCCAAAAAGGTCACGTGACACTGGCTGTCCAGCTAACTCCTTAGAATGAACAACATTTAAAAATGATATATTAATATTAACAGCTTACAGACAACAGGTTGAGTTTCGTTGTAGTAAATTCTATGTTAATTCTTTACAAACGTCAAAATAACGTTAAAGAAAAACAATAGAGTGCTATAGGTTTTGTGCCAGCAGTTAGCATTAGCATTATCGCTAGCACTACCCTCTGCTGCTACGTCTAACCCCACTAGCTTTACTAAAACACCGAACTAACGCGTTTCCATCGCCGTCTGACGAAATAAACATCTCACACGTCACCCGTCTCAGTTCATCTCCTTAAATGTGAAATATATCCGGAGTTCAGCCTGTTTATAAACCTCCTGCTGGCAGTCAAAACAAACACGGTCAACTCAACAGCGCCCACACGCGGCACATCCGTGAAACCCCCGTCACAAAAACCCCGCCTCCTCTCGTATGATTGGGCAAGGAATCCAGGCTCTTTGTCACGATTGGCTGATTTATCCTTAGCGGTTCAATCACCATAGCGACATCATTTTTATACGGAAGTTCTACCTACGTCAACGGATCCGCCATCTTGGGAGGGGCAAGACTCCATATTTAGGCAAAGCAAGTCAATAAAGCAGTGCTGCTCTCATGTGTAGACCTTTCCTTCTTTCTTTCTTTTTTTAATTACATCATCTTGTTTTTGGTTCTTTGTTCATTTCATTTGCCTAGCGTCTTTCTAACACACAATGTCACATTCGGCAGTGTGTAAAGATTTGAATTAATAAATACTTTCTAGGGATGGGACTCACAAGTCACCACCTGATACGATATTATCACGATACCTCGCTGCCAATTCAACTAAAAATTGTAATTTTATAAATATCCCGATTTGATATTACATTTCCCCTGTTTATATTGCAATTTTACACCTTTTAAAAAGAGATTAACGAGTAATCACTGTAGCCTGATACTTATAATGTTAGTTTTCTCACTTAAAAACCAAGCGCAGCCTTTAACCAATACAGACTAACTTCAAATATAGGAGTTAAACATTTAACTTCAAATTAAATCAAACAAAAAGCTCCACTGTTACTGAGCAGGGTGCATCTCTGCTATGTCATAATTACTATTTCTAAACAAACTTAGCAAATAATTCACTCCTACCATACGAGATGAAAATGGGTAAACAGTTCATTGTGCGCCATTTATAGCAAATTTTACAGGATTTTAAAGAGACTCATTTTACCGCCTCAAACGCCTCGAAAGTCTCAAAACTCAGCTTGACATGGAGCAAAAGGATTGAGTAGGTGCGAACAAACGATTTTCAAATAATTAGCACTCGCAGTGTCTTGAGACTGGTGTAAACGTGTGTCTGCGCTCGGCACAGAATCGTTTATATCTGAGGCTTATCGGCCAATCACCGGTCATGGGCCAATCAAACTGAAAACCAGACAATTACTGGTCACTGGCTGAGATTTGGAGTCATTGTGGCACAAAAGAATCGTGATTCATAATTAAATAAATTTCTCCCAGTCTCTAATATGTACTAAAAGCTCTATAGAACCTAAATCTTTTAATATTTATATTCTCCCTTTTAAACTGGGTATTATAAGATAAGATAAGATAAGATAAGATAAGATAAGATATACCTTTATTCGTCCTACAGTAGGTACATACAGCAGCGTAGAAAAAAAAATGTGTTGGGGACAGTACAGTGTATAAAT
Organism: Channallabes apus; assembly: GCA_030522415.1. NCBI lineage: Eukaryota > Metazoa > Chordata > Actinopteri > Siluriformes > Clariidae > Channallabes > Channallabes apus. Next base: position 2,785,930 of record CM060126.1, on the reverse strand, counting down.
ACCAAAGAACAAGAAACAAACAATACAATAGTTACCCTATATATATATATTTTTCTTTTTTTTTCTGGTTATTGATCTTTTTTTATTTTATTGCATTAATCTTTAGTTTTTCCATTATTACAGTTCTTATCGATTCACTCTGTGGTGTGTAATTGCACATTATGGATAAAAGTTTAAAATAAATATGGTCACAAAAGACCCAAAAACAAGCAGTGAAGCAGTAAAGGCCTGGCGAGCAGCTCATGAGACTCACACGTCAGCATTCTGTGATGTTCATGGGGTCCAGACTTCAGGCGTCAAGTATAAAAGTAACAAAGGTTTGTCCGATTACTTTTGAGCCTGCTGAAAACGTCTGTAATCCATGATAAATGTTTAATCACGTCTTAGTTGCTTTATTTCAAATGAAGTGTTGTGGTGTACAGAGGCAAAAATACACTGTACTATGCCTGGAGGATGAAGTCCCTCATATGGCCACTAGAGGTCGGTGTCTTCTTATTAATTTTCACAGTGTGTCGCTCTGCGGTTCCCGCCAACGTTTGTGTTTATCATTAGCATGTGTGGAAAAACAACAGGAAAACTATATTTACGCAGAATTAAGGTGTTTAATAGTATAAATATATGTAAGGAGCAAAAAAGGCAAAAAATTTCACAAGTAAACATAAGCAAGTATTCCGAAAAGTCTAAATAAAGTCTAAAGTAATTAATTTTTTTTTTGCCGATCCTGTACGGTTAGCTGCTTAGCTTCAGACAAACAACACTTCAGACAGAATTTTACGTTTACGAAATGAATGTTGAGTCACATCAGCGATATCAGTGATGTAACTGACTAACACATTAAACCTACCAATTTACTTAGAAAGTATAACTAGCTAACTAACTTACAAAACATAGCTAACTAGTTATCACCCGCGTACAGACGGTATTAATTCAGCATTAATTCAATTCAATTCAATTTTATTTATATATTGCTTTTAACAATGGTTATTGTCGCAAAGCAGCTTTTGCAGAATCAAAAGAAGATTATGTAACTTAACATGAAAAGTGTGAGAAAATATTTATGAATCCGAATGATCGAATAAGCCGAGAGCGACGGTGCTGCGGAAAAAAACTCCCTGAGATGGCAATAGGAGGAAACTTTGAGAGGAACCAGATTCAACAGGGAACCCATCCTCATCTGGGTGATAAGCAGGGATTGATCCTCACTCATACTGTGTGTTAGACAGCTGGACGTTCAGTATAACAGCAGACGTTATACTGAACAGTTATGTATGGTCACAGTCACATACTACTGTATAGAAGGTGAATGATTATTTAGTGCAGAGCTCAAGCAGGGACTCCGGCAGGACTAATTATGAAAGAGAGATTCAGAAGGAAGCACAGACATGAGCGCTCCCTGGGCCTCTATCACTTATTAAAAAGTGTGGCTGCCGTATTAATGTGATTTAATTCATAATTGTTTCATAATGTGCACTGTTTGTTTAAGTGTTTATTTCTAAGCCCTAAATAGTGCACTAGACATCACCCTACAAAGGGCACTCATGTTTTAATGACGCAGGTTGTAATTAGAGATTTTTGATTTTTTGCATCGTCAGTGTATTACGTCTCTGGCTGTAAAATGTTTTCACACCTTATAGTGAGCATTATGCACTAAATTTTTAATTCCCAATTACTAAACATAAATCACTGGATTGATCTTCCACAACTGTTGACAGATCAGTCTATCACTCCCTTAATGTTATTTCGTTCATTCATCCATTCTATTCTATACCCAAGAAGAGTCACAGGAGACTTAATGCACAAGCAGGGATACACCCTAGACAGGGTACCAATCCATCACACGGCACACATACAGTACAGTACACACACTGCAGGCAATCTGGGAATAGCAATTAGCCTAATCTGCATGTTTTTGGACTTTGGGAGGAAACCTGCACAGGCAGAACATGCAAAGTCCATGCACACAAAGCCGAGGCGGGAATTGAACCCTCGATCCTGGAAGTAACCTGTACTTGTGCAAATTACATGGGATAAAACATGTGAAAATTCATTTCACCATCATGTGACATGTGTGAATAGTATGTGATTAGACATGAATATACACTTAACCATCTATGAAAAAAATTCAAAGTAGATTAAAGTGAATGGCATTATTAGAGTTAGGAGAAAGATTATCATGCTATCATGCTCAATTTATCTTACTATCGTGCACATTTATACATCCTGGCATTTTTATTGAGAAGACCTCCGAGACCTCCTGAGTCTGTAGCCTCTGCCCCTTGGCTGGGCCTATAAGTTCTGTCCATGAAAATTGTGAATAGAATCTGTAAAAGTCCAGCGTGCACTGGGAACAGGGATGACTCTCTTCATGATCCCAAAAGGGATCCGGTCATACAGTAGATCTTTTCCACATCCACAAAACTCAAACACCCATGAGACACCCTTTTTTTTAAGGGGAAAGCCCTGGTCCATTGTGCCACATCCAGGAGCAATGGATCTACATTAATCCTCCTGAATCTGAGGTTTAACTAATATCAGGATGTTCCTCTCTAGCATTTTCTATTCCCAGAGAGGCTGAGAAGCAGGATGCCCCTTAAATATACCAATACAACTTTATGCAATAGTCAAATGGCGCATCAGAAAGGATGTACCAATGGAGTCAAGAGCCTTCAGGAACTCAGGGAGAAGCAGAAAATTACTTCACTTCACTTGAAAAAGAAAAATACATTTTGCTGAAAACCTTCACTTCACATTTCAAGGTCATTATCCAGATGAGCATTTTAATTCCTCTGTCGAGTCTCTGTGTGTCCGTAAGGTGCACCTTCCAGTACCCCACCCAAAGACTCCAGGAAGCCTGAATAGTCTAAAATAATGTCCGCCATATAATAAGGCAAATAATAAAAATGTATGTTCATTTATTTATACATTCATCTTCTATACCACTTATCCAGTGTACAGGGTCGCGGGGAACCTTGAGCCTATACCAGGAGACTTCGGGTACATACTCACACACTGCAGGCAATTTGGGCACGCCAGTTGGGGGCTCAGTAGTAGATTTCTCACCTGCCATGCAGAAGGCCCACTCATTGCCCTAACCCCAGTCCCACGCCCAGATAAAAAAGGAGGGTTGCATCAGCAAGGCCATCCCAAGTTGTGTTTATACTTTCATATATGTATACATTAAAATTTGAATAGATAATATATGTACTGTATATACTGTATAGTGATAGAAGTATCTGAAAAGTAACGAGATAATTCCTATAAGATAAAATAAACCGGAAGAATTTGCTTCCATATGTTGTCTAGTACTGCAAAAACCCACATATAATATAAAACACCAATGCAAGGAATATATTATCTTCTAACTGTCTTTTAATACATATTCGTTTGGTAGACATTCATCCTTTGACCTTTCCCACTCCACATTTTGACCTTGAAAAAAGTAGGAAAAACATACATTTCCACAGCTGTCATCCATGAACCCATCATCAAGATCATTTATAGTTAACACTATATCCTGGTCAGGGTACAGCTGGATCCGGGTCCGTGTACCAGATGTAGGCGGGGGGGGGGGGGGGGGGGGGGGTTGGAAATACACACTGAACAGTAGGGTACTAATGTATATACTCATTCCTTCATTCATGTGCATGTTTCGTTGTTGTGAGGGAGGAAACAGGTGAACCCTGAGAAACACACACAGACAAGAACCCAAGCTAAGGATCGACCTGGACCCTGTACTACATGTACCTCAAACTTTTGGAAATTTAAGGTTTTGACCTGCATTAAAAATGCAGAACTCTAAGGTTTAAGGTTACCTTAAAACACAAGCGGCACAGGTACCGTAAGTGCCGGCAACACAGCATAGGTCAATGACAATAAAAAAAACTATGCACTTATATAGAAGCCTTCCTGGTGTGTGTTAATGGGGCAGCTTCAGACATGAAACTGTGCATTTGGGTTTTTGAATGTGTCAGGTATATCAAAAGGTATCATTACGTTTATAACAAGTAAATTTACTACTCCCGGGATATGTCACAAAAACTTAGAACTCTCAAAATGAGCATATTATAATTATTTTCTGACCATAGAAAAAAACTAAAACAACCAGAAAAACTGTGATCCTGTGTGATCTATTTCTTAGCCGATGTGACCCTTTTTGCTCAGTCATGTTTGGATAGTGGGTTAAAATGAACTATAATTAAATTTATCGTATTGCTTAGGTTGTGCTGAAAAAAAAGGATATGTCACTCTATACTGCACAATCCTGAGCTACGGGACAAATAGCATCGAATTCAGGTGCTTCAGTCAATCAGACCCCTTATCCCCAGCGAAGAGCAATCTTAATGCTTCAGGATAACAAGACATCTTGGACGATGCTGTGCTTTAATGCAACTTTCTATTCCAATACAGAGCCCTGACCTCAACCCCATCGAGCACCTCTGTGAGCCAGGCCGTCTCGTCCAGCATCAGCGCATGACCTCATAAATGCTCTTCAGAATGAATGGAGATGAATTCCCACAGAAACCCATCCAAAATCTTGTGCACAGTCTTTTAAGAAGAGTGGAAGCTCTTATAGCTGCAAAACTAACTGGGTGACCGACTGCATACTGAAGTGTGTGTGTTTGGATACAATGTCATGGCAGGTTTGGACTAATACTTTCGTATGTATAGTGTGTGTGTGTCACAATGATCTACTTCCAGTCTCTCACTTCTCACTGTCATAAATCCGTTAAACTGAAAAAAAAAAACCACTCTTAAAGCTAAACAGTGAATTAGTGTTGTGTGTGTGTGAGCATCAGCGCGAGCTCGATATAACCTAGAAAGCAAGGACTTTTTCGTTGTCATGGCAACAGATTTTCCTCAGAGAGACACACACAAAAAAAAATCACGTATTTCCCGCGCTTTCTTTCTTTTTATTTCTTTATTTCCCTTTTTTTTTTTTGTTATAAGAAAAAAAAAAATCACGCGCCACCCACTCACTCACTCGTGAACGCGCACAGGAACGCGGTTTCGTTTCGGTCGCCATAGCGACCGGAATTCACGCGATGGAGGATGGTGTGCGCGCGAGCGTGTTGGGGAGGAGGAATGAAGTCATCGTTTACGCTAACCGTTGCCATAGCGACGTCTTTAAGAGAGGGCGCCTGCGGAGGGCGGAGATTCTACGCGGAGTGACGCACGTGGAAGGGGGGGAGGGGGTGAGGGAGCGCTGCTCGCTCTGGTGACGCACGGAGGGGGCGTGGTTAGAGCGCCGCCGCAACGCTGCTCCGTCCGTAGTGTCGTTTCCCGCAGAGAGAGAGCGAGAGAGAGAGAGTGAGTGAGTGAGTGAGAGAGAGAGAAGATGGCGGCCGTGCCAAGCGGAGCTGCTGTTGCTGCGTCCGCCGCGGCCGCGATTTCACACTCGGCCCGGACCACCGCGGGCATGGGCGCGCCGAACCGAGCGCCACCCGGCTCTGCTATCGAGCACCAGAGAGGAGCCGGACAGAACGCGGCGTGTATGGCCGGGCCAGGGCACCCCGCGGTCGGCAGGCCGCCCCCAGCTCGAGTGGGCTACTACGAGCTCGAGCGGACCATCGGCAAGGGCAATTTCGCCGTCGTCAAACTCGCCACGCATGTCATCACCAAAGCCAAGGTGAGGCGACGCTCATACCGGACTTCCACCGTCAACATTTCCGCGCTGTCACCCCTGGATCTCGGGTTTATTAAGAGAGGGGGAAAAAAATAGCGCTAGGCTGAGATTAATGTCCGCGTCTCAAACGGGTCCGAGTTCCGCTACCTAGGTACCCTACGTAGGGTTTACCCGTGACGTTTTTCTGCTCTGTGCGTAGTGCGCGAGATGTCCAATAACGCGCTGTTTGGGATGCAGCCAGTGGGCCTGCGCGCGGCAGTGTTGTTGTGTATAGCGCTCTTCTACGCTAATGCTAACGCTATGCTAATGCTATTGCTACAGCTACTCGGTTGTCTTGTAGTGTTTCTCTCTTCTGTCTCTCACACATTCTCTTAAGTATAGATGATTAAATATGTTAACATAAACGTGTAGTATGTAATTTAGAGCACTATGTTGAGCTTCAGGACCCTCGGGATGGTAAAGAAATCATTAGCTTGAAGTGTTTTAGCTTCAACATCTGAAGTAACGGAATCAGGAGCCGCTCTGAACAGCAGCACTTATTTCTGTACAAGTTTTCTTATTAAAACGTCCTGTTTTGATATTATTGATCTCTGCAGAGAGGTGTGTGTGTGTGTGAGAGAACTTAAACACTTAATTAGGAGAAGTTGATTAATTATTATATCACGTATTATAAATAGGTTTCTGACGTGTGAAAGTGTGTGAAAGCTGTAGAGAAACAGATGAGTGGTGGACATGAAGTTTGTGTTTTGGTTTAGTGGTGAACCTTCATAGGTGATGATGATGATGTGTAATGGCCCTGATGATGATAGTGTGGTGTGTGTCTGTGTGGTGTGTGTGTGTGTGTGAGAGATGCACTTGTGTTCTGTACACTGCACCAAACGCATTTATTCATGAGATTGTGATCCTGTGCCCGCTTGTGTCATTGCGTATCTTCTCTCCGTGTGTTTTACTGCGTGTACGGGTTTTTGTTGCACGGTGTGGGCGTCTGGTGGGCAGACACACAGCTGGCACAGTCCGTGCTAAGAGAGATCAGCGCATCTGAGGAATCGCCGGTGTGAAAACAGCTGATTCGTGCAACTCGTTGGTTTTTTTCTTTTTCTCCCCCTTTTCCTTCGCCGGATCTGAAGTGGAGCCACTCTGAGGGATCGCCGGTCCACTCGAACCCCGAGCCGGCAGGCAGCCGACTGGAGACGTGATTCCGACGACATGTGACATCTCAGTCCTGTGGAGTTTACTCTCGACGATGTTGAAGCGACGTTTCCAGAGGGACCGACTTTTCTTCACTTTACCGCTTGCAACTTTAGTTTGTACCGGCGTCCATTATTTATCTGGAAGTGCACTTTCTCCTTACGCACCTTACACAAGCCCTCGATAAATGTTTATAGAGATGATGAAGAACCGGGTTTCATCTCTTCCTGGTTCTACTCAGGTTTTGTCTGGCAAACCTTTTGTTTTTCCAGATTTCGCCTTTCGGTAGGTTTCCATTCAGTCCTGCTTTTAATTCCTGTTTAGATGCTGTGTGTGTGTGTGTGTGTGTGTGTAGTAACTGCGAATGTTTCTTACTGGACCCAAAAAAACAAGCAAAATTTTTTTCCCTATGGAACGCCCACAAGCGGCGATAGTGTCGCCTTCATTCAGACTCTGTCACGTTTTGCTCCTCATTTGCTCTTCTTCTGGTACGGCTCTTCGTTTGCTTGCCGGCTCAACTGTGTTTAAGTTGTTAGCTTTGGCTCTTCGTTTTGCTCGCCAGCAGTTTTGGCTCTTCGTTTGCTTGCTGTAGGGTTCGACTCGGTGCAGATTGTTGTTAGATTGTTAGTCCTTCGGCTTTTCGTTTCTGCTCTCGCTGAGCTCGGCTGTTCCCCTCGTTGTCGAGGCCAGACTCTTCGTTTCGCTCGCCGTTGGGCTCAGGTAGGCTCTTTGTTTTGCTTGCAGTCATTTTTTGCTCTTCGTTTTGCTCGCTGCCGAGTTCGGCTCTATCTTTTTGTTCGCCGTCAGTTTTGGCTCTTGGTTTTTCTCGGCTTTTCATTTTGCTCGCCGCCGGGCTCGGCTCTTCGAGTAGATTGCCCGCCTTAGCTCTTCGTTTTTCTCTCGGTCAGGTTCTCGTTGTTTCCCCACCCTCTCGCTCTCACCGCTTCATAACCAAAACAAGCATCATATAAATACGTAATGCGCATAAATATACTGTATACTCAGCCCTGATCCACCTTTATTTACAAAATCAGCATAATAGATGCGCTGTGGGGTTTTAACCCTGAAATTTACCCCAATCTGCTGGTTTTTTCCATTAGGAGGAGACGTTGGCATGTTACTATTTTGTAAAAATATACTTCTATGAAATCAGTTAAATTTTGTATAAAAGAATCCTCAGCTCTACCACATGGTGAATGTGGTATTATTTAGGAACCGAAGCAGGTGTGTGTGTGTGTGTGTGTGTGTGTGTGTGTGTGTGTGTGTGTGTGTATAGTAACGGTGCGTTCACACTTGGCCTGAACTCCTCAGTGTACACCAGGATGTATGCTGGGCTTTTTGTTTTTTTGTTCCTGGATATGGTTTTGGTTTGTTTGGAGTTTTTCTAGAGGTTCTTCTGGCTCGAGTGTGAAACCGGTCTCCCTGTCTGTTGGGATTTCATGTTGTTCAGGTCCACCTGCGTGTTTATCGCTGTTTTCCCGAGGACCACACCGACGCTCGTAATCACAGTGTGTCTGGAAAATGGAAGCCGTACTGGATTTACCTGGAGCGACGTCACCTGAGTGTGTGTGTGGGTTTTTTTTCTTTCTTTTCTTTTTTTAACCCCCCCCTCCCCCCCCCGATGGGACACTAGAGATCCGTTCAGTTATGTAAAGCAATTCTTTTAAAACTACTTTGATTTTTACGCTTGCCTTTGAGGTGGTAATATGTCGCAGTTTCTCTGTATTCCTCCAGGTGGCGCAGCACGCCGTCCTGTGTAGTAGGAGTAAATTATTCGCCAAGTTTGTTTAAAATTGTAATTTGGAAAAAGAAAAGTCACAAAATCGAATCAGTAATTCTTATGACAGTGTGATACTTACGGAATTGCAAATACAAATATCGTGATCATGTTGTAGCGGGCGGTCCCTGATGGATTCCCGGCTCTGAGTTGGCATTTTTTAATTTCCTTTTTTCTTTTTAGCTGTTTGAAAAATATAACAGTGTATTATGGAAGTGTTCAATCCGGTCCTTATTGGTAAGATCCGTTCTCTGTGTGGTTAGGGTAAAAATATTTCTTCTCAGAGTGATTATTCATCAATCTGTTATGAATTACATTTAAGACGTTGTTCCGCATGTAGTGGAATCGAAGTGAGCTGTTCTCACACTAACAAAACCGGAAACAAAATAAAACTGAAAAAAAAGAATCCGGGCACAAAATTACAAAACCAGAAAAGCAAAACGACAAATTCAGAAACTAAATGACGAAGCCGGAAACAAGATGACAAAACTGAACACAAAATAACAAAGCTGGAAACAATGGATTTTTCTCTTTGTTTTAGTTTTTTTTTTTGTTTTGTTATTGTTGTATCTTTGCACCGTTTATCCCCCTTTGCGCTCGTTGTTTTAAGCTCATGGTTGTTGACGCTGTAGCGCCGTATGATCGTCACATTGCTCGTCGTATCGGCTGTTCGAGTGTGTCGGTGTTTTCCGTCTGCTTTCTTTTCATGTGATCGTTTGTTTGCTTTTAGTATCGCAGCACTTTAAGGTGAGGTTTGAAGCGGTACCGCAGGGCTTTAGCGACGGAGCAATGAGTTCGTTCCCTTTCACCTATAATATGTGTTGTGTATTCACTAGGTTGCGTAACTGTGCGTCTCTTCTCCCCCCCCCCCCAAACACACACACACACACACACCCTCACTCACGCATGAACACACACGCTGCATCTGTAAGTGAGCAGATTCTCAGGACTTCCGTTCAGGTGCTGAAGAAAAAAATCCCTGCTGATGTTTTTGTCTCAACATCTCATTCAGTGTTAAACACATTGTCTCTCACACACACTTTCTCACATACACCTTTTTTTTTCTTCACGCATCTCTTCTAATCCCAGTCTCGTAAGCGCTCGTTATGTCCCTAAGTAATGCTCTGAACGTCGTAACACCTTGCGTAACAGCTAGCGGTTTCCGTCACGGATTCGTTTGGACCGTCTAATCAGTGATGGCGCTATCCAGCTCCTCTCATCTGTGCAGTTAAATTTATTGCTACACGATAAGCCAAAACTGCACCAGAACCCCCGAGTGACCCGGGAAACCTGTGGGACGGCGCTGGCTTGTTTATTTATTTATCTATTTATTTTTTCCCCTTTTCTTCCACACTGCTCATCTTTGTCCTTGGTAGAGACAGAGAGAGAGATCAGATCAGGAGTTTACTCGAACAAACGTCATGCAGTTCAAACAGTGCGAAGAAACCATTGGGTTCCACGTCCAGAACGTGTTCACACCGGCAGAAATGAGGGTCACACTTTTCCCTAGAAGGTTGCAAGTTCGAATCCCGCCGCCGCAGCTGTCTGTAACAGGGAAACCTTTTCTGGATAAGAGCGTCTGCAAAATGCCTAAATGTAAATGTGTCCCTGAGTCCATGCAGGCAGAAGTGGGTGGATAGTTCTTTCCTCCCGCCTTCACCTGTTCGTGAGTTATGAGAAAAGATAACGGATATGACGAGACCTTTAAGTTCCTGATCCATCGCTGAGGAACCAGACTGACCCGTTCCTGACGAGGTGCAGCAGAGATTCACAAGTGGACGTCGGTCGTCTCCGTGATTCGGTTAAAGCGCTGACCACGACGTCATCATACTTTTATAAAAGAACGTAACACACCCTGACCTGTAAGGTGTGACGCGTCTCCGTCAGGGGAAGATGGTTTTTATAATATTATAATTTTTAAATGTTTTTATATCATTAAAAACAAATTTAAATTTAAGACGTTATTATAGCGATATCGGAGAATGCGTCGTGTCTCTGTGCTCGCTGAAGTCAGCTGCTCTCACACGAGACCGTTTTGCCAGATGCTTTCGCGTAACCTTTCATCTCCTTTTTGTAGAGATCACCAAAACGAGATGTCAGAAATATTGGCACCCCTGCCCAATTTCAAAAAAAATTTTTTAATGGAAAAAAAACAAACAAACAAAAACTGATGTCTAAAATATTGGCACCCCAGCCCAATCTTTTTTGGGAAAAGCAATTTTTATTGCTTTTTTTTTTTTATTTATAGAAAAGCTATAACCTATGTCCGATTATGTCATAAATATTGGCACCCCTGCCCTTTAAATGTTTATATATATATTATTTAATGGAAAAATATACAATAACTTTGTCTGATTAAAATGTCAGGAATATTGGCAACCCCTGCTAATTTAGTTAAACCATAACTTTTGTCTAAGTATTAAGACCCGTTTCTTCCTCATTTAAAGCACTTTAAATCTTCACCCGAGGGTGCCAATACTTTTTGGCACTGACTGTATAGTTGTGGTACGTTATTAGAGGCGTTAAAGAGACAGCATATGGAAAACTGCAGTAGCGCTTGTGGGAGCGTGGCACTAACAGGATTAAACACACACACACACACACACACACACACACACAGAGTACAGCACCTGTTACAGCATGAACATCGGCTTCATTCTGTGACCTGTCAGCAGGTCTGCACTCGCGGCTCTGACTTCACACGCGCGTGAATAACACACTGGAAACTGGGTATGTCATCACAGTCTCCGGACACACACACACACACACACACACACACACACACTCTTGTTAGGAGTGTATGGTTTTATTGGATGGGTTTTTGCATAACGTTGCTCTTCTCACCTCTCTCTCTCTCTCTCTCTCTCTCTGTGTGTGTGTGTGTGTCACAGATACACTACTAATTATGCGTCCTCGCCCCTTTACACTCGCTCATCATGCGTCTCCATCAGCTGCTGGTCCTCTGAACATTCTGACGAGACGTCATCGTAGACACGTAGTTCCGCAGAAAACGGAACACGCGCGCACACACACACGCACACACACTTGTTGTTTATTCCGACAGTCTGTTATCACACATTTATAGTGACATAAATGCTTGGACATGAACACCCATGATGGTCCAGGGGAAACCCGTGTGTGTGTGTGTTTGTGTGTCGCCTACATGCACCATCAGGGGCGTTCGACTGCTAGCGTGTCCAGATGGTACTACCCTGTGTGTGTGTGTGTGTGTGTGTGTGTGTGTGTGTGCGCTTCCCGCTTGCATTGCATTGTACACAATGTTTAAAAAGAGCGCCGCTCACTTGGCACTCGTATCGATAATAATCATAAATGTAGCAGCGATTAAGGGGCCAAGCACGTTTCACTCCTGCCTCTTTAGCGAGACAGAGACAGACCGGGAGGCACCGCGGATGTCGGTGCTCGTTCCCAAGGCGAGCGTTTTTGAGTTGGTTCGAAAAAAAAATTATTCTGCCGAGTCACGTTTTTCGGACGTCGTGCCGCGCGGTTATAACGTCCAAATGTATGCCTCGTCCACTGTAATAATAATATTAATGATCTATATGTAGACTGTGTTTTAATTGTAGCGACACGTGTTCATGTACTAGATGTAAAGGTGTTGATCGATAGATCTTTTTAAATGTTAACGCGCACAGAACTTTCTTTCATGTTGAGCTTTGATGAAGCGCTGTTGTGGCTCCGAACTTCCTCAGCATGACGCGAGGAACAGTTCTGAGAGGTTTTTGGATTCACAGAACTGTCTACATCCAATTCTGGTTCTAGAGCTGTTCTCCAAACTGTGTGTGTTTGGGCAAATTCTAGAACTGGATGTGGGAAATCCAGTTCTAGAATTTGTCCAAGCAGTTCCAGGAACAGCTCTAGAATCAGAGGCTGTAAAACTGAACCAGTTGTTTTTGTTGGTGCGTCAATGACTTTCTGTTCTAGCATTTGTTCAAACAGGAACAGTTCTCAGCTGTAGCTAGAATCGGCGTCCAAGAGATTGGACCAGTTCTACCATTTTAAAAACGTTCTCAGGACTGTGCATTTTGTCTCGAGTTGTCCCAAACAAAGCCAGTTCTTAGAGCAGTTCTAGAATCAGCGCCTATTAGACTGAACCCGTTCCTTCAACGGAAATACTGCAGTTCTGAGTTCAGGTTAGAGTCTCACAAGTGGTTTAGTCTTACAGGCCCTGATTCTGGAGCTGTTTGTTCAACAGAACCTGTCGTAGCTAATTCTAGAACCAATGTCTAAGTAACAGACTACATGAAATAAATCCTGAAGTCGGAACAAAACATACATTTCTTTTTAATAATCGTTGGGATCAGGGTCATCTCACTCAAAAGAAAATCTGCCACAGTGTGAATCATCATGTGAAACCCTCCTGTCATGTCAAACTTGTCCATTTTATTTGACTGTGATTCTACTCCTGTGAGGAACTTTATTTATTCCGTTGACACTCGTTTTTTTTCCCCCCCTTATTTTCTCCCTAATTTAGTCGTCTCCAATTCCTCCCCGTCACTAGGGGGCTCCACATTAAGGCTACTACTACCACTCAGCCGGAAGGGCCGAAGACTATCACGAGTTTCCTCTTTTCGAACTGCTCGCTCACGCACCGTTGGGGACGGTGTAACACACTCGGAGGACAGCGCTATCCACTCCTTCCGTGTGCACGAGCTCACAGACGCCCCTGATTGGCTGTAGAGCCGTGATTAATGTGGGAGCATGAAGTATCTCTCATTCCTGCCCTCTGAGAGAGCTCGGCCAATCAGCTCTCTCTAGACCTCCGGCTGCACCCGGGAATCGAACCAGATTCGGGAATCAGTCCTAAAACAGTTCTGAGAACAGTTCTAGAATTTGCGGAACCAGTTCAATTCTAATAACCTCTGATTCTAATATACTCTAGTAGATTCTAATAGAGCTATTCTTAGAACTGGGTTTTGTTTGGACAAACTTTAGAACCGTAATTGGGAAATGCACAAAGTTCTGAGGCGCTGATTCTAGAACTGTTCTTAGATGCACTAAGAGATATAATACCAAGAACAGAGCTCTAAGAACTTTTACTAGAACACGATTGGATTATAAAACTGTCCTTGGAACAGTTTTGTTTGGACAAATTCTAGTCTTGTGATTCCGAGCTGTTCTCAGAATTATTTCTATTCATGTATCTCCCACTTCTTGTTGTAAAGTCTGAGGAATTGAAAACATTTCCCGTACAATTGAGTAAATCCTGAAGAAACAAAACGAAGGATCTGATCAGGAGCTGCTGATAAATTCCAGCTGCGGCGACGCGCATCAGGTCGGAGGATGTAAATGTCAGTTGGAAATGGTCGTGTCTGTAGCCTTAAGAGCAACGAAAACAAACCGTGTTGGATCTCGTAAACGTGCGTTTCCTTTCAGCTTGTTTTTGTTTCCTACACAGACCTTAATAGCCTCATCTGAGGAGAGCAACAAAACAATCTCCTCCGGTGAAGCTGATCTTCCTGAGTCAGATTGCAGCCGCCAATAGATTCGCTTGCAAAACAGAAAGTGGAAACGTGGTCTATCAAGCGTAATAAGCGTTAGAGCAACTTCTGTAAAAAGTGATCAAGATCTAAACTTTAAATGTTTTGTATGACTTGAGTTGGTTACTAGCAAGTCCAGGTAGCTACATTTATCCCCCCAAAACAACAACATACCGTCGCTAATCAGGCACGTACGGATTGAGTGAACAGTCCTGATGGAAAATAATACGCATCGCCACGTCTGCTGAACTTTCACGTTCGTTTTTGTAGTAAATTAAGTTTCCTTTTATCCGCGGTTTGGGCGTGCACGATTGTTTAACGTCGCAAACAGGAACACGGCAAGCGTTATGGAAAAAAACCACCGATACCCGATCTCACAGTTCTTATGCCGGGAATCAAACATTCTTTCATGTTATTTTACTTTCCTTTTTTTCTCCCCCTTTTTATCGCACATTCCATCTGCAGCATGTGCCATACTAATGTGTTTGTGTCCAGATGTTGGTCCCTGGAGCTGTGTGATGATATCAGCACCGCTGCTGGACACGTGCCAGCCCGATAGCTCGCATCAGAGCGGCTGAAATCTCTGAGCGGTTCAGTCGTACGCTAGCTGAAGACGCTGCGGAAATGAGCGTTTTTCACATTGGGGTTTTTACATGCGTGGACTGAGATTGTTAATGAATGTATAGAAAGACACCCGATTAACTTCTGTCTGTCTGTCTGTCTGTCTCTCTCTGTCTCTCTCTCTCTCTCTCTCTCTCTCTCTCTGTGTCTCAGGTGGCGATTAAAATCGTGGATAAGACGCAGCTGGATGACGACAACCTGAAGAAGATATTCAGGGAGGTGCAGATCATGAAGATGCTGCGACACCCGCACATCATTCGCCTCTACCAGGTCCCGCCCCCTTTTTAATCTCTCATCCCATTGGTCCATCAGTCAGTCTTTTTCCACACTCGGTAGTGGCGCTAAAATGTGCTTAATACACAGGAAAGGAAAAAAAAAGTGAGAGTGCACATAGATCAAGTCCGATGTTCAACAGGTTAAACTGTGTGTGTGTGTGTGTGTGTGTGTATTTTTCTCCTGTCCAGGTGATGGAGACGGAGAGGATGATTTATTTAGTAACAGAGTACGCCAGCGGCGGTGAGATTTTCGGTGAGTGTTTAAGTCTTCAGTCTCTGAGGCTGCGTCCCAAACGGAGGGCTAGTGTGTTAAATATTGTGGACACCGGTGAGTCTGCATAAGCTTCGAGGCATTGAAGATGTTCTTGTGGTGTGTGTGTGTGTGTGTAAACAGATCACTTGGTGGCTCATGGGCGCATGGCGGAGAAAGACGCACGGCGAAAGTTTAAACAGATCGTGGCGGCCGTCCACTTCTGTCACTGCAGAAACATCGTCCACAGAGACCTGAAGGCCGAGAACCTGCTGCTGGACCACAACCTCAACATCAAGATCGCAGGTCAGAGAGCTGAGGGGCGGAGCAGAGGCGGTGGGGGAACAGGGTCGGAGAAGGAGATGTGGATGAGCTCCAGAGCTACAAGGAGTCGAGTGGTGGAGGGCGGAGCAACGAGGAATTGGAGAGTTGAGGGCGTAGCAAGGAGTAGTGGGGAGTTAAGGGGAGGAGTAGAGAGGTAAAGGGGGTGGAGCAGCAAAGAGTTTAGAGTTGATGAAGGAGCAAAGAGTTGAGGGTGGAGCAAGGAGGAGTGGAAAGGTGAAAGGGGTGGAGCAAAAAAAGTAATGGAGAGATTATGGGCGGAGCAACAAGGAGTGGAGCGACGAGGGGGCGGAGCAACAAGGAGTGGAGCGACGAGGGGGCGGAGCAACAAGGAGTGGAGCGACGAGGGGGCGGAGCGACAAGGAGTGGCGCGACGAGGGGGCGGAGCGACAAGGAGTGGAGCGACGAGGGGGCGGAGCGACAAGGAGTGGAGCGACGAGGGGGCGGAGCGACAAGGAGTGGAGCGACGAGGGGGCGGAGCGACAAGGAGTGGAGCGACGAGGGGGCGGAGCGACAAGGAGTGGAGCGACGAGGGGGCGGAGCGACAAGGAGTGGAGCGACGAGGGGGCGGAGCGACAAGGAGTGGAGCGACGAGGGGGGGGCGGAGCGACGAGGGGGGCGGAGCGACGAGGGGGGCGGAGCGACGAGGGGGCGGAGCAACAACCTAAACATTCATGTGGATGACGAGACAAATGGGAAAGACAGACAGATCTACATAAGAGAGAGAGAGAGAGATATGGGTGTAAAAAAAAAAATTACCGAAATGTAACGATGAGCTTTAGGATGAATGAAAAAATTAATCAAGTACACAAGTGTGTGTAAACATGCAGCTCTCTCTCTTTCTTTCTCTCTCTCTCTCTCTCTCTCTCTTGCTCTCTCTCTCTCTCTCTCTCTCTCTCTCTCTCTGTCTGTCTGTCTAGACTTTGGTTTCAGTAATCGGTTCTCTCGAGGGCAGCTGTTGAAGACGTGGTGTGGAAGTCCTCCATACGCCGCTCCTGAACTGTTTGAAGGCAAAGAATACGATGGACCCAAAGTGGACATCTGGGTAACTCTCTCTATCTCTCTCTCTCACACACACACACACACACACACACACACACACACACACGCACCAACCAACAGTTAGCTTGAGCGTAAAGCCGTTTGTGTATGTAAGAAGCTTGGTTTTGATTGATCATCTAACTGAAAATTATGTGTGTGTGTGTGTGTGTGTGTGTGTGCGCGCACAGAGCTTAGGTGTGGTGTTGTATGTGCTTGTGTGCGGCGCGCTCCCGTTTGACGGCAGCACCCTGCAGAACCTCCGTGCTCGTGTTCTCAGCGGCAAGTTCCGCATCCCGTTCTTCATGTCCACAGGTACGAGTCGCCTTTCAGGTCCAAAATTCACCATTTTAAATGAAGTCAAAAAGGCTTTTCTTACTAATTTACTGACCCGTCTGAGATGAATGTTGATGTTCCACACAATTTTGTTTAATTTCCATTGAGACTCTGCCCTTATGTTGCCCTGTTAAACTCTTCTAGATGCTAGCTGGGTTAAATTGAAATGCCAGACATTCAGAGACTCATCATTAGGCTCGAGGACTGAAACCCGGTGCCAACATGGCGTCAGTACCTATGTAGCCAGTACGTACTAGAACCGGATCAGAGCGCAGATTTCAGTGCTTTATTTTGGTGTCACTCCACATAAAAAATAATTTAATTGACTTAAGTGCCAGGGGTAGCTCAGTGATTAAGGCATTGGACTACGGTTCGGAAGATCCCAGGTTCAAACCCCACAACCACCAAGTTGCCACTGTTGGGCCCTTGAGCCTCAACTTAACCCTCAACTGCTCAGATGTATAATGAGATAAAAATGTAAGTCGCTCTGGATAAGAGCGTCTGCCAAATGCCTAAATGTAAATATTACCAAGATAAAATATTTTTTGTAGCATTTAGCTAAAAGATCTGAGGTAAACATTGATACTATGAACTAGAAAAAAAATTTTTTTATTTATTTATTTATTTACTTGTATTTGTTTTTTTTTTATCATTTTACTATAAAATCTGAGGTAAACTCACAGGTTTCGTTAATTTCTCTTGTCCATTTGTCTTAAATAACTCTATGGCTACGAGTCATTTTTCAAAAGTTTGAATTTTGGTAATATGACTTTCTTTTAGCGATTTGTCAATATATCTGAGATTAAATGTTAATATTCCTAACGTTTAAATTTAATTTCCTTTATTTGTTTTAACAGCTAGCGCTCTTTTTTTTTTTTTTCCCCCGTATATTTTTTTTTCTTGAGACGTCACCATGAATCTGTCCCTTATTGATCCTAATGCCTTATTGATTAAGTGCTGTCAGGCGAAATTAGTTATTTTGGTAATATTTGATATGCTTTTCATAGCATTTTCCTGAATAACACGAGATAACCATTGTTACTCCGGACGCGTTTCTCATTTCCCTTCCAACTGTTCGTTTACATTCTACTAAATAATTTAATGGCTAGAAAATCTGGTTATTTTGTTGATATGGAGTTTTTTTTTCCTCAGGGTTTTACTGTAAAATCTGAGGTAAACTTACACATTTGTCTCGTCTTTCTGTCTTTGCATTCTTCTTAAATGGCTGTTTCAGATTGTTAATGTTGAAGTTTTTGTCAGTATTGGGATTTGTAACGAACATGTCTGAGGAAAATGTAAATTTTCCAGACAGTTTTGTCTCTCACACGGTGCCTTCACGTTGTGTTCACGTGACTGTAGGCAGTATAGACACGACGTGTCGTCTCTGAAAAAGTGTGATTTTGGTTATGTGAAGGTGGTTACTCTTAGGGGTTTACAACACATCTTGGGGAAATGTTAGTTTTGCCTTACGCCCCCCCCACCCCTTCCGGTAGAAGCTTGTTTTGCTCGGTTCCATCTTTAATACAGAATTAAGAAAAAAAAAAAAAGAGAGAGAAACAGGCTAGTCAGACAGTCTGGTTTATGTTAATGCCTTTAAAAGCTCCGACTTGTAATTACGACCTTCGGTTACCTCGTCTGTGGACCGTAAAGTTCAACATTCAACATTTACGGGAACCCAATGCTGATTTCATCGCGGTTCTTAAAAATCCAACCTTTTGTTTTCTTTTAAAGAAAAAAAAAATGTTTCAAGAAGGAGGAAGTGCTAATTTAGCAGATTTAAATTTTTTTGCTGACTCACCTGGCTACAAAGGTTTTACTCCATGTATTCATGCTGTTCCTTTAGTTTTTTTTGTGTGTTTTGATTAGAAGAATTATTTTGTTTATATGCAGTATTAGCTGTAAATGGATTTAGGAAAATAAAATCGAATTTGCAACAGTTTTTCTTTAATTTTTTTTGTTTCCACAATATCAATAGCCTCATTATAATTGCTAATCTAGCTTAGATGTCTCTGAAATTCTGTGTGTGTGTGACGTGTGTGTGTGTGTGTGTGTGTGTGTGTGACCTAGACTGCGAGTATCTAATCAGACATATGTTAGTATTGGAGCCGAGCCGCAGACTCACCATGGAGCAGATCTGCAAGAACAAGTGGATGAGGCAGGGAGACCCGGACCCCGACTTTGACAGGGTGAGGCGCACACACTTAAATTTCATAGCTATTATTTAACATTATTTTCCATGTTTATGTTCTCCAGCACCACATAAATGTTTTCCTATGTACTCTAAAGGAGTCGAGTGCTCAGCACATAGTGCGACATTTAATCGTGGAAAAATAATTCTCCAATAACTGCCTGTTGGAAATTAACTAGTTTTATTTAAATCCTTTTAGTACACAGAAAAAATCTTAAGTTTTAAAAGCCATTCTTCTACATTAAAGAACATTTAAGTTTTGGCAATTTGTTAAAAATGACTAGTAATAATAATAAGTGGAAATGTTTGTTTTATGTGCAGTTGATGTTGGAAGTTTACACAGACCTCAGTTTAAAAGCATTAAAAAGTTTTTCAGCTTTTCTTTCTTTCGTCACATTCTCAGTGGGTCAAAAGTTTACATACACTTGGGTAGTATCTGCTCATATTGCTTTGAATTAGTTTAACTTTGTGTGGGGTCAAACGTTTCGCGTAGCCTCCCACAAGCTTCTTAACAATAATTTGCTGAAACTTAAGCTCGTTGCCCCTGAAGGACCTGGTGTAACTGAGTTTGTAACTGATGTGTTGGCTCACACAAGCTTTTTTTTTTTTCAGTTCTCCCCACAAATTTTCTGTTGGATTGAGGTCAGAGCCACTCCACTACCTTAGCTTTAACACTTCCTGTCTGTTGCATTGAGGTGTTGCTTCACTATATCCCACATAATCTTCCTTCCTCATGATGCCATCTGTTTTGTGCGAAGACACTCACCCCACAATGTGATGCTGCCACCCCCGTGTTTCACTGCTGTGAGGGATGTTGTTCTTTGGCTTGTTCTTAGGCACCTGAAGAGAATTTTCTTCAAAAAGTAAGATCCTTGCAAACCATAGGCTGGCGTTTTTTTGTTGTTGGTTTTGGAGAAGTGGTTTCTTCCTCGCTAAGCAGCCTCTCACATTTTTTGAGTGATCTAGATACTTTTGTACCCGTTTTATTCAGTGTCTTCACAAGGTGTTTTTGCTGTAGTTCTGGGATTGATTTGTACTTTACATACCAAAGTGTGGGATGAACCAGGCTTTTTCCTATGATGGCAAAAAAGGGGTACCTAGTTTGAAGGTAGGCCTTAAAGTACACCTACAGGTACACCTCAGATGGACTCAAATGACATCCGTTTGCCAATTAGAGGCTTCTAAAGCCATGAAATAATTTTCTGGAATTTTCCAAGCTGATCGTATGTGAAATTCTGACCTGCTGGAACGGTGATACAGTGAATTATTAGTGAACTTATCTATCTGTAAACTATTGTGGGAACAATTACTTGTCATGCAACTTCCAACTTCAACTGAATGCATGTGTTTGAACAGCGAGATTCATATTGTTTGGGTGTGTGTTAGTTGATAGCTGAGTGTGAGCAGGTGAAGACGGAGAGGGAGACCGAGCTGATAAACGAGCAGGTTCTCATGGCCATGTCCGACATGGGACTGGACCGGGAGCGCACTTTACAGGTAAACACACATGCACAAACACACAAAGGTACTAGAAATCATTACAGACTGGAGCGTGGAAATTTCTTTATGATTTGTTGTATGTTTAAAATTAAGACTAAGCAAATTTTAAACACCGAAAGTTTAATAGAAAGTCATTAATCCAAAGCTGGTTGAAAGTTTGCGAAGTAAATAAAAAAATTTTTTCCTCCCTTTCTAAATGGTCTCTGCATGTGCTTTATAGTTTTTATTATTATTTTTATTATGATAAAAATATTTAGTTGTGTAACTAGTAGTTCATCTTCTTGACCTCTTTTCTCTTTCTCTCTCGTCTGTCATTTAGTCACTGCACACGGACGCATACGATCACTACAGCGCCATCTACAGTCTGCTGTTGGACAGACTCAAGAGGCACAAAACCCTGCACGTGGCTCCGCCCGCCACCCCTCGCCCCATCGGCTACCCCCTCAACGCCGTGCAGGTGTGACATCAGTACTGACGGAGAGTTTCAAGAGCCGTCTTTATGAATATTCATTTTCACAAGGTCGCCTCATAAATATTCAGATTAATCCTCTTGACATGAATATTTATGACGCCCTCAAAGGGGCTTTTGATCTCAGCATCTTGTGTCGCGCAACAGGGCAGTCTCACCGTTCGGGGAACTGAGATGAAGTGACTTCAGACTAGTTTGGTCTTAAATTAACTTTTTTTTCCCCCCCTCACAGGACCAAGCTAACGCTGTTAGCATGACCGTCCCTCACGTCCAGCTTATAAATCCCGAGAACCAGATCGTGGAGGTGAGTGTGTGTTGTTGCCGCACATGAAAACGCCTCCTCCATATTGCTTTGTACTTCCTTTGATTTACGTTTGTTTGTTTGTGTGTGTGTACGCGCGCAGCCTGACGGGACAATGGCATTGGACAGTGATGAAGGGGAGGAGCCAAGTCCAGAGGCAATGGCCCGTTATCTGTCCATGAGACGCCACACTGTCGGTGTACCAGATCCCAGGTATACACACACACTGACCATGTCACGTGACTTTTAATTTATCTGCATATCTACATAAAACTTAAAAAAAAAAAAAAAAAAAGTAAAAGTAAAAGCTTCGAAGTTATTGAATATTTCTTATTAGAAGGATTGTGTATTTTTTATAATTGTATATATGCTTTTTTTCCCTGAGTGTGTATAAACCTTTTTATTTTCTGTATGTTTAACCGCAATTTATGTAGTAAAAAATATATTTTTTTGTTTGTTTCTTAATTACGATGGGTGTTCGAGTCAAGCCTGGGACTTGGGATAAAAATTTCTGGTGAATAAAAGCGGGAAAAGTGATTGACATTTACAAAATCCTGAAGCACAGTATGGTGAGGAGACGCTTACCTGTTTCAATAGATCAGTCCGGAGGCAGGATGATAGAAAATATCTGTCCTGTAAAGCTGTCCTGATGGTGAATAATCCTAATTTCTGGAAAACCTCAACAAAACAGAGTTCACAGTCCAATACAGTGGAAAACAGCTCTGAGACAAAATGATGTCTGCGATTCCCCACGCTGTTTAAAGGCACAGACACAACACTGTTACTTTTGACATTTGCGAGATCATTTTCCTTAGGCGGCGTTATGGTTTTTGGCCACATGATGGCAGTGGGGGGAGGGGGGAAAGGGGACGGAGATTTAGTCAATTGGGTTGGTATGCTTTACATTTTATATTCGTGTCAAAGGTGTATAAGACTCGGTTTGTCTGACTTAAGAACAAATCCGTCTTATGAACGTGCTCCCGGAACAGAGCGTGTTTGTAAGTCTGGAACTACCTGTATTGATCTTCATTTATTATATTATTAATTATTCATTGTTATAGTTTTTAAAAAGCATCTGTGTGAATTTTTTTGTATACATTTAGTGTATGTTTATTTACCGTTTAAATAAATTATTATTATTTTTTTTTACATTTTTTTTTTTTTTTTTTTACATATGGATTACACGTTGACATCCTTGTATAAGTGTATTGAAATGAATGTGTGTGTCGCAGGACTGAGATGATGCAGGAGGAGCTGAAGTTGCCCCCAGGGTTCGTGCGCGCCCCTCCTCAGGCTCCATTCCCCCAACTGCCCCCTACCATCACACACATACCTACCTTCATGCCAACCCAAAGCCTGCAAACCACACAGCAGCTCGAGTACAAGGTAACATACACCTGTGTGTGTGTGTGTGTGTGTGTGTGTCTGCAACCAGATTTAACCATTCGTGCTGGTCCCTCACCTAAATTTTTTTTCTGTGTGTGTGTGTTTGTGTGTGTGTTTGTGTTTGTGTGTGTAGGAGCAGTCCCTCCTTCAGCCCCCGACCCTGCAGCTGTTGAACGGGATGGGTCCGCTGGGTCGCAGGGCCTCGGACGGAGGAGCGAACATCCAGCTTCACGCGCAGCAGATGCTGAAGAGGCCGCGCGGCCAGTCGCCCCTCGTCACCAGCCCTGTGAGTGTGTGTGCGCGCATTTGTTACCTCAAATACACAACCCACAAATTTTAATCCGCTGCCACAAATGTTTTTTTTTTTGTACTTCACAATCTAATAGGATATTAAAATTATTTTACTTAGTGCATATTTATCAAGTCCGACTCATAAATCTTCCTGAGGAGAGAAACATCTGCGCACCTGCTCAATATTACTGCACACATTACGATTTGTCCTCGACAATCAGATTCAGAATTTTGCAAGTAATTAAGAATCCACATATAAAGCATATGAATGAAAACAAGTAAACTAACAAAATAAAATGCACATTCATATTGGAAGTGTTTGTCACATTATGCGAATGATTTTAATAAAAGAATCATTTTTAAGCATTTACCACAGGCAGCAAATTTCCTGTAGGGGACGCTGTTGGCATCTTGTCAGAGAAATATTGTTTATTAATGTTTATTTCTTTAGCATCCGATTACAGCCGTCGCTCCCGTGGATGAGGAGGGGTCAGACGGAGAGCCAGACCCAGAGGCAGTGCAGAGGTGAGCTCTCTCTGTGTGTGTGTGTGTGTGTGTGTGTGTGTGTGTGTGTGTGTGTGTGTGTGTGTGTGTGTGTGTGTGTGTGTGTGTGTAAAAGAGATGATGGGCTGCTGCTCCAGGTCTCTTCCTGTGAATCTGCTCGTTGGGACACGATTCAATAAAGTTACACATATTGATTTAATTAGGTTTGGAAAAAAAATTTACTTGCTTATAAAATGCATATTTTTGAATATTTTCATTTACAGTGCCATGAAAAACCTTTTTTTGCATATTTGTCTCACTTAAATGATTTTTAAACACATATTTAAAATTTTATTTAAATAAAACATCCTGTTCATTTAAATGAAATCGACACTTCTGTTGAATTGTGATTTCTTGATTCAGCAGGTCTGACAGTAATCAGTGTGGCAAGTGAAATTTAACTCCAGCTTTTCAACAATCACAGTTCATTTAAGATTTAGCCAGGTGAGGGCAATTACTTTTTCACATAGGGACAGATAGGTTAGAATAGCTATCCCCCCCCCCCTTTAATTTAACAAATGAATAAATGTAAAAAGAATTTAAAAATAGTACAATCAATTTACTAAATAATATTTTTTTTAATAATTAAAAACAGATTTTTGTATTTAATTGGATTAACTTTGTCTGATATTAAAGTTCGTTTGATCTGAATCATTTAAACATTACAAATTTGCAAAAAAAAAAGTCAGAAAAGGGTGAAAATACTATTTCATTGCAATTAATTAATCAGTTATATATAATAAATCTGCTAACTAATTGCTTATCCCGGTCGGTAAATTCAGTGTTTTTAGACAGTTCATGAATCTTTAAAATTTAGTTTTGTTTGAATTATAAAAGGCTTTTCAGTCAATTCAGGCTAATTTTAGGTTTTTCAATTTTTTTGTTTGTTTTAATTAAATGTAATTTGCTGTAATTGAAATTATATTTGTATAATTTAAATTGAAACATTTATTTTTGTTATTTTTGTTCATTTTGAAACGTAACTTGCAGAACGTTTGAAATTGAGAATGATTTTAGATTTAATAATCACACATTGAGTCGTGTCCCAAAAGCTCTGAATGAAGAATCTGGACTGTTCGAGCTCGAGTGTAAACGCTTCACTCACACAGAGTTCCTTTAATTCAGCCGCATTTAGAGCATTTAGGAAGCAGAAGAACACGCAGCAAACACGATTCCACACTGAGCAGCTTCATCTGGAGCGCCGATAATGTGTCACTGCTTTCCAGAAAACATTTCATTCAGCCTTGAAATATTATAACTTATCCTTTAATTGAATTCCGGCAACAACGACAAAAAACAAACAAGACAACAGTGTATACACACTCACTGGCCATATCATTAGGTACACTTGTTCAACTTGTGCAACTATTCGCATCTTGAACGTGTACAACTGCATCGGCTACATGATCTGCTCGTCAATATGGACCGAAATCTCTAAGGAATGTTTCCAGCACCTTGTTGAATCTGTGCCACGAAGAATTAAGGCAGTTCTGATTGGGGGGGGGGATCCAACCCAGTACTCGTAAGGTATACCTAATAAAGTGGCCAGTGAGTGTATGTATGTACACAATAATGTGTAGGAGTCTTGAGCCGCACATCATTTCTTTGTATTAAATTGATGTAGAATAAATGAGATAAATGGGAACAGGCTGTGTGTAGGATCGTGTGTGTGTGTGTGCGCGCGTGCGTGTAGGTGTGTCAGTCTTTAGGAGCTCTGTGTGTGTGTGTTCGCCCTTGTGGCTTACAGCGCTTTTCTGCTGCTTGTGTGTTTGTGTGTGTGTGTGTGTGTGTGTGTGTGTGTGTGTGTGGGAGCTGCTCGCTGTGCTGGGTGTCGTTGGGTGCAGGGTGCGTACTAAAGGCTGCAGCACTGCTTTCTGCCACCGGGGGCGCCATTCCCTTTGCTATCTTTCTTCCCCCTCTTTCGTTTTCTTTTTCTCTTCCCTAATTTTATTGAGTTCTGGCTTGTCATAAAATCTAAACAATCTAAATTCTCCTAAATTCTCTGTTGCTGAAACCAACCAAACCAAACTTGGCTTCGCTTCTTAATAAGCTTTGCCTAATAATAATAATAATAACAATAAGCATCCGAAACCGAGGGCAAAGGACACATCCTGTCTTCCAATCGGACTTGCCAAAGAGGCGGCCAATCAGAGAGCTGATTCGTGCTGCTTCCTGTCTTTGCCCCGCCCCCTCCCCTTCACCTTCACTGCACAGGTACTTGGCGAACAGCTCCAAGCGACACACAACGCACAACGCAGCGAGCTCGAGCTACACCTCCACCGAGCTCTCGAACGACATTCAGAGAGCACGCACAAGGGGCTGGATCCCCGAGTACTCACGGTGAGAGAACACACACTCTCTCTCACACACCGCGCACACACACACACACACACACACACATACACACACTCATACAAACACCAGCGGTGAAGAGAGGTTTATTAGGACTCTGGACAGTGTGTGCGTGAGATGCATGTCTTTGGGTTTGACCTTTGCCTGACCTGTGGTCTGAACTCCAGCTCCAGTCTCTTACACACATACATACATGTGTAAGCTGTGTCACGCAGTGCGTGTGTATGTGGCTCAGACTGGACATGGATGATCCGAATGCTGCATGACCTGCATGACTCCATGACCCCAAATATGACTTTTTACTGTGTGTGTAGTGCGGTATACACACGCCAAAGAATGATTTATTGGGTTGTTAAAGATCACAAATACGTCTTGTCTAATCAACTAATAAACTAATGAAACACTGGTGTTTTTTATTTATTTATTTATTTTTATCTGTAGGGGAACAGATTGAGGAATTTATTACAATGTGTAAGTGGGTTTAGTCAAAGGTACTTTTGAACAAATGTAACGACTTGAGGTAACTTGGGGTAAATAAGGTTTAGGTAACTGAGCAGCGCAAACACTATACTCAAACACTACGCAGTCTGGGGTAACTGGCTGAATGTGCTCGGGTAACTGATGGAGCCCCCTCTGGGGAGACTGATGGAGCCCCCTCTGGGGAGACTGATCGAACCTTCAGAGAGGACTCGGCACTCTGGGGTGGACTGATGGACCCCCCCCCCCTCTGGGGTGGACTGATGGACTCCCCTCCTCTGGGGAGACTGCAGCCCCCTCTAGGGTGGACTCAGCACTCTGGGGTTACTGATTGAGCATTCTGGTTGAGTATACTAGGCTAAATGATCGAGCCCACTGGGGTGACTGATCGAGCCCACTGGGGTGACTGATCGAGCCCACTGGGGTGACTGATCGAGCCCACTGGGGTGACTGATCGAGCCCACTGGGGGTATCTGACCGAGCCCACTGGGGTGACTGATCGAGCCCACTGGGGTGACTGATCGAGCCCACTGGGGTGACTGATCGAGCCCACTGGGGTATCTGATCGAGCCCACTGGGGTGACTGATCGAGCCCACTGGGGTGACTGATCGAGCCCACTGGGGTGACTGATCGAGCCCACTGGGGTGACTGATTATCGAGTGTAAGGTACTGAGGTAGATCTAAGCAGTCCAGTGTGCCTGATTGCCTGACTGTAGGTAAATTGACTGTGCAGTCTAGAGTAAGTTATTAAGCACTTTGTAGTAACTGTTCAAGCAGCCTGGGTTAACTGGTTTAATCAGGCGGTTATTTGTAAGTAATTGAGGAGATTTATTTAGTTTAAGTAATCACACAGTTAATGGTTAATAATTCAGCAGTTCAGGGCAACTAACCATGCTTTTCCAGGTAACTAATCAAGTAATCTGTATAACTAATCCTGCATGTTATAGTAGTTCATCATCCAGGCTATTATTTATAATTGATTTATTATAAATAATCAGGACAAAATATTGAACTACCTCTGCATTTTATATACTGTTTAAGGCAAAGCAGGACTTTGACCCCAGGATCGAGTACGTCATTCACAGACGTACAGCATTTCTTTGCACGTTTTTTCCATGTTTTACTGGCTAAGAGACTCATCACCGTGCTGTGCTTGAAGTCTACTTTAACACAGTCACTCCCAGAAATTTCATCACAAGTCCTGGTTTGATTTGAACGCCCCTCATGGATCAGTTGGATTTGGTCTAAGATATTTATCAGGACGGTTTAGTGTAGCTCAGGGTGACTAGTTTTATTGCACCTTATTAGAACCTGGTCAGATCCCAGTTGCATCATTTCAGGAATTGAAGTGTCTTCTTAGCGTGGAAAGGATTGATTAATTGGAAACGCCTGGTCTAGAGTAATGAAGAGGTTTAGAGCAGGATGATCAGTTCGGTCTAGAGTAACACATTTATCATTTTTGGTGTTGGGCAGCTAATCAGCGGTGTTTATCTTGGGGAAATTATTGCTACAGTCGCTCGAATGCTCAGGCGAGAATAAACGATTAATCTGTGTGCTCTATTCTAACTAAATGTTAAAAGTGGTGTAGGATAACCAAATTATTTTTCTGTATCTCAGTGGTGGTGCTTTGCTGTGGTTGCTGAATGTGGCAGACAGTGTGGCAGAGGGATAACTGATCTATAGGCTGAGATATAACTGATCAATATGTCCAAAGGGGGGGGGGGGGTGGAATTAAATAAACACTTCCAAAATGTGAATTTTAAATATTCCCAAGTCGTCCAACACTTAATGAATGTATTTGTGTGTCTTAAAGATCGTCCTATAAAGACTGTAACACACTGCACTTACCCATGGAGCGCTTCTCTCCTGTGCGACGCTTCTCCGACGGAGCCGCGACCATCCAGGCTTTTAAAGCCCAGCTAGAAATCAGACAGCTCAAGCAGGTAAATTAAACCTTTTAAACGACTCTCCCGATTGGCTGCTGATCCTGCCGGACTTCGAGTGTTGCGTCACCACCAATGCTCCGCTCTACAACCTTTATCCTGTGTGTGTTAGGAGTGTGAGCAGCTGCAGAAGATGTACGCCGCCCCACAAGATGAGAAACTACTGGAGCACACGCAGCAACAGCACGTCCTCTACCAGCAAGAACAACAGATCCTACACCAGCAAATACAGGTACATGAACACACACACACACACTGTTTAGATACTAATTCATATGTATGAATATATTATTATATATATATTCGCTCTGGGTGTTTTTTTGCAGGCCCTTTCTTTGGGACACGGAGAAAACCAGCCCAGTCTTCTTACCCACCAGCTACAAAGGTATAAAACATAACACACAGGGTTTGTGTTGATCTTAAAGCAGAACGTACACTGCGTTCCAAATTATTACGCAAATTATATCTTTCCCTGATTTTCATAATTAGTAAATGCAAATGACTGTCAGTATAATTTTCTAGTCATCAACTATTAGGGTATCATTTTAATTTTATTGAACAAACCTCCTAATGATAATATTTATTTTAAAAATAAGAAACTGAAAATGCACAGTTCCAAATTATTAAGTTATTAAGAACTGAAAATAGGCTTCTGTTGAATTTGCAGCATTATGAGGTCATATTTACTGAAATCAAAAACTATTTCAATCAGAAACATCCTAACAGGGCTACATGTTACATCTTAACATAGGACGCCTTCTTTCATATCACCTTCACAATTCTTACATCCATTGAACTTGTGAGTTTTTGGACAGTTTCTGCTTGAGTTTCTTTGCAGGATGTCAGAATAGCCTCCCAGAGCTGCTGTTTTGAATCAAACCGCCTCCCACCCTCATAGATCTTTTGAGGATTCTCCAAAGGGTCTCAATGGGGTTGAGGTCAGGGGAGGACGGTGGCCACACCATGAGTTCCTCATCTTTTATTCCCATAGCAGCCAATGATACAGAGGTATTCTTTGCAGCATGAGATGGTGCATTGTCGTGGAAGATGAAGATGATTTTGTTACGGAAGCCACGGTTCTTCTTTTTGTACCATGGAAGAAAGTGGTCAGTCAATATACTTTGCCGAGGTCATTTTCACACCTTCAGGGACCCTACAGGGGCCGACCAGCTCTCTCCCCATGATTCTGGCCCAAAACATGACTCCAGCACCTCCTTGTTGATGTCGCAGCCTTGTTGGGACATGGTGGCCATCCACCAACCATCCACTACTCCATCCATCTGGACCATCACGCTTAAGTTATTATGAAATATCTAATGTTTTTATACTTTGTCCAAGGTATTGCAATATTTGATGCTTTTCGGCAGCAGAGATCCTTTTTCTTTCCCATATCGCTTGAAACCTGCGGCCTGTTTAATAATGTGGAACAACCTTCTTCAGTACTTTTCCTTTAATTGGCCTCATCTGGCAAACTAATTATCACACGTGTCTGAGATTCATTTCAGTGATCACTTCAGAGCCCTGAGACACGACACCATCCATGAGTTTAATTTAAAAACTAAACATTTAATGTTTGACACTTGCATCCAATTTGCATAATAATTTGGAACACAGTGTATATCCATGTCTACAGTGCTTTGTGTATGTCTCTCTCTCTCTCTCTCTCTCTCTCAGGTTGCGTATTCAGCCCTCGAGCCCGCCGCCTACGCATCCCAGCAACCACCTCTTCAATCCAGCCAATCAGAGTCCACCACCAGGAAGCCAAGGGATGATGCCGGCACACGGTAGTACACGTCTCTCAGAATCTCCTTCGTTTTATTCCACTCTGATCAAGCGATTGATGTTGTCCCTCCTCCTGTTTTTATTAATTTATTTATTATTGCCCCCCAGGTGGACCCTTCCAGCACACCCCTGATTTGTACCAATCATCCGGCGGCAGCCCGCCCCCTTCCGCTCTGCCCTGCATGTCCATGGCCAGTCAGCCGCCGCCTCCTCAGCCCCCTGGCCCCGCCCACGCGTTAGCCCAGCAGCAGCAACAGCCGGTGACCATCCAGGTCCAGGAGGTGGAGCTCGGGGGCGGAGCCCAGAGGCAGAGTTTCCTAACGACGCCGTGCCACCGAGTCCTGGGGAAGCAACTGAGCGCAGACAACGCAGAAACACACAGGTGCTAACGCGGACCGTGGACGTCTGTGCTCGGAATTCTGGGACTTTTCTTCAAAATTTATTTTCTCATCTGCTTTATAAAGTCGTCTTTGTTGTATTGTAAATTCAAAATAGTCTTTAGATACAGAGGTAACACAACACACAATTGGTTCAGTGCTTACAGTTTTTTTAATCATTGTGTTTTTAATAAATTTCAATGTAATAATTTTTTTGTAAAAAAAATAATTTGTCGCCTAATTCGTTTTTTTTTTTTTTTTTTTAACCTGGTTAGTATTTTTCCACCCAAAGATTCTTCCTTTGTGACTTTTTAATTATTTCTATTTGAAACTACTGCTCCGTGTTTTGGACGTTATGGATTCCGTGTCGGAGGTACAGTGAGAGTTAACTCTGCAGCTACACGTCCATGTCCATGTAGAACTGTTGTGGAATTAGTTTTCTTCCTTAATTATAAACAAATGTAGCTGTTTACCAAAATGTTTAGAGTCCTGTGTTTTGAAAAAGTGCGATTTGGGACGTAGCCTTTGTTAGATCTCTTATAGAAATCGTAGAAATATAATTCTGCACAAACAACTGAACCTTTTAGAATGATGTCTGATCCAGTTCCCTGTCCTGTCCTGTTCCCCCTTTGCAGCCGCAGTCTGGGTCGTTTCCACTGCTCCACATCGGCGTACGAGCACGCCCAGTTCTGCGCCCATGTAGGCGCAGGCACCTACAACCCCTACGCCCAGGCGGCGTCCCTCAAAGTGCCCGGCTTGGACGGTTACCCCGGTTACGGCAGCCCGTCGGCCCTGCAGCAAGCGCTGCTGTCTCCGACGCCTCTGGAGTACCGCGTGGCACAACAGCAGCAGCACCAACACCACGTCACACCCATACTGCAGGGCCTGCTCTCGCCGCGGCACTCGCTAACGGGCCACGCGGACCCACGCCTCACGCCGCACGACCTCGCCAACCTGCTCAAACGCTCGCGGCCAGCCATGCCCTCTAACAACAACAACAATCCTCCACCGCCTCCGCCAGCGGAGTATCCCGACAATCTGCTGCTCAATCAGGTACACGGTCTTTTTAATATTTTATTATTATTATTGATTTTAAAATGAACAATTTCAGCTGGAAATGAGGATAAATTAGAGTTTGAGTTTGAAAGCTGTTCATGTTTGGACGCTGCAGGACTATAGCGACAATCTTCTGATGCTGGAGCCGACCCAGCCTCCGCCCGCGCCGCAGGCTCCGCCCCAAACACACTACCATCACCACCACCTGCTGCAGATTCGGACTCCGCCCTCAGAGTGCCAAGCTCCGCCTCTTGCTCACTCGGAAAGCATGGAGGAAGACGACGTCGCCGCCGCCTACCACGATGGCCTGCTGGCCAAGGTCGCCACGACGACGGCGTCCAGAGGTGAGAGAGCGCTCACGTGTACAGTGTTGCACTATTTAATTTCTCCATAAGGGGGCGTCATGTATCGGATATTGTTTTATAAGTACTACACTCTCTCTCTCTCTCTCTCTCTCTCTCTCTCTCTTTGCAGTAGCGATGGAGGCCGACCCTCGTCCTGGTCAGGGAGACGCGTATCGACCCCGGGCCATGCTCCAGCGCCATCACACCATCCAGACTACGGATGACGCCTTCGTACGTCCACTCTGTTCCACGTCTCACGTTTGGTGATAATGTATTTACAGTCGACCCCCGAAAATTGTGGAAAAATTCACATTTTGGATGTCGTCAAAAATATACTCCCAAAACACTTTTTATACATTTTAATAAATTACATTAAATTTAATTATTATTTTTAAATAAAAAAAATATATATTAAATAAAAAAAAAAAAAAACGAACAAAACAGAATGTAAAAGTAAACTTGTATACTGTATTATACTGCTGTGTTATTGTGTTGTTATATTTTATATGGAAGTTGATTTTGTTTATGTCAGTATAAACACTGCTGATCAAACGTTTGGGATCACTTGCTAATTTCTTTGTTTTTGTTTAGTGATTTATTTTCTACATCCTACAACAATACTGAGGTTTTAAAAAAAAACTTTGAAATAAAACATGTAATTATGTAACAACAACAATATCAGTAAGTTGTTATTTTAAGTCACGGAGGTCAGCGGTTCTGTAATAGTTCTTGTAAGAACAGTATTGTGTGTCGAGTGCGTTTGTAAAACCCATCGAGCTCCATGATGATGAAACTGTCCCTCATGAAGACCTTCACAGGAGATCAAGACCAGAACTACCTCTGCTGCAGAGGAGACGTTCATTTAGAGTCACCAGCCTCAGAAATCACCAATTAACAACCAGCAGCTCAGATTAGAGCCGTTATGAAGCTTCACAGAGCAGAAGTAGCAGATAAACATCTCAATATCAACTGTTCAAAGGAGATTATTGTGTAATTTCGATAATACTGATAAATACCTTCAGTATTGTTTTACAGTGTAGAAAGAAATAAAAATCAGGAACGACCGTGAAGTTAGAAAGTGATCCCAAACTTTTAAGCGGTTGAGTGTGTTACAAAACCAGGAAATATATATTGTTCTTCATAGGGCTGCACGATATTAGGAAAATATGCGATATTGTTGTTGAATATTGCGATAACGATATTTCTTGCGATGTAACATTTCCCTAGAGAAATGCACTTTATTATTATTATTCCCTTTATTATTAAAAGTCATTTATATATGTAATGATGATACTAAAATAAACAGGTAATAGATATTCGTCTGATGTAATTAAATCTAATTCAGGCAAAAAAGAAAATAAATATAAATATTTAGACTTCAAAACACTATGAATGACTTAAACTCCTCAGCAGATATTCTGACTTCTGATTTGCTTGACACATGAATTAAATTTCATTTATCACACCTCTTTGCGATACAGATATCGCGTATACCATTATGGCACTAACGATGATTTTTCGATATATCGTGCAGCGCTAGTTTTTAATAGTTTATCGTTAAATTGCATGACGCTTGTTTCCGTGAACAATTATTCGCGGGGGTCTAAGGAGAACTCCCCGAACCGCGTCGACTGTATTACAAACACAAATGAAGCGCAAACGGCGCACCGTGGTCGAGTGCAGATGTGTCTTTGACCTTTGACCTCTCTTCGCCCCGCCCCCCCTTTACAGGACCAGGCAGAAATGTCTGGAATGAGCCTATTGGCCGGGAAGGCGCTAAGCTCCGCCCGCATGTCTGACATCCTCAGCCAGTCGACTCTGGTCGGAAGCGAGCAGCTGCACCAGAGGGAGGAGTCAGGTTCAGTCGCTTGTTCCTTCACTTTTATACACACACACACTAAACACTAAAGCTGTGGACGACATGTTATATTGATGTGTGTGTTGTTGTGTGCAGTGTGTAACGTGGAGGACGATCTGCACTCGGCTGCGTGTTACCCCTCCTCCTGCACCAGCGACATGCTGCTCACTTACAAACCCCAAGACCTTCAGTACAGCATGGAGCAGGCCGGCGTCTAACACACCGGTAATACTGTGTGTGTGTGTGTGTGTGAGAGAGAGAGAGTTCTGAACTTCCTGTATGTTAATGTATATATAAATCTCTCTCTCTGTCTCTCCACAGGTGTGTGTAGTGTGTATAAAGCTCCACATCCGTCTCCTGTGTTCAGCTGCATCATGCCAAACCTCCATCGTGTGTGTCTGCGCGTCAGTTCGTTCGTGCGTGTGTGTATGCGCATGTGTATGTGCGTGCATGTGCGCACCCTCCAAGAAGAGGCTCGCGCATCGTCTCGCTCTTCCCACTTTTTGGATTGGACGAACCGGGTGACTTCCTCTCCCTCTGACTCCGCCCCCTCTCAACCGTCCACCTCCTCCTCCTCTGGGCCCGCCCCTTCTTCTGTCTCGTCCGACATCGCCGTAGCGAGGCGTCTGCACACAGTCCTACGTAGACACATCTGTATAAATATCACCACACACACACACACACACACACACACATCCTCACACACACGAAGCCACAAACCCAAAGTATTTCACAAAAAGCCTGTCCTTTGTGTGTTTTTACTTTATTTTAATTTTATTTTTTAAGTTCTTTTTTTCGTTTTTCTCGGAAGCGGAGTAGCGTCGGCGGTTCGTAACCCCTCCCCCCAATCCGAGCGGTGCACTCTGACACGCTGCCGGGGGTGGACGGACCCCGGAGACCTTCGCCATGGCACAGGACAACCAGCTCTCATTCGTTTCGTTTTGTCTCCTTCTCTCTCTCTCTCTCTCTCTCTCTCTCTCTCTCTCTCTCTCTCGTCTTTCTTCTTCTTTTCGTTTTTTATTTTTAAACGCATTTTTATGCCTAATGTTCACGTAGGAATTATGATCATTATTATTTTTTATTATTAATTATTATTGTTATTGTTTTCTGTAAAAGAAGTTTTATGGTTATAATATTATAATGACAATTATTAATATTATTAAAAGAGAGTTAAAAAAAAAATCGGTGTTGCAAACAGAAAAAAAAAAACACGATCCTGCACTTTCAGTTTAAAAGCGAGCTTTATTTTCTTGATTCTCCCTCTTACTTTTCACTCCCTCCCTCATTCCATTCATTCCACACCCCTCTCTCTCTCTCTCTCTCTCTCTCTCTCTCATTTCCTCTTCCTGTACAGTGACGCCGTGTATAGACCTCAAACCCTTCTGTATTTCAGCTTTTCATGTACATGTGTACGGTTTGACGTATTTCTTTATTTGTATGTAGTTTTTTCCCCTCCTCCCTATAAAGAGAGAGAGAGAGAGAGACGCTCGTTTATCCCACAGGCCGAGGAGAGTGTAATTATTTTTTTTTTCTTATGTTTAAAATTTTTTTTTATTTTATTTTTTTTGCTGCTTTTTACCGTTTTATTCATGTGAGTGAGAGAGAGATGCTAGCTCATACATATCGCCACACGTCAGCATTCAGTCTCCGTCCTTTTCTTTTGTACATCTGTCTGTCTCTCTCTCTCTCTCTCACACACACACACACACACACACACACGGCTTGAGGTTCGCATCCGACCTCAACGATATTTGTCCAAAGATGCAGCTTGCTAAGTCCGATAGCGAAGTATTTCAAGTGCACTAGGTTTGAAGTGCACTAGGTTCTTAATGAGCGGACTCGACTGAAGTTTCACTAGCAGGCGTCGCCGGTTAACATTCGTGAGTTAGTCGAGAATTCAGCACTCGGCTACTAACAGGACGAAGTGCACAAGTGCGCTAGATTAGAGATTTGGGAAACCGATCTTTTGCGAATGGAATCAACGTTTGTGTATGTGTGTGTGTGTGTGTGTGTGTGTGAGAGA
The DNA here is from genome assembly GCA_030522415.1 of Channallabes apus. Classification (NCBI taxonomy): domain Eukaryota; kingdom Metazoa; phylum Chordata; class Actinopteri; order Siluriformes; family Clariidae; genus Channallabes; species Channallabes apus. Next base: position 2,750,091 of record CM060126.1, on the reverse strand, counting down.
GAGTGTGTCCATGTTAATGTCATGTATTTTGCACCCCGTGCCTTGCGTCCGTGCCCCAGGTGCATGCTGGGTCGTCGTGGATGAAGGCAGTGTCTTCATCGTGTCTTCTCTGTTCACTTTCTTCCTCCCAGTCATTTCATATTTTTTTTTGTTCTTTTATTTTATTTTATTTTTTGTTGTTGTTTCGTTTTTGTTTTGAGTACAAAAAAATACTAAAGTGCAACAACAAATGGTTAAAAAAAAAGAATTCCAAACAAACTGAGAGAATAATAAATATATATAAATAAAGAAATAAATGAAAACCTGATGGTTGTGTTCGGTCTCTCTGCGTGTGTGTGTGTGTGTGTGTGTGTGTGTGTGTGCGCGCTAAACTGGTGTTCTGATTCTTGTTTTTAAATATTTCATTGCTTTTTTTTTTTTTTTTGCTTGTTTTAGCTTATTCTTCATTTTGTTTTTCTTTCCTTTTTTATTCTTTTTTTTTTTTCAGTCAATCTTTTTTTGTTTACTTCCTTATCCTTTTTTTTTTTTTTTTCTTCATTGATGCCTTGTTTTAAAACTCCCTTTATTTCTCTATATAATCTCCTGTTACACTAAAGCACATCCTAGTGTTTCACTTGGACACCATCAGGGTAGAACGTTTTCTCAGGTCGTCAGAGTCATGATCGAACATCCTGTCTGATTCACGTCTGAAACACCGGCCTCCCGGGAACCCCTTTAATGGCCCCAACATGTCGAAATGTCTTGGAGCGAGGTCAGGACTGTACGGGGGACGTGGGAATAAATCCCAGCTGAGTTCCTGTAATGTACAAGTGGTGTTGAATGATTGACAGATGTGTCTCTTTTGAAAATGAACGATCTCAGTTTTCAGGTATCGGGCTTTCCATTCACAGTTAACTCGAAGTTTACGGTAACAACTGCGCTGGTCTCTGAGCCACCTCGTCTGGGATCGTCATTCACGGACGTACGTCCTTCTTTAAAACTTTTGCACCACTTGAATGTTTTACTGCGACTAAAAGTCTCATCACCGTACTGTGCTTAAAGTCTTCACTCACCAGAAATGTCAAAGTCCCGGTTTGACTTGAACGCCCCTTGGATTTAGAGCAGTTTTCAGTGTTAAACTGTGCCTATTATTATTATTTTTGTAAAAAAGTGTCTGAATGTTATGTATTTGGTGAGAATTTGTTTCCCAGGCCTGAGATTGTATAGCCAGGTTATATCACCCCCTGGTGGTTCGTCCTGATATGACGGCAAGTTTTTTCTGTTTTTATGTCTGAAAACAGGAAAAAGCAGGAAAAACATTTCTAATAATACCTGTGTGTGTGTGTGTGTGTGTGTGTGTGTGGACCAGACCTGAGGTTCTTGTTTGTACATTACGTCAAAAACAGACACTGCCGCTACATGTTTGTAGCTTTAATATACAGTAGACTGAAAACCTTTTAAACAGCAGATGAACTGATTGGATCGTGGAACTGGTTCTGATCAACACATTCAGAGGAAACTTATACGCCGGAATTAGATTTTATTAAATGATCATTCATTTAAAAATTCTTTCCTAAGTTAAAGTATTTTCTTTAAAACTTATTTCACACACACTTGGTAAGAACACACACTAGTCTTCCCCCTGAGGTTTAAAAACACATCGTCTCTCTGGAAACTAGAAATCCTGCTACGTTTCCAAATCATCCGTTCCCTCATACAGATACATCTGGAACATCTGCCTGACCTCCTGCTCTGTGTTTGTTCTGCACATGGTTAATGAGGACCGAGACTCTGGAGCTCTTGGATCTACTCATCTGGTCTGCATGTGGGTTCTGCACTGCAGAGGCTTTTCAGGCCAGACTAATGGAGCTGCGGAGGAGCCGATGGGTTTAATCCAGAGGCTTCGAGCGTTTCAGTGAACATCTGGAGCAAAGTCATTAATAACGCTCACCAGATTTACAGCTAAATATGAATCACGTGGTTGAAAGAAATCCATCTCTCTGATTAAACCTACAGTCTGAACTGACTGGAGCATTAATGCAGGTGTCCCCCATACCCCCCCCCCCCCCCCATCTCCCTCCCTCTCTCTCTCTCTCTCTCGGTCTCACACACACACTCTCACTCTCAGAGGCAGTACTACATCCTTCTGTTGGTGTGTGTGTGTGTGTGTGCTGTACCAGCTGCAGTGAGTGTACGAGCTCCTGAAGGCATGCATGGATCCACGTACAGCTAAAACACCTCAGTCTGAAACATCTGCCCTGAGGTAGGTGTGTGTGTGTGTGTGTGTGTGTATTGATGATATTCTTGCGTATGATTCACTGACGTCATCATGAACCGAGTGTGTCCTGCATCTTAGTGGTGTGTGTGTGTGTGTGTGTGTGTGAGAAGGTTTTTCCTGAGCATGCATCTTCGGACAGAACAACATGGCCTCCGTGACCGTTCTGTACCGTTCTGTACCGTTCTGTACCGTTCTCTGTAATCCTGATGTGTATTGATTTCCCAGGATCAATGACGACCCGCTCACACCGATCAGCTCACTAGTCATTTATTCACCTAATTATTTATTTGTTTGTCCATTTATTTGTCCCCAGGTTCTCGGAACCGACAGAATTTCTGTCTTTTGCGAACCAAAACACGGTGGATGTGAATTATTGATGAGCTCTGAGCGTCACCATGCCGTGTGTCATTCTGTCCCTCTGTCCTTCTTGTCCCAAGCCTCGTTCCTTTCTGACATGGATCTGGTGTATCATCAGTTTCCCTCCATCGTCACGGAGCTTCTGCAGCTCGTCGCCATCATATGAACTCTAGCTGGTTTACCTTGTAAAGGTTCCGACCTTATATCCAGCATCAGCAACCTTTTTTCTTTATAGTTCTCCTTTATAATTTGATCCTTGATTACTTTCCAAGTCCGTTTAACTCTCGGATGATTCTCGTCCAAATATGATTAGAGACTTGTTCTTTTTAAGGAGGTTTTCTGTGTGTAAAGAATCAATGACACTTTATTATGAAGAGCTGAAGACATCACATAATCCATTTATTTCTACACTAGTGTTGTTGACCGTAAAGAGAACTAGATTAAAGCTAATAATAATCTGCTGATCTTTAATGTAATCAGTGATATTATTATTATTATTATTATTATTATTATTATTATTAGAGGCTGAAGTCCACGTACGTGTACGTGTGTGTTTCTGTACAGCAGAACTCTCTGTCTAACTTATTAATATAGAGAAATGACATTCTGTAAGGTTGAGTATCTGACGCCTTGTTTACACTAAGTTGTCCTTCTTTGGTGCTCAGACAAATACACTCCCTGTTCGGTAATCGGAGAGAGAATCACAGATGAGAAATGGAAAAAGTCGATCAGATAAAGATGAAGTTTTGTCTTAAAACGACTCCAGCGTGTTAAAATTCACTTATACCACTTCAGCGCTGTTATTTCAGACAAAGTGAAAATATGAACTAATCCCAGTCAAAATATTCACTTTATCTTTTCTAATTAATATCTATTGGTGCAGGTGTTTGTTTACATTGAGACAGTAGCGCATTAGTAGATTATTATACAGTAGATTATTAAATCCAGCACATAACTGTTCATAACATCACTTTTACTCCACATTTAGATTTAAACTGATGCTGCAGATTAAACTACAGGCAGAGATCAAAGGACTGCAGGAGATTCTGTAAAGTCTCTGTTTATGTAAAATTCCCACAGTTTATAATCTGGTGTAAAAACCTTCATGTTAACCTTTAGATTTCATTATAATTATATTCGATATTATTGTCCAATGTACAGACAGAACCTTTTCTTTATTTATATAGATTTAAACTCCAGTAGCTCGTCTCTGTTAATAAAACGAAAAGTGAATAAACATTTCCTTCACCATCTGATCATGTTGTACTGTATGTCTGATCGCTCGCCGCTCAGCCCGACGTCTCAATTACATGACATGGTGTTAATCTTCTGCCCTTTATTCCATCACTCTGCCTTCTCACCTTCTCTACGTTACTTTAGGAGAGGATGGAGTTTGTGTGCGTGAGGTGGAGGGCGAGGTTCTCCATTCTGCTCCTCTACACCTTCACCTGGGGCTGGACGGGTGAGGAACCGAATCGACAGTAGTAATGAGCTCTAGGGTGCTTTTACTTTAAGCAGAATTAATTGATTTAATCTAATTTTTCTGGATATCTGTCTGACCGAGTTACTGATAAACAATATATTAAACACAACCGCTTTCTGAAGTTGACTCTGAACAGAAATCGACGTTGTTGATAACATGAACACGAGAGTCTAATAGAGATCGATTGTTGATTAATTAAACGTAATCACGCGCTGTATTGTTAGCCTCTTTCATTACTTTGACGCTTAGCTAGCTCATAGCTCCCATTGCTATCCTGTAAAATGCATTAATCTACATTTTAATAATACTGTAAGCACACAGAGTGCAATAAGGTTAAATGACAAAACATTTACTGCAAATAATCCATTGTTATAAAAAACTTTATTGGAATGAAACAAAAAACCGAACACATTTTGCTCAGTAGCGTAGCTAGTCAGCTAACTCACTTCTAATCTTAGCTTGACAAGTGCAGCCGTTCAAGATGCTTGAACCTGCAGGAGACAGAGTGGGCGGGATCTGTTGCCCAGGTAAACATCAATCACTTTAGTGCACTAAACGTGCTTTCGTAATCGCTTGCCCGTCATTTCTGTTAACTACGCCCGGTGGAATTGTTTCGTTCTAGTCTTTTCTATGTGGTGTGTAGCTGAGTCGTGATGTGGTGTGAGTGACTCTCGTGTTTGATTAAAAAAAACGTTTGATCGTCTCGATTTAAACGTAGCGGGTAAAAGTACAGGCTTTTCATTAAAAAGTATTGAGTAGAAGTAAAAAATATCAGATATGGAAAATACACAAGTAAAAAATCCTTACAGTAACAAAGTGGTTCGTTTCCTACTAGTGTAGGAGTTCAACAGTAGAAATGACAGGTCTGTCCGCTTTCCTCCACACCGCTGGAAGCGTTCAGACTCAGTGGAACATCAAAAAGTCATCATGAAAATATTCCAAGTTAATAGTAGTTACACATTAATAATTACACTATTAACTGAATATGGATCTGCATCTTTGTTGTGTGCTGAAAAAATTTGGAAACATCTGGTTTAATTTATTGCTGTTTTTGTCTTTTACTTAACCAACCATGACCAGGAAAAATCATAACTGGCAGAGTTGATATATTTGTTTGTATATGTTTTGTTAATACACAGGCCATGCGCGTGCGCTTGACCCCACCCCTAAGATTGATGGACGCCAACACTCCGAGGTCACCGTGCAGGAAAACGTCACTCATAGCTTCAATTGCCAATCAGAAGGCTGGAGTCCTCAAGCCCCGCCCCTGCTCACTTGGTACCTCAACGGCGAGAGACAGAGCGAGGTTTCGGGTAGTCGGGGGCCGGGGCGTCTGGTGATGACGTCGCCTAATGACAAGGGAACGATGAAGTATAGCGCAGAGCGGAACAGCACGTTCACTCTCAGGCCCAGGAAGTGGGACCGCGAGCTGGTGTGTGGCGCCTCGAACCCAGACGGTCGAGAGAGCTACAACGCCACCGTTGTCCTTAATGTTCAGTGTGAGTGATGAGAAACGCACACATCCGACATTTCATTATTACACTAAAGGAGTGTTAATGACTATAGAAACCAGCACAGACAGGTTAAGGAAAGCAGTTGAACTTTGACCTCCTCTATGTTAAATTTGTCATGGAACCTTTTTTAAAGAAAAACCTTTACTAGAGTAAAGAGTCACATGGTTTAAAAAGGTCCCCTGAACTCATTTTCTCTCACAGTTCAGCCGGAGATCCTACGAGTCAACGCCCACTACAGCGAGACCTCTGACCCCGGGATCTCCCTGGTGCTCTTTGCGTTGGTTCGCTCCAACCCCCCCGCCACCATCACGTGGGTGGATCAGTCCGGCCAGCTGGTGACCAACACCACCGACTTCCTCATCCTGGACTCTCGGAGCTACCCGTGGCTGGCCAATCACAGCCTGCAGGTCATGCTGAGCAGCCTATCGGGAAACGTCTCTCTCAGCGCCAACAACAGTATCGGCTCCGCCCACACCAACCTGACGCTCACAGGTACGCCATCAAGATTTGAGCTGGGTTATCTTTAATTAATCAACTAATTAGCGCCTCCGAGTGGCGCAGTGGTAAAGCGCTTGCCCTATCATCCGGAGATCGCTGGTTTGAACCCCAGGTGATGCTGTTTTCCTCTCACAGCCCGAGGCATAGAGAGAGCTGATTGGCCGAGCTCTATCAGGGGGGACGAATGAGAGGTACTTGCGCTCCCACATTGGTCATAGCTCTACAGCCAATCAGGGGCGTCTGTGAGCTCGCGCACACGGAAGGAGCGACTAGCGCTTTCCTCAGAGTGTGTTACTCCGCCCCAACGGTGCGTGAGCAAGCAGTTCGAAAATATGCGGTCGGCTGACGTCACGCGGTTTGAAGGAAACCGCCCTAGATAGTCTACGCCCTCCTGGCTGAGTGGTAGTAATGAGGGAGCCCTCTAGTGACGGGGAGGAATTGGCCACGACTAAATTGGGGAGAAAAATGGGAACTCCCCCCGAAAAAACAAATTTAATCAACTAATTAGTTTCATAAATTAGATCCACAATTAGATTGGAATAAACCAAATGCATCATCGAGGAAATGGACTGTATTGTATTTATTTTGTTTGCACAGATTAACCATATTTGGTCAGGTGACCATGAAGGTCCATGACTTTTTGCGCTTATATCCAACCAGATTTCCTGCAGTCTCGAGTGGAAGTGCCCATGCTAGGGATCGTCACAGGCGGTGTTGCAGGCTTCGTCACGCTCCTCATCCTCACTCTGATGGTGCTCTGTCTTCTACATAAGGACAAAACCAAAATCATCGGTACGTGTTAACACTAACCTTATACCTTTCCACATGTTTAGAAATGATGGATCAACTCCATTGTGTGTGTTACATAAGCACTTCCTGTACACGCCCACCATAATTCCTTTCTGTTTCTCCTCCAGAGGAACCAGTCGCTATTCCCATGACCCAAGAATGGTACGTAAATGCATCAGTGTGGGGAAAAAATGAACTCTGTTCCGTGTATTTTATTTTCGAATCATCCACAAAACATCTTTCTTTTCAGTAACCAATCAGACAAAGCGCAGGCGAACGGAGTGTATCTTCCACGTGAGAACATGTCGCTGCCCTCCAACGTGCCGCTCAACGACCACAGCGCCCTCTGTAAAGGCAAGAATCCGATACGAGCAAGAATCAAACACACAGCTTAACACATCTGTTTATTAACAACTGGAATGTTAGAAAATGAGCACATCATTTCTGATTGACACATAATTATGAAATTAATCAGCACTGCTAATTATCTTAACAGGAATCCAATTAAACCTGTAAATTGAATCAGTGAGTTAAATCTGTAAATGAGTCAAATTTCTAACAAATGAATCAAATGCAAAAGCAAATAAGAGCAAAAGGTGAATAAAATAAAGACTTATACTGTACATAGGAGACGAACGAGTCACAACACTGGAAAATTAATCTATTAAAACTTGAATCGAATACAAACTTTTGGATCAATTAATTAAAGACAGATTTGAGAATGAGCATTAAATAAGTTAATATGAACCAAAACGGAATTCAAGTAAATCTGTGAAATAATTTTTTTGGGGGGCGCAAACTAAATTTTAATTAAACTTTTAATAATCGCCTGTAAACAGGGATTTATCAGGTGATTAAGCATCAGTACTATGAGTATAAAATAAAGACATGACTCACAGACTTTCCTCATGTTTATCTGCTTCCACGTCAATCACTATTCAATACATTAACTAACAATCTGCTGAGCGTTAATGAGACTCGTTGAGAATGGTCCGATCACATGACCACAAATATTTAAAAACAATATTGACTTTCTAAGAACAAAAGTGGGAGGGTTCGGGGGGGCACAGAGCTCCGCCCCAAGGACGATTTTGAAAAAGTCCAATTAGAGCTCAGCCTCAAATGTACATGCCTACATACACACTCATTTGTCCGGCGCCACGCGTACACAAATCAACTTAATACAGATTAAGTAGAATGAATGTAATTACACTTTTGTTTTTTATTAATTGTAAATAAATTATATAATATTTAAAAAAAATACAAAAATAAAAAAATACAGCGGAATATTCTGACCAAATGACTTTATTTCATTGTTAAAATAAATAATTATTATGATAAATAATTACATGTTAAAGTAGCGTTCTTCTCCGCCTAATCTTACAGAACAGGTTCACCTGTCGCAATAAACCTGGAGTTTAACTCGGACTTTTAACTGGTATTTTCTTTTATAAGCAGCTTTCTTTTTATAGAGTCTCAGAGTCTCACAGTCTTATCTGCTGTTTTTTACTCATTTCAGCTCGACTTAACTTGTAACGTTCGCTTAATTTTATCAGGCGTCAAAACCGATAGAGAGAGAAGTGTGGAAAAGACGTCCAGACCAGACGGAAGCAAAAAGGAGATGATCTGATCATTTAAAAAAATAAATAAATAAAACCCACTGCAGAATTCAATAGTCAATAAAATGGAAATAAAATAAAAATATAAACTTTTAATCTTTCCTGTGTGGCCCGGTCCCGGTCCCGGTCCATGGCCCGCTGGTTGGGGTTCGCTGATATAATCTGTAAAATGAGTCTACTTAGTCTGCACAGGCAAGACTATAATCAGGTTTCATTCATCTAGTGTGTCGACACACACTTTGATTCTGACATTTACTATTGACAAAACAAAACACTGACTGTACACAGTAAGTACACAACAGTCAACACTGCACAGATTAAATATAGACCGGTGAGGTCTGCTGTATTTGCTGCAGTCTGTTCCTGTCCTGTTTCACTGCAGGCTTCATATCTACAGTATTATTTTGGCCATCAATTAAAAAAAAAAAGCTTTTCATTTCTGTTGACACACATAATAACAGAGTGAGACATGAAGGAGAACTGAGTCGGTTCAAACGAGGACTGATTAAATCAAATACAACATGAAGCAAGTAAGTGCAAGAGCTGAATCAAATACAGACTCAACCATGACAGACAAATGAGTCGAAACAGGTAAATAAATCAAGTAAAAAAGAAAAAAATACCAATCAGTTATTCTATCTATCATATTCGAACTATCACATGACCAGTAAATAAATCGATTTGAATCACACAGGATTTAGATAAACGAATAGATCTGCAAAATCCTCATTTTGAACGTTTCTGATGTTTCCAGGACGACTTCCGAACTCCAAGCAGAACACTTTAACACGGAAAACTAAAGAGGAGGAGGAGGAGGAAGAGGACCTCTCGTTGGCCTACGCCGCCAGAGGTCAGCGGTCACGGCATCTCAAAGTGTGTGTTTGAAGGCTACTAAAGGATGTGTTTAATGCGAATGATGTTTCGCGTCTTTCACAACAAGATCACGTCTTTTTACCCTTTCAGGTTTCGCCAGATACCCCATGGTCGGTTACATCTACAAAGTAAACAGCACCAGCAGCGAAGAGATCTGGCTTTGATTGTATTTCTCACACACACACACACCCACGTCACACTCGCACTCACCCGAGAGGCGAAGTTGTCCTTGCTAGATTTTAATACTTTAAAAAACTAAACAAGAAATTTTGTCTAAAAGCCTCAATTTGATTTAGCTTTTATATGAGAAATTCAAAATTAATTTATTTAAAATTCAATATAATATAAATTTATTTATCCACAAATATAAATTTAAAATAGAAGTATCTTAAATTATAATATCATTTTACATTATATACTGTTATTGAATAATAATAGTTATATGAAATTATTATTAAATTATTAAATAACTCTACATATAATGTAAATATAGTTTTTCCTCCAAACTATTGAGGATATATAAATATATATTTTTGTCCAAACAATTCCAAATAAATTCATTAATATTTTACTCAATAGTTTACAATGGCTGCTGCAAGTGTAGAAAGTTAGAGAATCATTATAATTATTCAAATGAATAAAAAAAAATTATATAAAACATGCCTTTCCTAAAGTTAAGCACTCAATAAACAAACAAAAAAATTATATTGATTTTAGTTCCATGTTTATCATATTGTGAACTAATCGTATCCCATCATTCCACTTCTCTGAAAAATATGAATGCTAAATCATGTAAGTTTAACTAAACATCTTACCCAGGTATAGAACCTTTAACGGAGCTTCATTTTGAAGAGTCATTACCCAGAATTCTGTGCTGCTATGTGGAATGCTTCATGTCCTTTGTGTAATCAAAGAGAATGTGAAATAAATCTATAATAATACAATGAATAAAGTTATATTTGTAATGATAATACTGTATCACAGAAGTTACATATTGTATGTATTTGTATATTTTCTGCATGTACATATAAGGAATGTCCTATGTACTGTATATATACATATTATACAAATCATATGTCGAGAATTATTAATATTAAAGATGGATAGATTTGGTTCTTTCCATCCAGCAGGAGGTGCTATGAATCGAGACTCGAGTTGTGCATTTGTGTGTGTGTGTGTGTGTGTGTGTGTGTTTTCCTTTTTTTCCCACACACAACCACATAATCATAAAGTCATTGAATTCTCAATGAACCAAATGTTTGGATAAACCAGGTTTTAAGCCCCTGGTGGACATGAAATGGATCTTGATGGCAAATGATTTGCGTAAGAATCACCTGAAATTCATGAATGTTAGGTCACTGAATCCTGATGATGAAATCAGAAACAATGCAGAAGATAAATTATTTAACAATGTATATGAACCAGAAAGGAATAATAATAAAAAAAAAAGGAATCTGTAAAAAGGGACAATACCAACAAAGCAGATTTCATAATATAAAATCTTGCTACCGTGATATTAACTTTAAATCTGCATTGGAAGATTTGTTGTGGCACAAAATATCCAAACAGGAATTTAATTACTGTATATCATAACATACAACTTAATATGAACTTTACAGTAAATCTGGAAATCTGCAAGATTGTTCATTCATTCATTCATCTTCTATACCGCTTAATCCTGTGTTCAGGGTCGCGGGGGACCTGGAGCCTATCCCAGGAGACTTCGGGCACTAGGCGGGGTACACCCTGGACAGGGTGCCAACTGCAAGATTGTACTGACTCAAATATGTTAATGAATTAACATGACAGTAAGAATTAGTAAAGTAAAATGAAATCAGTGTAAATCATCAGTGAATAAAGTAATAAATCATAAAGACACTTAAACATAAAATAAATCAGTACTTCTTATAAACCAATGAGGAATAACATTAAATCTACAAAGGTGAGGTGGAACTGAACCGGATCAAACAGAGTCAAATAACACAACAAACGAATCATTGTTTAAACTGTTCTACATTATGAAATCCATGTCATGAAAGACTTTAATGATTTCTTCAGTTTTCAGAACAGTTCCTCTAATTGTAAAATAGTTCCCTCAGATGTAGATTATTATTATTTTCTAATAGTAAAGAAGTAACAGTTAAGGTACTGTAGTTGTGATGTTTTTCTGATATTAAACTTAATAAGGTAAGAATTTGCAATTAATATGAAAAACATAACTAACACAATGTTTTTTAACTTCTTATAATCCTAAAGTTTATAAAATGTTTTTACTATTTATCTTATTTATGCAAATGGAGTAGAATAAACTTTTATCTGAACTTGAATGAAGTAAATGCAGTAAACATAAACAATATAATCCAAAAATTATAAATTAAATTAATATATGTTGGATTTTATACTATAAAATGGTGCTTAAATCTAGTAAATAACATTAGTGTAATTAAAAATAGTGAAGTTAAAATTAGCCAAATGGGTTTGTATTAAAGTTGTGAGCTTCAAATGAATTAAAAATGTATCATTTTAAAAGTAAAAAAAAAAACACTGTTAGTATGGATTTTAAGGACAGTGTGCCGAAAGTGTGTTTAATGTAAAACATTTCAAAAGTAGAAACATTAAACTACTGTATATACCAAATATAGTGAAATTAATAAATAGTAAATATGTTAAGATTCCTGCAATCAGTCATGTACTATAGGAAAATCAACTTGTTCTTGTAGTCATGTTATTATAAAGTTATGTAATATTATTATATTAAAGTAGTGTAAAAACATAGAAATAGAAAAATAAATGAAACTTAATAAGATAACCTTTGAAACATAATAACTTAAATGTAAAACATCCTAAAAATCTTACAAGATCTTACAGAGCAGTGAACTTAGTGTAGCACGGTTTTAATACTGATTTAATAGTATTTTTTAAAAACTTCACTTGTATAAATGTATAACTTTTTAAAGGTAGTTAAAAACCTGAAAATTTCTTTAGCATGTAAGTGTTTTGTGTATATATGTAAAGATTATATGTAGCTCTCTGTGAAAATCTTTGTAAAGCATTGTTTCTTTTTCATTGTATGAAAAGGCATGTGTTTAAGTATAGTTACTATAAAACATTTCATAGATTGAATTTAACATTAGAAATAATTTTAAAGTAGGAAGGAATCTTAATATTATTGGACTAAAACATACGGATATGGTTAGCTTACCATAATTTTAAAAGTGGTTCATCTAGAAGTTGCATATAAAGTAAACAAAATATTTTAATGAAAATAAAATTTGTCAACCTAAATTATCACACTGGAATTTGCACTTTATTTTTATTTTAATTATTTATTTATTTTTTACACAAATTTTAAGTTTTCAATAGTTTGGTTCTATTGGCAGGTAATTTTGTTTCTCTTTCTAACTTATTTCTAAAAAGAAACAAAATGACATGCTAATAGAAAAAACGGTTTTAAGCTAGAAATTAGCAAAAGTAATATAGTAAGAGATTTTGCTAAAAAAAAAAATTCATATTCCCAAAATACCTTTACTTGCTTAGCTATCATTCATTGTAATGCAAATCAACTTACTGAACATAAAAAGAGCAAGTTATTAGGCATTTTTGAATATTTCAACAAACAACATACTGTAGTAAAGTTATATGTTAAATACATATGCAAGTCTATTGGGTTTATTGGGAGTTTTCAGTGAAAATATTTATTAGATGTAGTCTTCAAGGGTGTTTTGTATGTGTGTGTGTGTGTGTGTGTGTGTGTGCGCGAGTATATTATGGGAGACACACAGGTGTCTTTCTGTGGCGTACCGTTGGCGTACAGGAAGTTGTTTGTGGGATCCTGGCTGCTTTGAGTTGAGTGTGTGACATAGAAATGGGTTGTTACAGGCTGACAACTGCCCTAGGTTTTAAAAGCAGTATTTAACTAACATGCTAAGTGCTCTAGCATGAAATGACTTCATGTTGCAGAACTTTTAATCGAAATGAAATTCAATAGTAAAAAGTAATAATCATAATTGAGCTAAATGACAATTAATTATTAAGTACACAATTGTTTTCTAAGTGTTCGGTATCAGATACTTTGTTTAACAAACTGAGATCCATTTTTATTTCAATTATTATGGTTTTAAGAGTTATATTAAACCTTTAAATTAGTTGATGAGCTGTTTATTTAATATTTTAACAGAACTTTAACATTAAAGTTTAGTGTAATAGCGCAGTTTAAACAATTTTGAAGCCATAGTTTTAAGGTTACTGTATTACGTTTAGTGCAACATGAGAAAATCTAATCAACACACACACACACACACACACACATGCACTTCCTCTGTGTGTAGGAAGCATCCAAGTTAGACAGACATAGAGAGAAGAGATACAGTGAAGGAGAGTGTGTTTTGGGGTAAGGTCATTTCTATAGCGTATACAGTATGTTTCAATTTTGGTCAAAACAAATGTTTATTTTAATTAGAAATTTATAGCACAATATTTTATTAAAATGAACAGTGCATAAATTTGGTATGACTAGTTTTCAGATTAAATAATGGTATTATTAAAAATGAATTTGATTAGTCTGATTTTAGTGTTAAAGAATGTCAGAAAGTAATATTGTTACTTTCTGTAGCTTTTAATAGTTTAATAATGTTAAGTTGTGTATACATCACCTGATTAAAAATGATTTAATTAGTTATTTGTGATGTTTAGTTCTAGAAAGAAACACATCTTTAAAGTTAAAATGGCGGACCGCAAAATTCTACAAAGCTTCGTTGTCTGTAGATTGTCCTCCATTTTGAATCAAAAACTAACTAACAGATCGACACACAGACACACTATTATCTCCTGAAATGGTGATTTATGAAGCAAGTCTTTTTTTTTAAATGCTTTTTTAGCTCTTTAAACATCTAAGCAAGATGAAGAGGAGAAGTTTGATCTTTCTTTTTACCTGCTTGCTGGTGCAGAAGTTGGTCTGTAAGTAAGATTGTAAGATTTTTTTTATTTTTAACATGAGAATATGTAATTATACAAAACAATACAATGCAGTACAATACAAGATAGTTGAAATGTTTAAAACAGGATTGTAAGTGAATTAAATAATAATGATACAGATTTATATGTATATACTGTAAACATATACTTAATGAACTGGTAAAGAAGGGAAAGTATGACACAAATAATTTACAAAGGAATAAATTCATGTGAAAAATACTCCTGTAAGTAATAATGGCATATTGTTATTGCCATTATTCTCAGGTTTTTAATGCTAATAATAATTATTAACATTAATATTAAAGTGCTTGCTAGGATTTGAACCTGCAAGTCTTTGGTCATTATTGTTTGTGATGTTTGTTTGTAATTTATTTATTCCTTAGATTCGTTGAAAAAAGGCGACATAGGAGCTAAATTAATAATGTCTTAAATAAATGTGCAAGTATGTAAATTAGCAATATGTTTTTAACTATTTAAATTTATATTATATTTTCTTCTTGTTTTGTTTGTTTAGCCTTAAATGTCATCAGTGGCAATACGTTTGCAGGAACAATATCGGTTCAATTTATTACAATAAACTCAAATGACTAAATTACTAATAAGTTTGAGAAGTGCCAAAAGTTTTAATTCTTTACACTGGTTTTTAACTTTAGCAGTTAGCTGGGCAGTTAACAGTTTGTGGTAATATTTTAAACAATAATCGTTATTACTTAATTAAATTAATGTTAGTTTGCCTATCATAAAGTCTGACAGTCTGTAAGATGCATTCATAAATACATTCTTCTTACCTTGGATTTGGTATAAATGAGATTATAAATTAATATAACAAGTTAATAATTCAATAATTATAATGCTACAATCAGAGACAGAGTAAAAAATGTGAAAGTTAATTTGCATCATATTGAAGGTGCCAATATTGGACTTAAAATTTAATACATATTTGATATTTATATTTCTATAAACTTAAATTATTTATTTACTTTACATGAAAGAAAACATCTTTTGAAATATTCCTGTGATTGTATGTTTTAAACAGAATTCTTTTAAAATAATTAAATTATAAAGGTATACATTTCTCATATCATGTTTTAAACTGTATTGCATTATGATTAAATCCTTTTTCCTTTGGTTATTTTTTTTCGCAGCTGGCCAGGACAAATTTTCTGCACAAAAGACACCTGACGCCATTGAATTAACATGCAAAGATGGCAAATGGAAACCGGAAATTGAAACAAACAAACTCCTTTTAAAATACGAAGATGAAATTGATAAAACCTATGAGTGTGAAGATACGGATTCTACAATTGTAAACAGAATTACAGTTAAATTTAGATGTGAGTGCTGTAACCTCACTTACACACATAAAAACTTGTGGTGATGCATAAAAATGCAACGTTTGTTTAGTAGAACAGTGATTACTTTTTGTCTATTTATATGTGAAACTTTTTTCTGTTATCACTTTTATAGACTCTTAACAGTCATTCTGTCACTGTTGTTTGCACCAAGTCTTTCAGAACCTATACAGTTATCTGACACTTTTTCATAACTTTTCTATAGCGTGTGACAACTGTATCGAGCTGGACGCACCTGCCCTGAGTGCCATCATTGTGGGAAACCTTGTGGCCACCTTTCTCATCGCCTGTGCAGTTTATAGCATTACTAGGCAACCCAAAGGCAGAAACTTTACTGGCAACAAAGGTCAGTCAAATCACCTGCCAGTGAGAGTGAAATCTTATGTTCTTCGAGCATTTCTACATACCGTACTGTAAAGATATAAAAAATATTCCTCTTATCAGATTAGCTCATGTGTAGTTAGCTCACATCAACAATCTGACTAAAATTTACTTTTAGAAAACCTGATAGATTAGCTCCTTGCTAGACTTAAATTCAAATTCAAATTTTATTTGTCACATACTGTACACAGTCATACACAGTACGATATGCAGTGAAATGCTTAGACAACTGCCCGTGACCTTAAAATAAAAGACTATGAAATAGAAAATAAATATGAACAGGAAAACAGAAGGTAAATTTAACTAAGAAAGAATAAAATAAAATAACTGTACAGTACAAAATATGCAATAAAAGAGACATATATGAAAAATATAGGAAAATAAGAGACAGCTGTACTGTACAGGACCAAATATACAGTATAAGAAACATATATGAAAAATATATGAAAAATATGGTAAATAAGAATAAGAACAGCTGTGCAATACAAATATATAGAATTTAGGACTGTATGTGTGGGAATGAGGTTGAATTTAAATTGAGTATAAATAGAAATGTGTTTGATAAAGTGTTTAAAGTATTTAAAGTGATTGTGCATCTGGGTAACAGAACGTCCAGGGGGTGTGCAAATATGCTTGAAAGTGACATATTTAAAGTGACTTGTGATAATTTAACTTACTAGTGTAAGTGAATGTCCAGAATGTCCACAGTGAGTGCAAAACCGTGTGTGTGGATGTGCAAAATGGATCAGTACTGGGTGGTGTGGTATACTGATTAAGAGACCGTATTGCTTGCGGGAAGAAGCTCCTCCTCAGTCTCTGCACAGAGGTTTCTAAACATTTGTGGATTAGGACCTAAAATCCTCTTAGAACTCCTGACTGATTAAAACGTGTTAACCTGAGAAAGTTGTGATGCTGAAAAGAATTTCCTTTGAGAAATCCTGTCAGTTTAGTCTATGATTATTAGCTAGCTAGCATTAGCGGTGGGGATTATGGATACTGTAATTATGTCTTTTATTTTAGAAATCCTACTAGCAAACTAGCTTGAAACTACAGCAAAAGTGGACTAGAAGTAAAGATTATGAACATTTATAAATATGATCTGAAATTCTTTCTGAAATCTTTGTGAGGTAAACTGTGGTTAGCTTATTGGAAAGAAAAATTAATAATCTGAGCTCCATGGGCTAACCTTAGCTTATGTTTGTTAGCTATCTCATAATGAACATGAATGTGAACATGATTCAGAATCGTATCAGAAATAATCAGAGAAATCTAAGATGAGAAAAGTCTAACAATCATGAATATGATCTAGTCAGCATATGGCCAGCATTAGCAAATAATTAATTAAAGAGAGTTTTATGAACATTTATATGAGATTAAATTCTCTGCGAAATTATATGTTAGGTTTGCTCATGTTTGCTGATCGGAAGGTCGCGGGTTCGAGCCCCAGCATCGCCAAGTTGCCACTGTTGAGCCCTTGAGCAAGCAAGGCCCTTAACCCTATCTGCTCCAGGGGCGCTGTAAGCTGGCTGACCCTGCGCTCTGACCCCAGTTTCCTAATCGAGATATGCGAAGAAGGAATTTCACTGTGCTGTAACGTACATGTGACAAATAATTTTATATTTATTTATTTATTTATTATTATTTTTTTTTAATAATAAAGATTTTACAGCATGATTTAAAATCCTGTCAGAAATCCAGTCAACTCACGTTAGGATTAGCAAGGAAAATTAAAAACCTAATAGAAAGTTATAAATTCTCACAGACATTCAGTCGGAGTAATCATTATTAGCTCACTAGTTAACAAAAATCTGTAAAAATACTTGCCTATTTATGAATATATAATTATGTACTCTTAATTCTGATGAAAGAAATAACAGATTTCTTTAATGAACATCATACCATCTTACTGATTTATGTCAAGTCAAGAATTAAGTAGTGGGAATAAAAATTTCTCAGGTGTATTACTTTATCCCTCTGTTTTTTTCTTTTCTAGCCTCAGATAAAGTGAATCTACTCACCAATGGAGAAGGAGACACTTATCAGGTATGGAAAAATAATAATATGATGGATGTTTCAATTCATCCAGTTACAGAAATCTCACAATTTTTGGTCAAACTGCAAATGTTAGTTTATTACAGTTTCTTGTTGGTTTAGATCAAATCTTGCTCCCTAATCAGATTTAGATAATTAGATTAGCAATTGGCAAAATACAGAACAAACCTAATGTCTGATAAAGGCCACAAAGATGCTAAATGACTCTCTGTTCAAATATCACGGAGAAAGAAAATTGTCTTAATTTCTTTATACTTTATTTTTAACTGCAGTTGCTTACAACTTGTAACTTTTCGAACATCTCAATTCCTGATGTTGCAGTTAAAACATTAGCCTGTGGAACAGACATAAACTTTCTGCATCTCCTTCTTTTCAGCAACTGACTCCAGGTCAGAATTCTGAGTACAGCAGACTGGAGGGAGTCAGAAAAAAATGATCATGATACAGACTATAATAATAATCATCACTTTCGTATGGCACCATCTTTAAACTCAGAACTGAGTCCACTGAAAACAGAAACTCCAATGTTTGTTCATACAAAAATACAATTTGTTTTATATATATATGTGTGTGTGTGTGTGTGTGTGTGTGTGTGTGTATTTTTTTAATTATTTTTTTTTACACGTTTATCCTTTGGTTATTATAGTTAATCAGTAGCTCTAATGGGAAATGTTAACCTAGTTAATAACTCACAGAACTGTGTATATTTATAAATGTATTAACATACACAATGCTAGAAAAGCATGTTACTCTTAAATTTAGTTACATGTCCAGGGTAATTACTATCAGTTACTATCACAATAAGCAATGCATGTAAAAAGTTTGGCATTATTTCAGTTATTATCTCTGAATTCCAGACATTTAAAATTCACGCTGAGAATTTTATTTTTTAAAAAATTCCCAAAGCTTAAAAAAACAAATAAAATAAATAAATAAATAATATATATATATATGCATCCTTTGTACTATAATGAACTATAGTGAACTGTGGCTAGCATGCTACTGTAAGACTACTTATAAGTACTATTGACTATCTGGTGGTTTAGCGAGCTAGTTTATTTTGGTTAGTGTAATTTGAGAATCTGTTTTAATTACTGTAGATATGTAAACGCTGAATGCCTGTTTGCCTTTTTGATTCTTGTAAATCTAATAAAAAAAAAAAAAGTTTTTTAAGAACCTGTCGTCTCAGTTCTTTTAAATGTTTCATATTTTAGATTTATTAATTTATTGACCAAAAATTAGAAAATCCTAGAAAACATTATTTTACAAATTGACCCCAAAACATTTACATATTTATCTCTATTCTGATAAAAATACTACAAATGCGTTGTTGTTTTCTAGCGACCATGCTAATCTTTAGCGCTTAATGTGCTGCGGTTTTCCTTTAAGAACCAAAAGCGCGCACACAACTCAAGCTACCGTGAAGTTTCAGTGCTCGACACAGTGACAATCCATGTATATATATATAAAACATCAAACACCCTGTGTGTGTGCGTGTGTGTGAGACCCACATTCAACCTAACACCTACACACACCGCCCCCCCCCCCCCCCCCCCCCCCCACACCATCGTTTTTCTTCTTCCTTTTTCGTTATCTATGGTGCACCACACATGGTGATTCTGATCATTAAAACGAACTGTACACATTTAGTAAGTTTGGAGATACGTATCAGTGGTAATAAAAATGCAGCACTTCATTCTGGAAACATGGTTAATTAGATAAAAATAGCACAGCAAATAGCAAAGCTGTGCAACAGAGAAAAAAAATTACATGTGAAGCATCTTGTAAACTGCGTTACGTAACAACAATGTTGTCTTGATATGTTTAACCTGTATACTGTAGTTAAATTGACTGTTACACTCTGCCTCATTGGATTACATTCATGCAACAGAAGCTACAGTAAGTCAGGGTTTGCATGAAGATTAGCATGAACAAAGTAGCGTAGCTGAATAAATCAGAAACTTTTTTCTGCATGTTTTTAACTGTTAATTTTACACCACCTTCCTCATAGTGTTGTTAATTACCTTTAAATATATTCCCGGCAAACAATCATGTTCATTTCTCTTTTTATTTTTGATAGTTTTTGCTAACATTCTGGTGCCTTTGCCCTTAAAGAGCAACTTATTAAGCAGAGATCCTCATGCTGACTCTTTGTTCCAACCTCATGTACATCTTTAATCTCTAATGCATACTTTTCCTTTTTGTTGTTTGTGTTTTAAGTCTTATGCTTAGGTGGAGCAAATCCTACATTAATGAGGTATCTTTTGAGAGTCGACCCTTTAATATGGCTCTGTTAAATGAACGCCAGGATAAAAAAAAAAAGGACTTTATAGGCTGAAGAGGACTGAAGAGCATTAAGTGAATCTTGAAAAATAAATTCTATGAAAAGGATAATTAGGTTGTTAATTACAAGGTGGAGTAAAATTGTGATAAACTGGCAAAGATGAACAACTTTTACGTAGAATTAACTGTCTGTTATTGGTGAGCTGAACTAATCGAAATGACTCACTGAAAAGTGCCTAATGAATCACTAATGAACATCCAGACAATTACACAAGTAAAACAACTTGTTGTGCTTTTTAATTAAGCAGCAGTTATTAAAAAATTTGCAATTGATTCTATGCCTATATTTATGAGAAGCGTTCAAGACAAACAGGGATCTTTGATTGCGTAGAATAACTCCCTTTATTTCTCTATATACTCTCCTGCTTCACTAATGCACTTATCCCAGTGTTTCACTACAGCTTGGACACCATCAGGGTAGAAAGTTTTTCTCAGCACGCTGGAGCCGTGATCGGACTGCCTTCCTGCTTTATGTTTGAAACCCTGGCCTCCCAGGAACTCCTTTCATGGCCTTAACTTGTAGGTGGGAAAAACACCCCGCTGAACTCCTGTAAAGTGCAAATGGTGTTGGTGAACGATTGTGTGTATAGTTCCCACAGACAGATGCATCTCTTCCGCAAGGTGGCAACATTGATTTTTAAGGATCAAGGTTCCACTCACTAAAGGGTCATGGGAACGAGTAGGCTCTGACCATCATATATGGACATATGGCCTTCTTTAAAACTTTTAAAAAAAAAAGTCTCATCATACTGTCCTTGAAAGTCCTCAATAAATGCCAATTTCTTTTACGCCTCCATAAATCAAATATTTAGTCAAATTTAAGTCAAATAAAAATTTTATTTGTCAAATACACAATCATACACAGAATCAATATTCTTATTATCAATAAGAAATAAATTATGAATTAAATAAAGAAAAATACAGAAAACCTTTAGATAAGATGAGAACAAACAAAAGAATCGATATAAAAACTTATATAAATATTGAAAAACTTTAGTTGTGGATTTACACTATGTACAGTGAGAAAGAGAACTGAATTGAAATAGAATTTACATAGAAATGTCCAGGGTGTGTGCAGATGTGCATGAATGTGCAGATGTGCAAAAATGGTTTCGTCCTGTGTGGTGTTGTGATTGAGAGACCGTATCGCCTGCGGGAAGAAGCTCCTCCTCAGTCTCTCCGTGTTGGCCTCCAGGGAACGGAAGCGCTTTCCTGATGACAGTAGAGAAAACAGTCCATTGTTGGGGTGGCTGAGGTTCTTCATGATCTTCCTGACCTTGGTCCAGCACTGCTGGAATTTTAGGCAGAAACTTTGCTCTTCTGTACATCTTGGTTAATACAGTATCACAAATACCATGGGGTCTGGTCAGATTAAGGTTGTGTTGTGGCAGGTTTGTAGAAATTCATCATGTTTATTCCACTGTGTCATGTGGACCATCACCGGGCCATCGGTCATGTGCTATCTGGGTCAGAGCTATAAAATCTCCTAAAACATTACAAACCAGTGAATTAATAAAGGGGTAACTGGTATAACAGCCAAAGAGGATTTAGACTAACTGTATACTTTATGTGTCTTAGAAATGACCGATGAATGACAGTCCGAACTGAAGAGGTCGGGTCGACTGAGTAACAAAAGAGACACCATTAATGTTACTGTATATACATTTAAACCGTGTAAGAGCATTTCCATATGCACAATGTGCTGAGAAATCACAGGATTGGAACTAAACATCTGCGTGTACATACAGTAAGGAAACCACTTTTTAGTGAGACTCATCAGAAATGATTTCAGAGTCCAGAGTGACGGGCGTGTCAGGGTAAGAAGGGAAGCGCATGAAGCGATGCTCCCATCATGCATAGTGTTCACTGTACAGCCTCTGGAGACAGTGTTATGATCTGGGGTTGATCAGGTCGAGACTCAGCAACGTTATGTGGCAATAAATGAAGTCAGCTGACGACCTGAATGTACTGAAATACCAGATCATCACTGCTATGGAGTTTTTCTTTTCTCAAGAAGGACTCAAGTTGTAAAAGTGTACTGTAGTTTTGGGAACTAAGGGTGATCAATGAAATTTTGCAGCGTGCAACTTATTTTTGGCTAAGCAGTGTATTTGGCTAAGCAGTGTATTTGGCTAAGCAGTGTATTTTGAGAACTTTCCCACTGAACTCCTCATGAAGCAGGCATCTCATTCTATCTTGTAACTAAAATATATTAATTTGCATTCAAATGTATTATAAGCATAAAGAATTAAGTCCTTGCGTTATAAATATACACCATCAAATATATACTGTATTATGAAATGCCTCATTTTTAAACACAGATAAAGCAGTGGCAAAACTAATTCATGGAAACTGCAGCATGGCAGAGTTGATTAGAAATGATTCAGGGGGAAAATAAAGTCTCGGTACAGTTCGACTGCGTCAGTTACTGTGCGCTACATTTAGATATGTAAGAACGATTAAAGTCAAGGAAATCATACACACACACACACGCACACACACACACAACCACACACACACACACACAAAGCGGTACATGTCTGCATGTCAGCTTATTTACAGCAGTCTAATAAAAGAAACCTCTGTGGGTTTTTTTCATTTCCTTTGTTTCTGTATCACTTACGAAACGAAGCTCATTTTAGGAAACTACATTTCTGTAGGCAAATCACTCAAAACACTGCGTTTGTACGAGGACTGATTTACCAGAAACAGTTTAAAGCTACAGAACTGTAATTTAACTAATCTGACACTCCTCCAATCACCGTTTTATAGGGTGTTTACTAGAGATGGGAAAAAACGATTCAGTTATGAATCACGATTCTTTTGCGTGGAGATTCACCCATCGCCACACTGACTCCAAAATGTATTAAAAAATATAGATATTTTATATATAGAATATATATTTTTACTGTTTATAATAGTGATTTGTCCAGATTTGTCCAGAGATTGGTATAACCAGAATTGTCTGGTTTTCAGTTTGATTGGCCGTGACCGGTGATCAGCTGATTAGCCTCAGATATAAACGATTCTGTACCGAGCGCAGAAGCTTCTGGCGGTGCAACAGTAACACATTTTTACGGTGCCACCTTATAAAAAAATCTCCAAACTCCAAATCTCCACAAGCACTAATTAGTCAAAAATCACTTGTTAGACGTCCCGAGTGTCCGCATTAGAGTGTCCGCATGTCCGCTCGCGCACTCACGGGTGCAGTTGAGTTTTGAGATGTTAGAGACGTTTGAGGCGTCTGAATTTTAGCTACTGACTGGAAGTGTCGGCATTAAGTATTGTTATTTAAATTATCACAATCACATTGCACATGGATTATTAAAAATAAATTTTAATTCATTTTAGTAATAAGTAATTAGTTATAAATACATTTTAGTGACCTTTGTGAGATATAACCAGCCACACTAGTTTAAGCTCATTTCGTATTACTATATATTAGCTTTACATGATGCAACAGAAGCTAGTATAAGAACTTCAGGTTCTCTGAGCACGAAGCTTTAACATTAGCACAGATATCGTCTCAATCCTTTTATTTTTCCTTCAATCAAGATAAACTTGTCGAATATGACTTAATAAACATGACCGTAATGTCATCGTAAGCTTCAAAATTTGTATTTAAAATGTGATGCTTACTGAGACTCATTTTGAGTAGATTCCCGTACCAGCTCACACTCAACAAAATTGTACGTTATCTGAAAAAGCTTGTATTTACAGTACGTTTACTGGCGATAACCGTTTTCTCATCCTCGCCACAACAAAATCTAAAACTTTAACATAAAAACTGTTTCAATTAAGCTTTAATGTTTAAATAATTTGTGCAGTGTGGTCTGCGGTAGCGTTAGCTGTAAATCAACACAGGCTTAGCGGGAAATGAGCGAGTGTGTGAAGTCACAAGTTGCATCACATCTAAACATATTAGCATCTTGATAAAGATTTTTTATTCTTTGAAGTGCTTTACCTTAATGGAAACTTAAATTTCTTTTCTAAAGTTATAAACGTGTAGCTAATACTCACGTCGCTCTGGATAAGAGCGTCTTCCTACATAAATGTAAATGTAATACGATGTTCTTGATGATAAATATCATCAGCGAACATCGCCACATGTTCGAGTGTGTGTCATGAGTAAAGTAATATAGATCTGATATTAAAATCAATCTCAATTGATACTTCCGTTGATATTCTAAATAATGAAAATTAAATACAAAATAAGTGTGTGTGTGTGTGTGTGAGGGCACATGGGCGTCAGACTAATTGTGTGTGCCTTTCATGTGCATGTTAGGTGTTTTATATGTGAATGTGTGTCAAGAGCTGAAACGTTTGCAGAGGTTTGACTTGTTTGATTCTGAAAGGAAACCGCAAGTACATTCGCTTCACTCGATTAGCAGGTACCTCAATAAAACTCCCATAATGCATTTGAGCCCCTGATCATACCAGACAAATAAAAAAAGGCAAAGCTCTTCATTTATTTAATAAATGAACTGGAAATACCTGTTTTATTAAATGTATTGTGTCACAATGCATTGTACAATACTGTAATACTGAAGCTCCAGTGTTGTCTCAGGTTTTTGTTACTTTGTCACTTCAGATTCAGTCGACCCAACCTCATCAATCCTGACTGCCATTTTTAGTCAAAATTTTTAAGACACATATGCAATCTAAAGTCTAAATATGAACATTCTGTGAGAGGAACGATGCGTGGGAACTGTACACACAATCATTTCCCAACACCACTTGCACATTACAGGAGCTTGGCTGGGAGTGATAGCCACTTTCCCCACACATTTCCATCATGTCACTGGTGTATTGAGAAAACGAGCACTAGTGAAACACTGGGAAAAGTGCATCCCAGTGAAATCAAAATCGGTGTACCACAAGGTTCCATCCTCGGACCATTGTTTTTGTTCCCCTTAATTCTACCTCTGGGCACAATTATTCATATTGTTATTTGTAATATTCTCAGATTGAACACACACATGACACAGTTTTTTACTCTTTATCATTAAAAACAAAAAAGTCTATAAGTGTTTAACTGTGAATGCAACTTTATTGTGCAAATTTGTAACAAAAACAGCATTTAGGACACATAAAACTATATATGGTATAGATTAGAAAAATTAGCATATGTACATGCGTATGTTGTTTAAATGAAGAAGCTGAGGGAAAAAATGTTAATATGTATATCTCCATGAGTCAGCCCATCCGATGTGTTTAAAAACAAGTTGTAAAACAGAAACCCGACTTCCCACAGAAGCAGTCATGCTGATATTTCCAGCTCGTTTCTAGTAAATATGGCTAGCGAGACTCTGTATGAATAACCAATTCAATCACGAACTTCAAACCATCCTGTTCGGAATTTTAATTAAAATTTACACATCATTTCATAAAGTTGTTAAAAAGTGAACATACAAAAGTCAATTTACTTCTTACAAAAATAGAAATGAAAATTATTTTAGTATGGATAGTAAATGTCATATTGCTATATGTTTGGTTATTACTTGGAAGAAAGGTCTAGTAGCTTTATTCACAAGAAAGTCATAATGATAAAAAAAAAAAAAAAAACACCCTCAACCCTTAATTTTGCTAAATATTTCATTGGACCGAATCAAAATACACTAATAAATACATCAATGTTTTAAAGTCTTTTTAAATACATTTTTAATACATAAATTAGAATGACACCCTGTAGAATAAGAGTTATTGTTTATTAAAGCTATGATTTATTGAAATTATAATTACCAATTAAAAATTGCTGTACTGCATGAAACGTAAATACTCGTTCAAGTACAGTCTTTTGTCCTATATACAATAGAAGCATGAAAACTACTGCTGTAGGCTTATGATGTGGTTTCTATAAGTTCTAAAGCCACATTACATCCTCTAGGTCACAAAATTCAGTATGTAAAACACATACTGAATGTTTTTTATATTATTAACATAATATAATAACAGAGTTGTAATGGATTTAAGAAGAAATTGAAATTTGGTCAATAAACCAACATAGTTTCTTACTACGAGGGGTGTTCAAGTCTAAATAGGACTTGTGATGACATTTCTGGTGAAAGAAGGCGTAAACGCATTTGACGTTTACAGAAGACGGTTATGAGACTCTTAGTCGCAGTAAAACATTTGAATGGTGCAAAAGTTTTAAAGAAGGCTGTATGATCCTGGCTCAGGTGGCTCAGAGACCACTGCAGTCATTCATGAGAAGGTTCAGTGAGTAGAACGTCTGATCCTTGAAAATTGATGAATAACTTGTGGAAGTAAGAGATGCATCTGTGTGTGTGAACTGTACACACAATAATTCACCATCACCACTTGCACATTACAGGAACTCGGCTGGGAGTAAACGCCACATCCTCAGTACAGTCTTGGCGTCACTCCAAACCATTTTCACATATTTGGGCCATTAAAGGAGTTCCTGGGAGGCCAGGGTTTCAGACATGAATCAAACACGCAGACCAATCATGGCTCTGACATTCCGAGAAAACTTTCTACCTTGATGGTGTCCAAGCGCAAGTGAAACACTGGGATAAGTGCATTAGTGTAACAGGGGATTATATAGAGAAGTAACGGGAGTTTTTACTCTCAGCACTGTGTTCTGTTATTCTGCACAATCAAAAGTCCTGCTTTGACTTGAACATCCCTTGTATTTGGTAATAATTAAAAAAAAAACATCTATTTTTTGTATGTTAACATTTTTACTCTGTATGGTTTAATTACAGTGTTTGTGTACATGTGTGTATGGGTGTATGTGTGTACATGTGTGTATGTGTGTATGTGTGTACGTGTCTGGCAGGCACTCATTTCCTCAAACTGACAAAAATGAATGTTTGTTTTAATTTCAATTAGTACGAGTCAGATTAGCTTTTTCTTTAACCAAAGAAAGTGTGTGTGTGTGTGTGTGTGTGTGTGTGTGTGTGTGTACGACACTGTTAGAACATGCAGGGTTACCATGCATGTGTAAAGTTGATGATGTATATAATAAGAGCTGGTGATTAAAGGTCCACTATCGGCGCTGAGGATGAGCGTACACGTCGTTGGACCGTGTGGCCGGGTTCAGAGGCTGCAAACACAAAGCAATAAAGAAATAACATTAATGATAAAGTTTTACTAAAAATATATACAGTACATCAGAGAGGTAATTTTATATCAATGATCTGATCTAAATCAGTTACTGTAAGTTACACAACATAGTGCTGATGTGAAACTGTTCATCACAGAAGCAATAAATGATAAAATGCTGAAATTTTGTGGCAGATTTAATGATGACAAAAAGAAAAGATGCGTTTGAAGTTTGTTTTGTTGTTTTGTTGCTACATTGTGAAATATGAGATGCCTGTGTTACTTCTATATAGGAAAAGACTCCAAAAACACTTCATTCCACAAACTGATTAAAGAGCAGTTCGATAAACATCTACTGAGAGACGGTTCCTCTGATGGAGGACACAGAGGGCTACAGACAGAAACAGGACGAGACAGAAAGGAAGGACGAGACAAAAGAGAACCAGAATGAAATAAAGCAGTTAGAGGGAGAGAAATAGAGAAGTGAATAGAGAAACAAAGAATGACATTAGAAAGAAGGAAAGAAAGAAAGAAATAGAAGTCAATAGAAAATGAGAAAAAAAACAACTTATAAGAGAAAGGGAAAACAAATAAAAAGGAAGCAATGTAAGAAAGACAGAAAGAAAGAAGTTAGATATCATTAGATGCCTGCATACAGAAAAAAAGAACAAAAAAGAAACAAAAAGAAAGAATGAAAGAGACAGAGAGAAAAATTTGAGTAAAAGTGGAGGAGAAGGTAAGGTAGAGAAAGGTGTGTTATAGTGTGGATCTGCACAGACTCCTCCTCCCTTATTGATGACATTCAAATTCATTTAAAAAACATATTTCAAAGGAATTTCAGTTTTAAGCTTCAAATATGTTAACAACATCAAACGAAGTCAGTCAAGGCCAGTTCAAAAAATGTAGATTATTTGGAAAATAAAAATGTACTAGAGACACACACACACACACACACACACACACACACACACACACACACACACACGCACGCACGCACGCACGCACACACACACACACACACACACACACACACACACACACACACACACACACACACACACTTTACCTGATAGTCAGGGTCAGGAGGTGTAGGTCCTCTCGCTTGGCCTCGTGCTTGACGTGCTTGTGTTGCTGTGAAGCAGAAAAAAAAATGATTGATGTGCTTATGTATCTGTGTGTGTGTGTGTGTGGGTGTGTGTGTGTGTGTGTGTGTCCACATTACCTCTCTGAGGAGCAGCAGTTTCTGCCTTTTTCCGAGCACAGAAGTAAACCATGAACACGATCCCAGCTGTGACCAGCACGTCTCCTAATATCACCCCCATCGCCAGGCCCATGTCCAGATCAACACACCCCTTACACACTGAAATAGAGAGTTATATTTACTTTAGGTTCTTACTGAACAACATATGATTGTTTTTGAATTGCTTTAATTAAAGTTGTTGTGTGATACATTTTTTCATAAATTGTTTTAAGTCAGTGTATGACTCTAAACCTTGACTCTATACAGCTTCAGTTAGTGTTGTGTGACTCGTATCATTTTCTCCCATGAGTATGCTTTAATTAGAAAATTTGTAATGTAATCAATGTAATAATTAATGTTGAGTGACTTTGCACAAATATTTGTCTGTAATTAAGTATTATTATATAAAAGACGGTGCTGTACTGCTGAATATGCTCGGGCCGTGTGCTCGTGCCCACTACTGCATCACAGCCGTGATATATCCAGCAGTTCGGTGTGATCTAGACTGTGATATTGCTTTTATACAACAGTGTCACAAACACCATTTATTTTCAACAGGTTATGATTTGTTTCATAATTTAACCAGTTATTTAACACACACATATCCTTCTGCGTCTCGTGGAACTACCTAAGTGCAACCGCCGGAGCTGGTGAGCAACAGTTATTGAGTGACAGTTAGTGTAATTAACAGGAGGTAAAAGTAGTTTTAACCTTTTAGCGGTACTCTGTAGCCAAAAGGTGCGGAGAATAAAGCATGGAGGTGATGGACAGCCCTGAGAAACTCACACGATTTACTTTATATTTCTACTTATTCCACTTTAAAATATCAGCTCCGTTAACTTACAGGTTCTGGATGAATCCAAACTAGTGTTCTATGGAAAGCTATATGTCGGGTGTTCCAGACACTAAGTAGGTTCCTTAATCAGGGGTTAGAGACGGATTTGGGATTCAGCCTTGTGTTAGAAGCTGGTTAGCTTTGTGGCGTAAATAAAAGAACAGGGACGATTCAGAGGCAGTTCAGAATGACTTATAAGCAGTTACTATGGAGTGACTTTAAGATGACATAATGTTTATTTATTTTATTTTGGTGCGGAAAGTGTTTCTCTGCTGGTGTAGAATGTGGGTTTTGGCAGGCAGCTGCTCTGTACAGACCTGCAGGACTTACAAACAGCCAACTAACTGACAGATTTTCTTAATTCTCTTAATGGCTTTTGATCTGTTACATAATATGAACAACTTTAAACACCTTAAGACATTATAGTCCAGGTAATTAGCACATAAATTAGCAGCACGTGGACTAAATTGGAAATTTATTAGTTATAAGTTAATGCTTTGAATATTTCACATACTGTATATTTAATAATATATAAATGTTTAATAGCTTTAAATATCCTCTATTTTCTGTCCTGATACTTGAACATCAAGTACAGGCAGCGAAAGCTTCATTAGCTATACTAGAAATTTTTTGCAGTTCAACACAAATATATGTTTCTGTCAAAAAAAAAAAAAAAAGTTTGTAAAAATAGTTTTTATTTTGAATTGTTTTATTAATTTGCACTTGCCCTTGGCTTTGATGTAGAAGTAATGTTTCGGATTTGTGTCATCATCATGAGTGCAGTAATATAATCCCCCATGTTTGTTGTCATCGTAATTAGTTAGGTCCAACGAAGGTCCATCAGGTAATTTGTCAGACTTAGATTTGTGCCATTTCA
Source organism: Channallabes apus (assembly GCA_030522415.1). Classification (NCBI taxonomy): domain Eukaryota; kingdom Metazoa; phylum Chordata; class Actinopteri; order Siluriformes; family Clariidae; genus Channallabes; species Channallabes apus. The sequence continues at coordinate 2,719,579 of CM060126.1, read as the reverse complement.
CTTGTCCCAGTTCGTTGTCATTAGTTGGACATTTCAATGTGACTTTAGTATCTGAAATACTCACAGATCCTGAATTCAAAAAGTCAGAACAAACACAGATTAATTCCCTCAGTCAGGATGTTTCATGTTCATATATGAAAAACCCTAGAGCATCTTTTCCTCCCCATCACATGACTGATCTCTAGTCAACGGAAATGCTTAACTTTCATCTCAAATAAACCCTTAAAGCTTTACATTACTTTATCTTTATATTTCGTTTTATAAAAACATGGAGAAGTACAAAGTCAGATCTTTTTAAAAATTTGTCTTTATTTCATTTTCAGATCCTCTAATTAGAACAGTTTACGGTTCTAATGTACTGTAGAACCCCACAAACATAAGGGGTTTTAAGTTTTTATGAGACTGAGAAGCTAAAATTATTATACAAACCTGGGAAACTTTTATGAAAGTTCTAAAATTCCTATAATTAAATTTCATTTTAAAAAATGCTGCAAAAGCCATGTTTTTATAAGAGACATAGAAAAACAAGCAACTTGAAAAAGAGGGGAACTTGTGGTGATATCTAGGAGCAAGTATTTATTATTATGTATTAATATGAATGTTTTGATTAATATCTAATAACAAAGTCTTCAAAAATGGTCTTATGTCGAAAAGGTTTAATTTACTTAAATCTTTAGTCAACTTTAAGTGACTAAACAAAATGAAAAAATTCTTAACATTGAACAATGAAATCTCATTCATTTTTTCACTCATTACAAACAAAAATTATCAAGATCATCAATTTAAAAATGTATGAAATCTAAAAGTAAGAACGATGAATAGGATTTTTACCCTCTTTCCCAGAGACACCGATAATGGCGACTGCGAGGAAGAAAAAGACGTAGCTCAATCGACGTCCCCTCATTTTCTGCGTCCTTTCCCTTCTTGTAGCTTTAAAAAATTTAATACTGTATTTATCCTAAAGAGTCTCAACCGTAAATGTAAAAGGATGACTTTTTAAAGGAAATAAGATTTCCAACTAACTCACTAACTCCTGTTAATATCGCCTGTTGACTTCTACTGTCTCTCTCTCTCTCTCTCTCTCTCTCTCTCATTCTTTTCCTGTTACAATTTTACAGGAAGTAGAAACCATCAGAAGCTCACGGTTCCTCCTGCACCTGTCACACCATCATGTTGTTTGCAATACTTTCATTTTTTTTTTAAAGATTGCATTGTTGTTTTTATATCAGATGCAGGTAGAATATCAGGATTCTGATTGGTCAGAAGGTTTTGAATTAATGTAGATTATAGTTTTTCTATAACTAGAGCTTTGGCTTATGATAATACGCTCGTTTATGGTTTGCAGTTTATTGGTAACATGAAAAGCACGAGAGAATGCAGAGCGTGTGCTGAGGAAACGTCTGATTACAGCTGCTATAATGTAAGTGAGAACAGGAACTAACATGTACAGCAAACTTAAACTCAGCTATAAATTAATAAAAAGTGATTTTTAAAAAATAAATAAAGAACTGTGGAATAAAACAGTCTGCTGCTATTGAAGCGTGATCAGGGTTACTTCACCCCGCTGTTGATCGTTAATGTAAAATCAGGATGTGAATTGATTTTTTTTTCTTTTTTTTAATGGAGGCGGATTGTGTGTAACACACCTGAGAAAAGCAATCAATATAGAAATCAATCGTAAACAATTAATATTTTGTTTTATGGGTTATTCTTTGTCTTTCGGCTGTTCCCTTTCAGGGGTCGCCACAGCGAATCATCTGCCTCCATCTAACCCTATCCTCTGCATCCTCTTCTCTCACACCAACTAACTTCATGTCCTCTCTCACTGCATCCATAAATCTCCTCTTTGGTCTTCCTCTAGACCTCCTGCCTGGCAGTTCCAACCTCAGCATCCTTCTACCGATATATTCACCATCTCTCCTCTGAACATGTCCAAACCGCCTCAATCTGGCCTCTCTGACTTTATCTCCAAAACATCTCACATGGGTTGTCCCTCTGATGAACTCATTCTTGATCCTATCCATCCTTGTCACTCCCAAAGAGAACCTCAACATCTTCAGCTCTGCTACCTCTAGCTCTGCCTCCTGTCTTTTCTTCAGTGCCACTGTCTCTAAGCCGTAGAGCATCGCTGGTCTCACCACTGTCCTGTACACCTTTCCTTTCATTCTCGCTGATACTCTTTTATCGCACAACACACCTGACACTTTTCTCCACCCATTCCAACCTGCCTGTACCCGACTCTTCACCTCCTTTGGACACTCTCCGTTGCTCTCGACCGTTGACCCTAAGTACTTAAAATCCTGCACCTTCTTTACCTCTGCTCCCTGTAGCCTCACTGTTCCTCTTGGGTTCCTCTCATTCACACACATGTATTCCGTCTTGCTGCGGCTAACCTTCATTCCTCTGCTTTCTAAAGCGTACCTCCACCTCTCTAGATTTTTCTCGTTTATCCTTTCATCGTTCAATCCTTTGACTCTTTTGGCTTACCACATGACGCTCTGGCTCCATCAGGTGGAGATCTGTCTCACTCCACTTGTGATTATAATGCAACAGAAAAGTTTTACTGACATTGTTATTTATATTTTATTTGTTGCAGTAAACATTTATTTTTGATTCCACTGGCTGAATAATTACATGCAACAAATAATTTCAACTGCTTCAGAATTTCTGTGGCAAAATTACAATCAATGAGAAATATTTTATTTACTTTTAATTTCATCAACTGTTACTTTTCCTGGCAAAAGGTTCTGTGCTGCACCGTTAACCCTTTCTTGCTATTTCCCATTTGAGCTCAATACAAAAATGTTCATTAGGTTGAACAAAAGTCAAATCAAATACATTAACAGGAAAGTTAAAATCCAATTACAATAAACATACTGTACTGTATGAGTTGGTAAACTTTCATAATAATAAGTGTTTTACATTTATCCAAAACGGGCTGGTATCCAGGATTTTATGTACAATGTAATTTGTAATGTATTATTTAATGTAACAAATCAGATTATTTCAAATATATCAAATTATCCTGAGCATAAACTAACTAAACACAACACATGTAGAAAGCAATGTTTACTTGCAGTTGGTTACAGTAAGTCTACTTTAATATAATTTTGGTCCTAGTTTTATTAAACAGCCCCTATTATGCTTTTTCAAATATGATCTTTCATGCAGTGTGTCATGTAGCCGTATGTGAACATAAACTATCTGTGACGCCGACAGTGCACGAGAAATGAAGTCTTTGTCTCTTAAAAAAAAGAGTCGGCTCACATTCGCCTAAACGAGTCGTTAGAATATATAATTTTTCTCTGTTACGGATCCACGTCACTACGTAACATATTTGCATAATATCCGCCCACGTTCTCCGTCGCAAACAACTTGCCCGCCATCTTACAATTAACGTTACCACACTCTTATTAATGTGACCGAGCATTCATGCCGGGTTCGCTTAAACACGTTGTAATGAAGAAAAAAAAAACAATAAAAACGAGAGCACACGAAATCCTTTTTAACTGTTTATTCTCCACCATTCACCAAAACACTCGCGAAGTGCGCACGCCCCTTGCCCTTCTACGGCAAGCCCAGAGGGGAAAAACGCATCACACACACGTATGCGGGCGGCATGGTGGTGTAGTGGTTAGCGCTGTCAAATTCAAATTCAAATTTTATTTGTCACATACACAGTCATACACAGTACGAAATGCAGTGAAATGCTTACACGACTGCCAGTGACCTTAAAAATGTAAAATAAAAAATAAAAACTTATGTGTAAGGAATAAATATGAATAAAAAGTAATACTAATGAAAATAAATGTAACTATTAAAATAAACTGTACAAATAAGGGCACGATAAAAAATATTACAAAATATAGAAATAGAGAGATATTGAAATAAAGGAATATTTGAAAGTGGCAGTGGTTGTGCAAATATGCATAAAAAGTGACTTATTAAAGTGTCTTGTGCAATGTCCAGATATATAAATATGTAGTGCAAGTGTGTATGAATGTGTCCATGATTGTCTCGTCAATGATGGAACTTTAAAAAGATGCTATTAATCCTGTGCGGTGGTGTGATTGTGATTGAGAGTTCGTATCGCCTGCGGGAAGAAGCTCCTCCTCAGTCTCTCTGTGTTGGCCTTCAGGGAGCGGAATCTCTTCCCAGACCGCAACAGAGAGAACAGTCCATTGTTGGGATGGCTGAGGTCCTTCACGATCTTCCTGGCTTTGGTCCAGCACCACTTGCTGTAGATGGAGTGTAGGTCAGGGAGCTCAGTGCGGATGATGCGCTCGGCTGATCGCACCACCCTCTGTAGAGCTCGTCTGTCCTGCATGGTGCTGTTCCCGAACCAGGTCGTGATGTTTCCCGTCAGGATGCTCTCTATGGTACAGGAGTAGAAGTTCCTGAGCACCCTGGAGGGCAGTCTGAAGTCTCTCAAGCTTCTGAGGTGGTAGAGACGCTGCCGGGCCTTTTTCACCACGGTGTTGATGTGACAGGACCATGACAGGTCCTGCGTGATGTGAACACCGAGGTATCTGAAGCTGTCCACTCTCTCCACTGGGCTCCTGTTGATGACGGGGGTCTGGTAGTTCCTCTCCTGCTTTGTATCTCCTCCAGGTAGGCCGACTCATCGTTGTTGGTGATCAGTCCGACCACAACAGTGTCGTCAGCAAACTTGATGATGGTGGTGGAGTTGGTAGTGTCGCCTTGCACCTCCAGGGATTCCCGTCTCTGTGTGCATGGAGTTTGCATGTTCTCCCCGTGCTTGGTGGGTTTCCTCCGGGTACTCCGGTTTCCTCCCACAGTCCAAAGACATGCAGATTAGGCTAATTGGCGTTCCAAAATAGACCATAGTGTGTGAATGAGTGTGTGTGTGTGTGTGTGTGTGTGTGTGTGCTCTGCGATGGATTGGCACGCTGTCCAGGGTGTACCCCGCCTCGTGCCCTGAGTCTCCTGAGATAGGCTCCAGGTCCCCGCGACCCTAATACAGGATAAAGCGGTATAGAAGATGAATGAATGAATGAACACACATATGCACATCACAGGCGCCCGTGCATCTAACATTAACATATGACACTTACCACTGAGAAACGTCCGGCTCCAGTCGTGTTTGCGAAACACGTGACGTGTTTCTTGTCGATGTGCCACTTCAACCGTTTCATCGTCAGACTCCGGCTCGAATCGATACGGTAAAACCGACGCCATCTTTTCTATGTATTGACGCGTCTCCAGAGCCGTTGTTCAGTTCTGGTAATGGCCGTTTCGTTTTCCGACACACACTGTAGCGGTAGACCAATCATAAAGGACCGTGTCATCTGACCAATCACAGCAGTGAGGGCTCACGGAAAGGAGGGGTTTAGACAGACTGAATCTTCGAACCGCTTCACACGAATTGTTTACGAATCATTTAGAAATGGGGTAAAATTAAATCTACTTTTGGAGAAAACTAAAGTGTTTTTTGACCTTGTATACATGTAAACCTGTTTTAAGAGACTCATTAAGCAAAATTAGCAACCTTTAAAATGGCATAATAGGGGCACTTTAATGGAAAAAAATTCTGGGTTATCTACTTTAGGTCAGTATTTTAAAGGAACTTGCACATGAGTCCTAGAACAATGCACGCTTCCTGATCATTTTACCAGATACAACAACGGATAAAAAGAACTCCTTCACCTTTGGCCTAATCGGCTTATCTAAGGGTTTTAAATAGCAGCGTACTGTACTGTATGTCTGCGGACTCATTTTTAAACCTCACACTTATTAATTACTACATGTATCTATTGCTGATATAAAATTATCTCAGTTGGTTTAATTTTTTTAAATGAAAACAATGTACTAATTTAAACACAGCAGTTACAGGGGCTGAGTAACGAACGGTGTAAATACATTACATACCGCTACGTCCAGGTCGTTCTCTCTTGTGAATGAAAATGCTTTGTCTTTGTCACAGAACTGTCATATCAGACCAGATGAAATAATCATTAAAAAAATACTTTGGGATTTTTTAATTGGGTTCTGCATTATGGCTGTTATTAAATGCTGTACTATTTGTTGTACTATATTTGTAAGGACCTTCTCTTGACTTATTGCAGTGTATTAATGCTACACTACACCTAATTTCAACTCTAGCCGTCTAAATTGAAAAATGACAAGATGTAAAAGAAGACTGACTGATTCCCACAAGGTTAACACACTTAGATATTCCAGTATTGTTAAGGACATTTGACTGGTTAGGGTTAGGGTTTACGAGGCTATTTTTAAAATATAAGGAGTAGAAAGTACAGATACAGTAATTGCTTAAAAATGTAAGGAGTAGAAGTAAAAAGATAGTTGAAGGCAATAAAAAAAAATAATGATGTTAATTTAATACATGAGAGTTACGCTTATGTTTCATACAAATACGGCCCCTTCATTTAGCATTCTTGTCAAAGCCACGCCCCCAAAACATGAACATAAACGTGTTGTCTAGGCTAAAATATACAAATTGTAGTAAAAGAGGCGGAGCGTTCTTAATTGACAGGTGAATATGGATTTATTTTTTACAGTTTTTATTTATATTTTATTAAAGCTGACGAAATTTTTACAAATCGCTGACCCCAACTTTAATGTTAAACTTGAGTGATTCCGCGAGCGCTGCATTAAAGTATTAACTCACACAGCATGAAATTAACACTTTGTGTTAACTTAAAGCTTATATTAAATTAGTGCATTTAATGTTGGCTTAACTACAAGAATACTTCATAGTCAGATTAATAACGTTTCGATCACATTGCACTGTTCGCTTCTTTGCTTCTTTGCTCTGGACGTGTTCATTCAGGACCGGGAGATTTTACCCTGAGTGTTAGAGTAATCCAGAGCAGCGAACACAGCGTAGGCATGTAGTGTACAAAACATAATGCACGAGGGAGGGAGGGAGTGAGGGAGGGAGGGAGAGAGAGAGAGACAGGGCTTCCTATCGTTATAAACAGCTGTGTTAGTCTGAGTGTTAAAGCAGGAGGCTGGCGGGGTTCGGGAAACCGTAAGAGTAGAACCTTCTTGGAGTAAACAGGAGCGGGAAGGAATTTCCAAACTTTTTCCACATGTGTCTCAAATGGGTTCTTCACTTCCTCCTGGTGTTGCTCTTCATGTCAGGTGAGAAGATGAAGAAAAAAAAACAAGTTCCTCAGTGTTTTTGCAGATATTTATGCAAGTTAAGGTCTGTTTAGATTGGTGTTATTACTCCATATCAGGGCCGTGCAAAAACAGGAAATTGAATAAAATCACTATGGAATAAAATATTACTGTGTTATTGTTGGGCATACAGTATTAGAACTATCCTATACTATACAGTATTAGAAATCTAACTATCATCTATAGCTTATTTACTGTAGCTCATTTGCATATTCATTAGGATGTTTACACCAAAAGTAACATATTTAATGCTTTGTTAGATTGACTAATTTACAACTTGGTGCACTCGTGGAGCTTCTTCTGATTGTTCTGCAAGTTTAGTTAATGTTGTTTAGGATCTTCTTAAATTGTGTAGCGATATCGACTCAGGATCTCGTATCAGGGTTCTGGTTTTAGTTTTTTTTTTCTTTTAAATTCAGGTGACTTGATAACTTTCTTCAGATATTTTGGAAAGTTGGTTAAACTTGGGAGCTTTATGATCATGGTGCTTTGAGATGTGTCAAGACCTGTATGGATGGATTGCAGCTTGTTTCATGTTTCTCGACTTTGCTTCCTATATTTCTGAACCTTTTTAGAAGTCTGTTGCCAGGTTGGGTTTTGGTTTTCTTGGTCACAGTATTTTAAAACCTTCTTTTACATGCTTTCCAGGTTTGGTTCTGGTGTGTTGAACATGTTTGGTGGTTGGTTTAAGCAGTTTGGTGCATGTAGGTTGGGAGCTTCCGTCAGGATGTAGTTTTTGGAGACTTCACGGACATTTATTCAAGTTTTCATCCTTTTGTTTATGTATTGGGATCTTAAGAGGTATCTATCAAGGTTCTTACAACCTAAAGTCTAAGTGTGATGAGAGCTCGAGTTAGGTTCACGCTCCACACTAGCTAGGTCAGATCTCATAAAAAAAAGCATACTGTATACTGTAAGAAACTTAAGAGTTAAAGGTTAATGTAAGGATTTCTTGAATTTTGCTGGACCCCCTTTTATCTACTCAGTGCTCAGCCTGTATTCTGCTTGTCCCGCCTGGATCCAGGGAAGCTTGGGAACAGTTCTGCAATTATGAACCTTTAGCAGTTTTACGACCCTTAACATAGATTATACTAAGTAATGTGTTTATTGATAGTCCAGAGTTTCGAGGTCAAAGAAAGAAAACACTATGTTCTCATGCACACAGAATATCATGAAACACACTAAAAATGAAATATTCCCTACAGTTAATTTTTTAAAGGATAAATCTTTAAAATTGCACATGGCTCAGGACCCTCAAAGCAAACAGTAAAATGTTCAAGAATTTTGTTTATTAGACTCAAATTGTTTACAGCACAGAAGAAATAAAATAAGATTGGATAGTGTTTCGAAATCAGAGAGCTCTTTTTGATCTAATACCTTCTTAAACACATCACAAAACATGGGCTAATATACTGTAATTATTATTAAACTGAACAATATTTTTTGTAACTCAGATTTTGAGACAATGCGTTCCCGTATATTTGTGTGTCGAGGCAGTGCCGCATTGTCTAGAGGTTTCCTGTGTTTCCTGCGAGTGATTAAACATCGTCTGGGCTTACGTGCTTCCACACCGCTTCAATGCTCCAAACTACTGTAGTTCTTACTTCCACCCCACATTAATACCCTCGAAATAGTCATAAGGTTAAGAAGTTGTCATGGAATAGTAATCTACAGTAAGATCCTCAGGGTCACTCAGAAGGTTGGTGTTTTTTTGCCAACTGCAGGAACGAGGAACTGTAAAGCGTGGAGGAATTCTGGGAATTTGGTTTGGAATTCTGGACCCCCTTCTGCTTTGGAAGGTTGTGAGCGCAATGACTTCACTAATGAAAAGTAGTTGATTAGTTGAGTAGCTCAGGTGTGTCAGTAACTGGGTGAGATATTGTAACTTGGGTCTTCAAATTCAGGGAGCTTGGCTGTGATGCATGGGAACGTTAAACTAGATGTTTGGATGTTTTGGTTTGTTGGAAATGTTTGTGTTGTTTCTTTGGAGAGAGTGCGACTGTATCTTTTGCGAGCTCACCTGGGATGTAAAACACTAGATTGGGTACCGATCATCTGGACAGAGAAGCTGGAAATCTGGACCCCCGCCTTGAGAAACCTTTAGTCTTACCTCCAGCTGTCTCTGACTTAAAGGAAATCTATAAAGCTCTCAGAAACACTTTTGCCCTTGATAGTAAGCACGAAATACATCCGGCACTTTTCTGCTTTTTTATGTTTGCTCCATACTGTATATCCCAGTTTAAACAAAACAAATGAAATGTTACCCTTTTGCACAATGACAATTATTTCAAAAACATTTATTGTTCTTGTGCAAATTTTGTCCAGTTGTAATTATTACTCGGCACGTCCTGATCAGTGTGAACTGTACTGTATGTATTCTGACTTGAGCCTCCACTGTTCCAATAGATCATCTAACAAACTTCAGGTAATAAAATGATGCTGCCTGTATTTTCGTGACATTGTTAAGAACTTAGTGGCTTAGTGGTTAACACTGCGGCCTTGCACCTCCAGGTTTCAGGTTCGATTCCCGCCTCAGGTCCTGTGCGTGTGTAGTTTGCGTGTTCTCCCTGTGCTTGGTGGGTTTCCTCCGGGTTCTCCGGTTTCCTCCGGAAGACCTGCAGATTAGGGTATTTGGAGTTCCAAAATGACCCTTAGTGTATGAACGCGTGTGTGTATATGTGATGCCCTGTGATGGATTGGTACTCTGTCCAGGATGTACCGCACCTCGTCTCCTGGGATAGGCTCCAGGCCCCCCGCAACCCTGTATACAGGATAAAGCTTGGCAAGTCAGTAAGAACAAGTAGTTTTAGCCATTGTTCACATTAGTGATTTTTTTTTTGCCACAGTTGTGTTTGTAGTCTACCAAAAGTTGTTCATCTCAATAAAAATTATATATTTTTTAAATGTCATTTTAAAAGCCAGTGTAACACATAAATTAGTTTGAACTAGTGTATCTTGTTACATACCACATTCACCAAGCAGGACCACATGAACAAGTGTAAATCCTCTTTGATTGATACACGTCATCCTGCCAGCGTTATGTCCAGGTCGGCCTCTGGGTAACTGGATTAGAAGTGATCGTTTAAGCAGCGTAGATCATGTAAGGAACAATTAGGCAGATGGTGTACCAAAAAAACAAACAAACTCACTTTCACACGTCCCAGATTTGCAAACATTTCAGAATCGTATGAGAAAGTACATGTTAAAGCAATAAGTTCGGGATCTAAGACTCACATTAATAATACTAAAGCATACATGTTTTATTTCTTTATTGCAATTACAGATTACTCGGTAAGCCAATTAAACATGATATATGACCAGATCAAACGTGCGTTTTAGGACTTTCTGAAGATCAGTAAAGTCCTCACAGTAATAGACACAAACAGCCCTTCAATCACACAAAAGCATAGTGCTTTACAGCTATTATGTAAAAACCCGGACGAGCCATAAGAACTTTGTGAGGACCAAAGAAAAATCCAAAGGTCCTCACAATGATAGGAAAGTTTTTATTTGAAAAACAAAATGTACCAAAATATCTTTCTTAGGACCAAAAAGTACCCCAAAGGTCCTCACAACGCTACAACAGTGTCAAATGTCATCTCAATCATCAGGTCCTCACAAACTTACAGTGTTTTTAAAGCTTTTGTTAAAAAAAAACCAAAAAAAAAACCTAACAGAGCCAAATAAATTCAATAATTTATTAAATGTTTTCCTTTTTATTTTAATTTATGTTCAGGATTAGTTTATAAACATGTGCTAATTGGTTCAGTATTTTGTACGGTCCTCATTAGGACAAAGAAATGTGTGTATTGTGTGTGTGCATGTTGTGTGTTTGTGGCCCTGCAAGGCATTAAAAGGTTTTACAGTCCTTCCTATCTTACCTTACACACACACACACGTTTTAACATGTCTTGAAATTCACCGTATCTATGTGCACACACACACACACACACACACACACACACACACACACACACACACACACACACACATTCATTTCATTTTTGTAAGTGTCTCCCATTGAAATCACAATGAGTGCAGCTATTTAAAGTTATGTCTACACCTAAACCTCACCCTTACTGCAACTTTAGCAACCATAAGAGAATATTGTGACTAGTAAAAGCTGCATGTTGTGTAGAAACATTACTTATTTTGTGAGGACCGAGTGCCTTATGAGGACCTCATACACTGTATACTTTAGAGAGACGATGATGGTATGCAAGCAAGTGCTGGCCTGTTACTCTCTGTATCACTGTGTGTGTGTGTGTGTGTGTGTGTGTGTGCACATATATTTAATACCTTGCAGGCACATAAACAAGTGTGTGTAGAACAATAGCAGTGCACTAACACTCTTATTGCGTTACTATTTCAGGCTTTAAACAGGAAATAACTACTGCACAGTACTTTCTCTCTCTCTCAGCAATAAAAGTCACATTCAGTTACAGTAACTGTTTGCTTACTTACTTACTCACACACACACACACACACTCGTGCGCGCCTTAATCATATCAGGTTAAAATCGAATGTAGGTTAATAAGGTATCATTTTATTCTTAGTGTACTTACTGTGGAGACTCCGTGGCACGTGGAACAGCGATCACACCGGGGAGAACGCGTGAAACACAATACACTACCAAATGGTTTACGCTTCAAGAGGAAAACGTGTCACACTGAAAAGCAAAACCTTCATCTTACAGCTCAGATGGTGACTTCATGCCAATTCTTCCTATTTAAATATCAATAAATCTTACTTGCCTTATGTATGATGATATGTACGTTATTAGAGTCTTTATAAACATCCATTCTTTTACCAGGCATTTTTAATCCCCTCATAAACGGATGAAATCGTTATGAATTATTTACATGAAGCCGTGCGATGTGAGATGAAAATCCCGCTTAAAGCACCCTGGCAGTTTATTTCCTGTTGAGTGTTTTACATAATTTATTTATGGTCTAAACGCAATTGCCAGTTTATTAGCTCGTCTATCCGCTATCCATAAATAACACTTATTAAAATCCTCCACTTAATAGTCGGTGCATTTTGTTTTTGTTTTTTCCCTCCTCCTATATACGGTACGGTACACAGCTCTGACGGTTTATTAATCTCTTGCTACATTACAGTAGGTGTACCTAATAAACCGGCAGCTCAGTCTGTATGTTTATACGCTTTATTTATGGGTTTTATGGCTGTTCCTGACCTTCCGGTGTTACGCAGAGGTGATGTATGGAGGCAGTTTATGAAAAACGACTTCATAAATAAACACGCAGGACAGAATAGACGTCTCTTATTCCACCGAGGGAAGACCATCCTGCTTTTCTATTTAAAGCCTAACCCCTGCGCTCGCATTCATCGGCTCTCACTTGTGGGCGTGTCTTATCTCTAGTTCACTGGCGGTTGCCATGGTTTCACCGCTAGCACCAGACTATTGCGAGATGTCTATGTACTCTAGCTATGAGACGGTTATAATATCATTCTTTCTATGACTAAAAATTTAATTATAGAAGGAAACTGCTTTATAAACGATTGTTGTATTTTTGGTAAAAATGTTAATTTTCAGATTTTAGCCACAAGACAGAAATGATTACAAGGAACCCAAATACTGTAGTAAAAAAATAGTAGCTTCACTTCTCATTCGCGTAAGGCAAAACTTGTTGAACTTTGCTTCCTTTGCATCACTAACTGATACTTTAGTAGTTTTGTAAAATGCTTGTTTCTGATTGGTTGGTTGACATTTTTTTTCTCACCTTGTAGTAGACGAATGTAGTGAAATTGTATTTATGTTCCAGATTCATACAGATTAATTTGCTAACACCGTAGACACAACTTAATGTTTTAGGTCAATTTTTTTAAAATTATTTCTATTCTGTCTCTGGTTCAAATTCAAAACAATGCTAAAAAAAAAAAGAGGAAATATGAAGAGGTGAACAACAAATTGAAATGCATAAAATCTGACATATTTATTGTTGTCAATTAATTTGACATTTTTATTACTTTTAGTTAATGTTTATAACATAATGAACATGTTTACAGAAATAAATCTTTTGTAGGCTAAAATAGAGCGAAATGTTCCAGGTTAAAAGTAAGAAGGAAGTGACGTAACCATGGCAACAATCATACAAATAAAGATGGGTTTCCTGTGTAAATGCTTATGAACGTTTATGAGAGGGGTAAACAACGAAAACAACGAAAATGTAACATTTGACAAAAACAAGTGAATAACGCGACTCACCTGAAACTGGAGCAACCTGTTTGCGTTTAACCTATAATTATTACTTTACTACAATAAATATATCAAATTTCATTGTTCATGTTGTTTCGCTTCACACTCGCTTTTATTGTCTGTTTTGAATTTGTTACAGAAACAATAAAAGGAGGTAAAAATACTCTTATTTCTGTTTTTGTCGTCTGTTAAGGCAAAAAAAATTAAAGATCGACTGCTAGTTTTGCGACGTCTACAATGTCAGGATTATATAATATCATGACTATCATCTTGCTCGATATGTCCAGTACAACATAGAAAATATACAATGAACCAAAAAAAAAAAAAGGCCAAGCAACCAATCAGAAACCAGCATTAATTTTATTTATAGAATAAAGTTAAGGTTAATTTTAGCCTAACGCAAATGAGAACTTTTTCAGAACTTTCTTTTTTATTAGTCATTAAAAGAAAGATTTTAAAACTGTCGTATACTGTAGCTAGAGCATATGGCTAGCGTGTGTGAGCCTGGATGCTAGTGGTGAAGCCCTGACGTCCGCCAGTAAACTAAAGATAAGACGCAGGATTAGAAACTGAAATAAACAGACTGACAACTCGTTCTTTTTTTGCCTGACAGTCAATTAAGCTTCATATAAGCTACAGTAGCCTAACGTATACGGCTAGCGAGTCTGTAACTTCCAGGTGATAAAGATAACCGCGTGACGGCTAACAGAGACAGACAGAACTTATCTTTAAAGTTAGCTTTAATTAGCATGACAGAATATTAGCACTAAATGTTACTAGCATACTTGCACGCTTTAAGGTTAAATCCGCTCGCTCATGTCGTCCTCTCAGATGAAGTCACCTCGAGACGACACGCTTCAAATGAATAAAATCTAAAAAAAAACATTATTTACTGGAAATGCTCTTTTACTTATGATGGAAATTTATAGTGCGGCGATGGCTTGGACGCTTGCCAGTAAAAGCAGTTATTCTTTTATCCTCAGGGGTAAACACACACATACACACACACACACACACACACACACACACACACACACACACACACACACACACACACTCAGAAGTGTTTCACTGTAGGACAGTGATGGATGAAGTGCTTCAGCTTCTTTTCTCCTGAACTGGGTTGGAACAGTTTGCTTGTACCGCAAGTTTACGCATAAACCTCTGCGTGTGTGTGTGTGTGTGTGTGTGTGTGCGTGTGTATTTCTCATAGACTCAAAACATTTAGGTCGACTTTTTTTGGACAAAAAAAACAACAATTAATCAGCAAACCAACAGCCTAAAGCCGCAACAATAACCATTACAAATTAATGTTTTTATTTTCTGATAAAATTAGCTGTTTCTATTTCATAAAATCGAAAACAAAAATATGATTTAATTATGTGCTGGTTATACTCTCTCACTTTAATAAACACGGCCCTTCGTTGTCCCCATGGGCTTTGTGTGCGAAAATAAAAACTGGACGTTCCCACAAATTTTTTTGGTTCGTCCCGCGGGATTCCAGTCCTGACACACACACACACACACACACACACACACACACACACACACACACACACACACACACACACACACACACCATATACAGTAAATCTCCAGCAGGGGTCTGTATCTCATCCAGCAGGGCATGATTCTGCTTTTATACACTCATTTATTAAATGAATTCCTGCAAGACTTTTTTTTAATATTCTGAAGTTGTTTGTTAAAGTGTTGTTTTGCTAGAATTCAATTCGATAAACTTAATGCTTTCTGTTAGACTTACGAACATGTTTCACTAAAGTTCTATGACATCATAAAACACAAGAGCCAATCATGTTACTGTATGCAAACACAGACCCCATGATGTCATCATACCAGAGTCGTCTTCTTCTTTGTTGTTATTATTGTGTTTAATTTTGCATTAATATTAGACTAACAGGAAGTTACAGTGTAGTGTCTGTTTTTGATGAACTCTGATTAATTTATTATTATTATTTTGCAGGACAGCACGGGGCGGTTGGGATGCAGGTGTACACGTCGGGTCGCGTGCAGGCGGTGAACGGCACGGACGTCCGGTTGAAGTGCACATTCCAGAGCACGCACCCAGTCAAAAGTAAAACTCTCACCATCTCCTGGACCTTCAGGCCGTTGCGGCACGGCACTGAGGAGACCGTAGGTTGCACTGCCAATTCTTCATCATTCCAACAAACACTGTCTAGGTACTAGGATACGTACACAACTGCCATTCTGTCTGCCATCGATACCTGTTCATCTCACTTCTGTCTTCATTATTATTGTTTGGCGCTCCTTAGCAGTACCAGCTTATTGCCCGCTGTTTTTACTCTCACTTCCAGACATCCTGGGATACACGTGACAATGTACGCCGGACATGTGATCTAACTTTTATGATTTAACATGCGCAAACACATGTCCGTATCTTTAAAAGTTCGTAACTCAAATGTTCGTATGTAGAGGACTTACTGTATCTCTAGGTATGTAGGTGTTATACCTACTGCAGCCACCAGAGGGCTCCTGAGGTTCGGATGAGTGCAAGACGACATCCAAGAGGGAATCCATCCTCCTCTGATCAGCTCATCTTGAACTGCAAATGTGTGTGTGTGTGTGTGTGTGTGTGTGTGTGTGTGTGTTAAAGGCATGGAGCTTTAGAATAAGTGCAGAGGCATTATCTCGTTATCTGATTATATGATATTATCTGACGTGGGAGTGTGTTAGAGCACTGGGGTGTTGGTGCACCATGGATGTACAGATCAAGAAAAGCTTCAAGATGGGAAAAAGATAAGAAAAAAAAACATCCCAATAAGATAAAACTAAAATAAAACAAAGTATAGAGTAAAATCATGTGCAATACATTGATACAAATTACACATTGGAGCTTCCAGTAAGTATTGTCTTGCGAGCGTACAAACTTTTGCACTCAAATCTATAAGCATTTCAGCAATTCTATGAATTCTGAATTCTGATTGGTCAGACAGTGATTATTCGTTTCTTTTTTTCTTGTATTCTTCCCTAACAGTAGTGGTGGATACAAATCACAGGTGTATGTTAATGCACTCGTTCAAACCGTTATTGTTTCTATGGCAACAACATTAGAGTGTTGATGTTTTACAGAGTGGTCTATAATGAGATGCATGTTTAGGTTTTCAGAGAAGGAGTCTCCGGTGCCAGGAACAGGAGAACAGGAGAACAGGAGAACAGGGAATCGACTAATACATGGATAATAAAAATAACAAATAAATTAAAACAACATTCTTTATAATAATTATGTAATTAATAAAAAACCTTCTGTAGTGTTAAAAGAATAAACTCACATCATGATTGGTGGATTGCTGCAGAGATGGTTGTCCTTCTGGAAGGTTCTCCTGACAACGTGACCATCGGGTTCTTGGTCACATCCCTGACTGAGGCCCTTCTCCACCTATCGCTCAGTTTAGATGGCCGAAGAGTCCTGGTGGTTTTGAACTTCTTCCACTTACGGATGATGGAGGCCACTGGGCTCATTTGGACCTTCAAAGCAGCAGAACATTTTTCTGTAACCTTCCTCAGATTTTTGCCTCGAGACAATCCTGTGTGTGTCGGAGGTCTACAGACAAGTTCTCTGACTTCATGCTTGGTTTGTGCTCGGACATGAACCGTCAACTGTGGGACCTTCTATAGACAGGTGTGTGTCTTTCCAAATCATGTCCAATCACACAGGAAACAGGATGATCAGGGGAAACAGGATGATCAGGGGAAACAGGATGCATCGCCTGAGCTCAATTTTGAACTTCATGGCAAAGGCTGTAAATACTTATGTAAATGTGCTTTCTCAATTTTTTTATTTTTAATAAATAAAAAAAAGTAAACTTTTTTCATGTTGTCATTATGAGGTGTTGTGTGTAGAATTCAGAGGAAAAAAATTTATTAAATCCATTTTAGAATAAGGCTGTGACATAACAACATGTGGGAAAAGTGATGCGCTGTGAATACTGTACTGTAATATACTATTTTTCTAAAATAATTTGTAATCATTTTCAAATATAATGAAATAAACATATAAAATCAGTAACTTCTTTTTTATTAATTTTGTCACCCTACTTGGTTACAATTAAGCATAAATATTTATACTGAAATCCAATAAAAAAGGAGAAATAATTTTAATTAAAAAAAAAGTGTGTTTAAAGTCAAGCAATACATTATTTTTCTTGTGGTGCCTGAAGGGTTAATAGTTTTTTAGCACGTAAGCGGAGTTCCTGTTCCACGCTGACTCATTTGAGCTTTTCATGCGTTAAATACCGCGTAACAAACACGCGTTGACTCGTTTAAGTCCTTAGACGCCTTAATGAGTCGCATTTTAGCAAATTAACTAGAGCATTTCAGCGGAGACGTGAACCGCTCACAAGAACAAAACTGCTGACTCAGGATCGTTGCAGTGATATTTAGCTCTTTTTTTCCCCACACGACTCTACATCTGACTCATATTTCCTGTGTACAGTAAGTGTTGTGAAGTGTGTGTGTGTGTGTGTGTGTGTGTGTGTCAGTTCTTAAAAACAGTTCTATATCAAACTTTTAATGTCAATTATAACACAAAACAGCTTGTAAGTATTTAAAGGTTAATTTTTTTTGTTTAACTTTTTAAAAGGTTTTTTTTATTTGACATCTAAAACAATCACTTAACATTGAAATAAAGGAGTACATGTAGAACATTTTAAGATTTTATAATAAGAGAAATTTGTGTAAATGTTTTTCAAATATCAGTTTGTAATTCAACCTTAAATAACTTTGATTAAATCCATTTAATCTTTCTTTTAAAATGAAAATAATTGAACACTGAAATAGGACAAAAGAAATAAAAAGTTAAAAGAATTGTAGAATATTATAACACAAAATGTAAAATTAAAATGTTAGCAATTATTTATCTTTAATTATTTTAGGTAATAATGTAAAAGATTCATCCTACTTTTATTTAGCTATAATTATATTCGATAAATACAGAATAAAAAGAAACACTCAAATAGAAAGAAATTGAAAGTTTGGAAGTTTAAAAAAAAAAAGGAAAAAAATGTGAGTCTTATTAGTTTGTTAGAAATACTGACATCATCTCAGAGAATTTTACTGTAAACCAGTATATGTTTCATGTTGATATCATATTATACAGCCTTAACAAACATTTCATTAAACATGAATGATGAAAAAATATCAAACTGTGTATGGTTGTGCATGTGAGAATGGCCATCCTATGCTCATATTTCTACTCTGCACTCTTTTCCAAAGGTGTTTTACTTTCACGAGAAGCAGTTTCTTCCTAGCGTGGGACGTTTCCAGAGAAAGGTGGAGTTCAAGGGAGACATTTTTTCAAGTGATGCCTCCATCCTGGTCAGGGACGTGACGTTCAGCTACAACGGGACGTTCAGCTGCCAGGTGAACAACCCACCTGACGTCCATGGGAACGTTGGAGAAGTCCAGCTACAGGTTGTCACTTCAGGTGAGATGTTCATCATTCTGCTTTTCATAAATCATCCTGGTCTCATCTCATTGTTCCAGTTCTCATAAACATCTCCACTTTCTTTTCCAGCTCCTTTCTCTGAGATTGTTATTCTTGCTGTGGCCATCGGGGGCGCCGTACTGATGGCTGTCTTCATCCTGGCCATCTGCGTGTTTATACGTCGGTGTCGGAAACTGAAAAGGATGGAACAAGAAAATCTCCGATTAGAACGTAAAGACCTTGTGGTGTGGTGAGAGACGGAGAGAAAACGAATGTGACGATGGAGGAAAAAACGTGATAAGCAAATCTGCACTTCCTGTCCAGCGCCCCTGTCTGGCTCGGATGTACCGTATGCACTCTTATAGACGCTAAACGCATTTCGCCTGGAAAAAACTATTTCCTATATATTTTGCTATATACAATTTGCTATATACTCATATTAATCTGATAATATAATCCTCATAAACCGCTGTTTTTTTATTTTATTTACTGTCTCAGGCAGCACATTTGACATCTTTACAAGCTTATATGCACACTGTATAGCTTGTTTTTGTACTAGCTACTAAAGAAAAGCAGAAACTGGAGTGATGCATCACAAAACACTTTTACATGTTTTTTTTAAACAATTCAAAAAATTCTATTCATTAAGCAACTAATCCTAGCAGTCAATAGGTTGGAAATTCCTTGAGAAAGGATTTTTTAACTCACAAAGTCGTAATTATGTTTTCGATGTAAATGAACCTTAATTAATAACAAAGTGATAATTAAAATTGTCTTCAAAGAGCGACTCCTTAGTGTGCATTTTGTCTCATACTGCAGCTCGGCCACCGCAGTGCCTCGGCTACCATAGACACGCCCTTTATAGGGTGCCATTACTTTTGTCCTAGTCGAATGCCTAGTCTTATTTGTGTTATTGCTCTTCGGAACAGTGTGTTTTTAAGCTGTTAATTTGAAGGAACTCAGTTTGACAATATGTTCATTAAATTGATGCGTAACTGAAATAAATAAGTGCTTTAAACTCGACAGTGTTACAGAATCCAGGAAAGAGGAGACAAGTGTTTTATCAAACTAAATGATATTTTATGAACACAGCATATTTTTTTCTGTGTAAATGCTCCTGAGAATGATTTTCAAACAGATTTATTCATAGCAAGCTGAATAATAAATGAGGCTCAGTGTTTACAGTAATAAAGTGTGTGTGTGTGTGTGTGTGTGTTGGTCTGTTCACTATAACGCACCGTCTGTTTGTTTACAATTTTTTTAATGCTGATCTGCGGGTTAACCTACAGTATCTGCTAAAATGCTAGTGTTGTGGATTGCGTTGTTTATTATAATTCTAGTTTGCGGAGTGACTTGTTCATTATGATGCTAATCTGTGGGTTAATCTGTTACTGCAATGCTAGTTTGTGGGTTAGCGTGTTTACCATTATGCATGTGGGTAACTTGTTTTTTGTAATGTTAGTTTGTGGTTTAAAGAGGGTTATGCTATTTTTGGTAACGCTATTTTGAGGGTTAACCTGTTAACCGTGTTTAGTGTAACGGTAGTTTGAGGGTTTACTGGTTTACCGTAATGCTAATTTGAGGGTTAACCTGTTTAGCGTAACGCTAGTTTGAGGTTTTACTTGTTTAGCGTAATGCTAGTTTGAGAGTTAGCCTGTTTAGCGTAATGCTAGTTTGAGGGTTAACCTGTTTAGCGTAATGCTAGTTTGAGGTTTTACTTGTTTAGCGTAATGCTAGTTTGAGAGTTAACCTGTTTAGCGTAATGCTAGTTTGAGGTTTTACTTGTTTTGCGTAATGCTAGTTTGAGAGTTAACCTGTTTAGCGTAATGCTAGTTTGAGAGTTAACCTGTTTAGTGTAATGCTAGTTTGAGGGTTAACCTGTTTAGTGTAATGCTAGTTTGAGGTTTTACTTGTTTAGCGTAACGCTAGTTTGTGGTTTTACTTGTTTAGCGTAATGCTAGTTTGAGAGTTAACCTGTTTAGCGTAATGCTAGTTTGAGGGTTAACCTGTTTACCATAACGCTAGTTTGAGGGTTAACCTATTTACCGTAATGCTAGTTTGAGGGTTAACCTGTTTAGCGTCACACTAGTTTGAGGGATATCCTGTTAACTGTGTTTAGCATAACAGTAGTTTGAGGGTTTACTTTTTTACCGTAATGCTAGTTTGAGGGTTAACCTGTTTACCGTAATGCTAGTTTGAGGGTTAACCTGTTTAGCTTAACACTAGTATGAGGGATATCCTGTTACCCGCGTTTAGCGTAACATTAGTTAAGGTTTTACTGGTTTACCATAATGCTAGTTTGAGGGTTTACCTGTTTAGCGTAACGTTAGTTTGAGGGTTTACCTGTTTATAAATTATTAAATTAGGTGAACGCAGTAAGAACTTGTACTCATCTGTTGAGGGCATGGTTGAAGCAACACACAGGAAGAACTTAATAAGGATGCAATGACACCAAAGTAAGCATGTGATAAGCACCTGGTAGGAGCTGATCTGATTGGACACAGTAATTCCTTAGATCCAACTAATTGGACCAGGTGAGCATGTGATCATGTGCATGATAGGAAATTAGCAACAACATGAGAGACGTATTAGAGGACCTGACAGAGACACGGATAGGAATTAGTATAATTTTTTTTTTCATTTTGACCCCGCTCCCGCTACGTTCTTTAATACTTCTTGAATGCAGTGAAAATTTTATGGTCTTCGTTGCTGTGTGACTTAGTGTCTGTGTTTGTGTGTGTGTGTGTGTGTGTGTGTGTGCCTTATGTTGCAGCATTATATTAGACTTTATATACAGTATAAGTACAGTACTTCCTCCTTTTTGTTTTCACATTTTTAATCTTTTGTTTAATTCCAGCCACTCTGCGAGAACACCACTGCACACTTCCACCCCTGGAAGCCTCCCTTCTAGACATCGTGCTGTTTTTAATCACTTTTTTGGCAAGCGAAATCAAGAGGATGTTTTTTCTCCTCCCGTTATCCTGCTTAGAGAGGAAAAACAAAGCTATTACTTTGTCTTTACTTTAGATTTCTTCATTTCATTTATTTTGTGAGTTTGCCTAATTGATGTGCTGTGCCGTGTTTGCATTTCGGCTGATGTTGATTTAAGTTCAGATGTGTGAGTTAGCAAATATTTAGCAAAAACTGTAGCGCGGTCTTCCGACATAGTTACAGTAATTACCATCGTTTCTTATATATATATATATATATATATATACACACACACACACACACATTGGCTTGCAAAAGTATTTGGCCCCCTTGAACTTTTCCACATTTTGTCACATTACAGCCACAAACATGAATCAATTTTATTGGAATTCCAGGTGAAAGACCAATACAAAGTGGTGTACACGTGAGAAGTGGAACGAAAATCATACATGATTCCAAACATTTTTTACAAATAAATAACTGCAAAGTGGGGTGTGCGTAATTATTCAGCCCCCTTTGGTCTGAGTGCAGTCAGTTGCCCATAGACATTGCCTGATGTCGACTCTAAACGACCCTAAACATAAAGCCAGGGCAACAATGGAATGGTTTAAAACAAAACATATCCATGTGTTAGAATGGCCCAGTCAAAGTCCAGATCTAAATCCAATCGAGAATCTGTGGCAAGATCTGAAAACTGCTGTTCACAAACGCCGTCCATCTAATCTGACTGAGCTGGAGCTGTTTTGCAAAGAAGAATGGGCGAGGATTTCAGTCTCTAGATGTGCAGAGCTGGTAGAGACATACCCTAAAAGACTGGCAGCTGGAATTGCAGCAAAAGGTGGTTCTACAAAGTATTGACTCAGGGGGTTGAATAATTATGCACACCCCACTTTGCAGTTATTTATTTGTAAAAAATGTTTGGAATCATGTATGATTTTCGTTCCACTTCTCACGTGTACACCACTTTGTATTGGTCACGTGGAATTCCAATAAAACTGATTCATGTTTGTGGCTGTAATGTGACTAAATGTGGAAAAGTTCAAGGGGGGCACTGTATATATTGTATAAAGACTTTTTATTACCTAAAAAATTACCAAAACCAAGTTTCAAACAATCTCTGGTACTTTCTTTCGGAAATTTTCTTATAAGTAAATGACTTTTGGTCAGTGAATGGGAAATGTTTGCAGGAACGCCACAGCTTCAGTCCGAGGAACCAATCGAGTCTGTTGCGCACTTTGTATAAAATCCAGTAAAAACTCCCAGTGCTGCAAATGTTACCTTTTACATCCGCTAAATATTTCTGTACTTTATTAATAAAATAAAGATTGAGTGCTTTATTTGAGAAACACCGCATCCGAGCGCACACGAGAGTGCTGAGTGTGCATACGCACTGCCGTTAGTCAGCGTGATTTGTTTCTCTGCTCTGTGCCCCGAACAGGCACCTCGCAGTTCAGAAATTGATACAGTATACAGTACCTCTTTCATTTTGCTGAAAGTTTTGCTGACTTGTGTGAAGGTGCGAGCCTGGGTTTGGGCTTTGTGTGCAGACTTGAAGTAACAGTTTATCAGTCAAAAAGGCAAGAAAAATGGCTAAAATACAGCTCACAGCCACGTCCAAAAACACTGAATGGCTTTAAGACGAGTGAGGGAATGAGATTATTTTGTGTCGTAATCATATCACAAAGCAACACTCACAATTCAAAATGCAACCATTGTGTGTTCAAGTGTAATAAAAAAGTCTCAATGAATACTACAGTACAGCACGGGATAAAAGAACCAAAAGTCTAGCAGGGAATCACAAATGTGTGGATTTGATTCAGTTCAGTGTTTGGTTTCTGTGCAAGCGCTTTGATTTGATTCTAAGATTTGGCAGCTGGTTTTGTTCATTTCAGACTCAAACCACTGAACAGTGAAGATGAGAATAAAAAAATCAGTTTTTGACTCCGATTCAGTTTCGAGTCATTCTTGTGAATCTTTAATCAGAGACTGAAGCATGTACAGTACAGAGAGAACCTTGAGTCAGGTTTCAGACTCGCACCATTTGATTCAACTGAATCGTCAGACATGCAAGTCAGTTTGCACCAGTTAAACAGGTGGGATTAGGATTTAACAAACGTCAATCTGTTTATATTCCCACCACGATACAGTAAACACACTCTGAAGAATCACCTCTTCATCCGCTTTAATTAGGATTTGCTCTGGAGCAACTCTGTCGAAAAGTGAATCAGATAACGAGAGAATCGTGAGTCGAGAAGAAGAAACACGGCCTTGTGAGTCAGGTTTCATTCAGCTCAGACTCGCACCAGTGAACCATGAACAAGAGACTTGAAGAGTTAATTGTCAGGATAGATGGTGAACCAGAGAACCACATCATGAGGGAGAATCACTAGTCAGGTTTCATTTAGTTCAGATTTGCACCGGTGGCCGGTGAACAAGAGATCCGAGGAATCAATGGTCAGGTTGGATTAAGGTCAGAGTCACACAGTTGAACCACGGCTAAGAGAATCGGAGAGTGAGAGTCAGAGAGTCATGGGTCGGGTTTCATTTACCATTTGATTTGAGTCAACCTGAAAAATTTCCCACTTGATTTTTAACTAAAGTTTTACAGTTGGTACCTCAGCATACGAATGACCCACCTTGCGACTATTCAACTTATTGAACCTATTCAACAAGAACTTCATTTCTATTCATTTTCTATACCGCTTAATCCTGTGTTCAGGGTCGCGGGGGACCTGGAGCCTATCCCAGGAGACTTCGGGCACTAGGCGGGGTACACCCTGGACAGGGTGCCAATCCATCGCAGGGCACACACACATACACACACTTACACACACACTCACACACCCAATCACACACTACGGGCAATTTAGGAACGCCAATTAGCCTAACCTGCATATCTTTGGACTGTGGGAGGAAACCGGAGTACCCGGAGGAAACCCACCAAGCACGGGGAGAACATGCAAACTCCATGCACACAGAGACGGGAATCGAGCCTCGCCGGGGAATCGAACCCAGACCCTGGAGGTGCAAGGCGACAGTGCTCAACAAGAACTTAAAAACGGAAATTTCGCAAGTAATTAACCTCATTATCCTCGGCATGGGAAGCATTTACATATGACCGTCCGATTTTCTGGTTGCGCGCAAGTTATTTTTTCCCTTCATTTTTTGCATTTTGTGTAAGATTTAGTAAATATGTAGCACCACGGGTCCCAAGAATGTTTTCAAGTACAGCAGCAAGAAGTTTGGTTTTTAAACTAGTCTGTGCCAAGAGGAATCATAAATTAAGGTTAAGTGAGGTTTAATGTTTATTTATATAATATTTACATGTCTTTCCTAAAGGTTTTGTATGTTTTTACATTATATACAAAAATATGATTATAGTGTTGGAAATTGGTGATATTGGTAATATTTTTGGGTGGCTGGAACGGATTATTTGCATTTACATTATTTCCTATGGGAACATGTGCTTCACAATACAAAATTTCACCTTAATAACTCACCTACAGAACGGATTAAATTCGTATCCCTAAGTAGATCAGACTCAGACCTTTGAAAATTAAAAATGACGGATGTGAATCGTCGTTTCTGGGATTAGCTTTAATTCACTGCCGAACAAAATGAGAGAATCATGAGTCAGGTTTGAATAAGTCCAACATTTGCAAACCGAACAAGAGACGCAAAACGGGTCCGATTATGCACCACCTAGAGTATATATAAAACGCATTTTGATTTATTCATTAAAAAGCTTTTAAAACATGTGAGTCAGAGGAGTATCGCTTGCCCGCACACATGACATCATCATCAACATCATCACCATCTTGATGCATTTACCAAAATGACATCATGCATGTGGATCATCAAAGTTTTTTTTTTTATGAAAAACCCAAAGAAACAGCATGATGTCATCTAATAAACTTGTTAGACAGTGACATCGTTGGTACGCGTGATTCAAAGGGTCATCCGAGATCATTTCTGAATCATGTCTTCGTGTTCTAATCATACAAACGCGGACCGTTCTGACGTCTACACTTCTATATATTTGTGAATTGAATGTGGTCTGATCCTTTCCCTACTGAACAGCCTTCAAATATTAATATTCATCATTCCTAATATGAAACTCCTGATGTACTGTATAATGAATGTGACTCCTTGATGGACTTTATTTTGCTTCTGAACACCTGATTCTAAAAAGACGTCCACCTCCAGTATGTTCAAAGCTGTATTTTATAAATTCATAAATTATTTCCACAATTTAAATTCAAGCCGGTTTGGACCAATATATTTTATTCTCCAAAGGATTAACGAAGATGTTTATGAGGCAGAGCTTTTTCCTCAGGAAGAACAAACATGTCTCGACCAGGATCTCCGGTTCTAAAAAATGATCTTGTCGTATGGCCTAGATCTGTCGTGTACCAAGGCGCGATGTTTTGAAGCATCTGGAACAGATTTGTCGTGGTAATAATCTGTGTGTGCTTTAAGATTTGGAATACATTCGCACTCATATAGCATCTGGTAAGAAAGCATCCACCTTGGACCATTGGTGCATTTCCACTTGTAGATAATATCTACCTATGCATCTGCTTAACACTTGTGAAACCAATAGGGATGCTTTCTATTAAAGCAGGGATGTTTTCTAGGGCAGCTCTGAAAGAAATGGGACACTAGGGAACGAAATGGCCCTCCACAGACGTGAAAGAACTTTGCATGAACTTTAATCCCGAAAAACTTTTATGTAATTCTTTGACTTTTGATGATTGACAGAATGAATAAAAAACTTCTGATCATGAGCTGTTACTCACTGCATGAAACGAATCAATAGAGCGTTGTTGTCGGCTTGGACGTGGACATGGACAGACTGCCTGGCCAAAGTCCCATCTGGCTTTCCATATTGGGAAGCTGCTCTGATTTTCTCAGTTGTCTTTCCAGATTCCGTCCCAGCTGGAACCGATCAGACAGGTGACCGGCGCTACCTGCCAGGAGCCAACATCAGAACTCTATTTTGGGGTTTCTCCACTGGGACGCCGCCCAACCAGACTTAGAAGAATGTTTGGATGCACACAGGGACTTTGAGTGGTTGAGACGTTCCATGTCTATATCATTGGTGCATTTTGAGCCATCTTCTGGATCTAGGATGCCCCTAGTGGTCATATACCATGCAGTGAGATACTGTAGTAATGACCAGCTTCTAGGGCTTTAATAAAGATGGAGCACAATTGCACCTTTATTGGAATTGAAGCTATTTGGATCTAATAAGTAAAAATTGTAAAGGAAGCCCAAACTCTTTTAAAATCTTTTCCCCTCTTTTCCACTATTTAATTCTATTTATTCTCAGTAGTTTAGTGCAAAGCAAAAATCAGATCTACAGTAGATGTTCTGTCTAGGTGGAAGCTCAGGAGGATTAGGGTTGTGCTATATAACGACAGTGCTCACACAAAATATTGACACTTTGGACACAGTTTGGACTAAGTTCACTTGGGTGTACTAAATTTTTGTTTTCCAGTTATTTAGACCATAAAGTCTGAATGTTGAGTTATTGTTAGAGGACAGTAAAGGTAAATCTGTACTCTTGTTCAAGCTGCACATTGAGTACTTTAAAGTACATCCAAGTTTCATTTCTATACTATTGTCCCTTGAGAACATATAATAAAGTTATTGCTAATTACAAATTTTTCTTAGATACTGTATTTAGGAAGAAGAACATAGGAGTCTCCTTTCCTGGTTGGTAGCTGTCGCATGAAATAGGATGGCTGATTCGTATCTGGGAATCGACCAAGGCCAGCGATGCTTTGGCACTGAGATGGTTGAAGACCAGGGTCCATACTCACGAAGCTTCTTAGAATTCTCTCAGAGAGCTCCTATCTCAGCTTAATACGTCCTAGATGGGAGTCCTAGACTAAAAGTGATTTAAGAAACTTCTCAGAGCAACTCTAAATAAGGAACGTACAAAAACCTTTATCTTAGCGAGGAGGTGTGGTTGACCCCCGTTGCTAGGGATGATGCAGCAATTCGAAGACTGTGATTGGTTGATAAAAAATCTTAAAATGGACTCTTTTTAAAAATAGAATATATGATAATAGAATGGACATCATTCATCATCTTCTACACCACTTTATCCTCTATTCAGGGTCGTGGGGACCTGGAGCCTATCCCAGGAGACTTAGGGCACGAGGCGGGGTACACCCTGGACAGCGTGCCAATCCATCGCAGGGCACACACACACACTCACACACTCATTCACACACTACGGGCAATTTAGGAACGCCAATTAGCCTAATCTGCATGTCTTTGGACTGTGGGAGGAAACCGGAGTACCCGGAGGAAACCCACCAAGCACGGGGAGAACATGCAAACTCCATGCACACAGAGACGGGAATCGAGCCTGGCCGGGGAATCGAACCCGGACCCTGGAGGTGCAAGGCAACAGTGCTAACCACTACACCACCGTGCCGCCATAGAATAGACAGTAAAATCATAATGTTTGTATATAAAGGAACTGTACAATCATAAATACAGGCTACTTAATACAAAGTTTCTGTTATAGGCTAAATATCTTAAAGTTAATTAAAACAGCCTAATGTTGAAAATGTGTCTACTTTTGAAGCAACCAATTTCCACTTAAATGTAGTAGTTACTATATTTAAGTGCCTTCATTTATTTACCATACTGATTTCATTACTTGTAATACATTTCCAAATGGCTCACCTTTTACCAATTTACATGATTGCTGGACACAGTCCATTTAAGTAGTATGTTTGGATGGTATGTAGACAACAATCCAAGTGAGATGGAAGGAAGTAAATCAACAAGAAAACCAAATTGGACAGAAGAGAAGTGTTTACTTTTATGTTCAGTGTTTGGAGAATATTTCTTCTTTCTTCATTTTGTCCTCTGCTATAGAAACTCTTAAGCCTCTTAAAAGTCCTCCTCTATATTCTTAACAATTTTTACCTTAGGAGCTGTTTTTAGGGCTAAGATGCTTCATGAATCAATTTAATCCTACAGTAAATCTAAATTTAAGGGGAAATTTTAAGAAAATGTCATACTTCTAAGAATTTTCTTAGAATTTCATCACTAGGAGCAACTTTTAGGCTTAGGCAGTGAATACGGGCCCAGGTTCCTGTGATAGAACTCTCAAGGGTTAATTGAAGGTTGGTGAGTGGCACAGTGGCACAGTGGTTAGCACTGTCACCTTACACCTCCAGGGTCTTGGTAGTGGGTCTGTTTGCATGGAGTTTGCATGTTCTCCTTGTTGGGTTTTCTCCAGGTATTCTGGTTTCCTCCCATAATCCAAAGACATGCAGATTAGGCTATTTCATGTCCCTAAATTGCCTGTAGTGTGTGAATGCCTGTTGACCAGAGGTCCTACCAATGGTTGTAGTTGAGAATGAATAAAATGCTCACCACTGGTCTCCATGGTCCCTAGTTAGACTAGGTGCCTACTGTAGATGTATGAATAATGAGGAGTCAGGGTATTCTGTCTCTGTAAAAGTAAAATCCTCAAAGTGCATGGAAATTTATAACATACACATTCACATTTCATACAAACTCCCATAATCTTTTTGATTGTGTAAAGCTGCTTTGCGTCAATGCCAATTGTTCAAGCGCTATACAAATAAACCTGAGTTGAATTGAAATGGGACAGATCCAGGAACCCTAAAAAACGATCACATGCTTGGATATGAAGTAAATATAAAACCTCGGCTGGTGGTGTGATTCTTTGGCAAGTCTCACAACTGCCAGCTGCTTCCGCATAAGCCTCTGTGCCTGACTCCAGCCGAGCAAATCCAGCTCCTGATTGTGCCAGAACTTGCGGTAATGGAAACTTAATGACGCTTAATTGAATTTTGATTAACTTCTGTTGCTACACTGTGTACAGAAATG
The DNA here is from genome assembly GCA_030522415.1 of Channallabes apus. Lineage (NCBI taxonomy): Eukaryota > Metazoa > Chordata > Actinopteri > Siluriformes > Clariidae > Channallabes > Channallabes apus. Next base: position 2,689,922 of record CM060126.1, on the reverse strand, counting down.
TGAGCAGTAGGATGGGTTATAACACGGCGCAGGATGTGGGAAGTCAAAAGCCAAGCCAAAAGGTCAAAGCCGTGAGCTGTTGAGGGGTTCAGGGGTGACATGGGGCATCAAGAAACATCAAGAAAATGTCTTTGAAACCAGTGACTGGTGAAGAAGGCAACGATACAGTATGTTCCCATCATCCGAAAGTCTATATAGCTTGTGCTCGAGAAATGAAACATACAACATGACAGTTTATCTGTATTGCAGTTCATCACTCGTGCGGCCCGTGCCGGAGACCTTGTCACTCTGACACACTCCAGTGATCTACTAAGAACATTAATTCACCTATAGGAAGGAAATCCTGATACGCAGTGGATTTATGACCTGCTTCTGTCATGGTGACTCCAGTTCTTCCTTAAGCTGTGGACATTCTCTCTAGCGCTCCAGGATTCCCTGCATGTCCTTGGTGTTGCACTTTGGGAGTGGAAACTTATTAATTCAATTCAATTTTATTTGTATAGCGCTTTTAATAATTATCATTGTCGCAAAGCAGCTTTACACAATCAAAATATTTATTTAAGTTTGTATGGAATGTGAATGTGTATGAATGTAAATTCTAAAAAATCTAAATCAGATAGTCCCTGATGAGCAAGCCGAGGGCGACAGTGGCAAGGAAAAACTCCCCGAGAAGGCATTAGGAAGAAACCTTGAGAGGAACCAGACTCAACAGGGAACCCATCCTCATCTGGGTGAAACAGATAGCAGGAAATGATCTGCATTTATACAGTGTGTTAGGTGGCAGCCAGTTCAGCTGCCAGTATTAGCATAGGAATACATCGTTGTATAGGAGTGTGGTGACGAACACGATCTTATAATCATTCTGCACTGGAATATCCATGAAGCCAAGTATAAGAATGGTGGTAATGAAAATGTTGAGTATTGTATTAAGAATATTGTGATTTAAAAAAAAAAAGTACAGAAAATTATATGTATATAGTAAAATTATACAATATATATATTACTATACTGTATACAGCTTATATATAGTAATGCATGTGTGTGAGAGAGAGCCAATACTTATTCAGTGTTATAGGAAATTCGACACTAGCTTACTTTTTACCCCTTACAGTACACTCACAATGCTTACTCAGCCCTATCATATGCACACACACACACACACACACACGCACACACACACACACTTTTACTCCTATATTCTACTTTCCCTTATATATTCCGCTAAAATATTCCCATTTTAATCATCAGTGATTGAAAAGTGTTTAAGAAATGTTTACATTGTGTGATATTATTAAATAAATTGGTCAAATTCACAAGGTAGCGTAATATTTAACAGCTTAACCCATGAACTGGTTGTTATGACTACGATGCTGATACTGATACTGACAGCTAGTGTGTGTGTGTGTGTGTGTGTGTGTGTGTGTGTGTGTGTGTGTGTGCCGGTTAGTGTGTGTCAGGGATCAGAGACGAGGCGGAGGCAAGTGCAGAATCCTCGAATCCTCATTAATCACCATAACGAATAACAAAACAACCACGAGCAGGAAGAGGAACATTAACTATGAAGCTACGAACAGGAGCGAAACGCTCAAACTAAACCTGGAACTTAAACACACCAGGTACATGAAGGACAAACGTTAAGCTCATGCGACACACAGTGGCTGATGGGAGTGTAAGAGTTACAGCACTATTGATTCTGATTGGTTGGAGGGTGTTGATTGATTTTCTGTCACAGCGGCCCTGACAGTAGTGCAGGTTTATATCAATGCATTCATGATCCCATTTATAATATTTGCATTTTTTTTTACATAAGTACATGATGCTACGTGTTTTACTACTTAGTATTATTAATCTACCTCATCTATCTATCTATCTATCTATCTATCTATCTGAAACAAGTTTATTTCCTCATAACGTGACACACATTACAGATGAGACATACCTAGAGACAGAGTTTTGAAAGACCTTTGTTGAGGAAAAGAGAACACTGCAATCTCTCCTTCCTCTCCCTCTCTGTGTCTCTCTCTATCTCTCTCTCTCTCTCTCTCTTTGCAGTTCTCTTTCTCTGTAACCGGAATCTGTTGATCGTGCTCTCTGTTGGCATGGCAACGAGGATGACTTTGGGTGATCGTCTGTTCTCACGGGAAGTGTAGAGGATGGAGGGAAAGAAAGCAGAGGAAGAGGGGAGATGAGGAAAGATGAACACGACACCACTCGCCTGAACAAAGATCTCTTTCTGAGAGAGAAAGAAAAGAGAAAAGGAAGCTACCCGCGTCCCCCCAAAATACTTACAATTAAATTACATTTTTGTAAAAAAAAAAAAAAACTACGTTTCATATGATGATGGCTCTTCTTGCTTCTGTTAAATGATCTTCGTGAGAAGATGCTGGAGATAGACGGAAGTGAGGATAAAAAGAAGCAGAAGTCAGAATCAGAAACTCTAAATAATCCTTTATGGTGTTTATGATTCCAGCTCTGACAAATATAAATTAATCTCATTAAAACCCTTAAAACTCAAACGGCAGCAACATGTCATAGGTCAACTTTTTTCTTTTTCTTTCTTTCTAAAAAAAAAAATATATATATACAGTATAATTATTATTATTTATTACTATTATCAAATAATAGAATGGAATAAAAGTTATCATTATTTTTATAACATGTACTGTAAATTGGACCACTACAGTAATATGGGAACGATGTCGCAAAAATGTAGAATTCTCAAAATGAGCATATTATTATTATTGTACTTTTTGGTCATAGAAACAACTTAAAACAACAATAGAAACATGTGTGTCTGTATGTCTTTATGTCTGTCTAGACAGATTCTGTCACAGCATCACGCAAAACTGTCTGGAGAAAACTTTATTAACTTTGCCAGTCCTTAGATTTTTGCCTGAATTTAAACTTGCACAATAAATGAAATCAAGATGTTAAGTAAAAGTTATGAGCAGTTTTGTGCCAGATTATAAAAGGTTGGTTTCAAACTGTGGGCGCCTCTTAAATCGACCTCTGGACAGAATTTCATAAAACTTTTGCAGTACTGAGATATCTGCCCTGAAGCACCATAAGTGAAATGTAAATGTTGAGTAAAAGCGATGTTATGAACAGTTATGTGTGAGATTTAATAATCTACTTTAAAATAAGCTACTAATAAGCGACTTGCTCAACAAACACCTGCACCAATAGATATTAATTAGAAAAGATAAAGTGAATATTTTGACTGGGATTAGTTGATATTTTCACTTTGTCTGAAATAACAGCGCTGAAGTGGTATAAGTGAATTTTAACACGCTGGAGTCGTTTTAAGGCAAAACTTCATCTTTATCTGATCGACTTTTTCCATTTCTCATCTGTGATTCTCTCTCCGATTACCGAACAGGGAGTGTATTTGTCTGACGATGAAAGAAAGAATGTAAACAAGGCGTCAGATACTCAACCTTACAGAATGTGATTTCTTTGTATTAATAAGTTAGACAGAGTTCTGCTGTACAGAAAGACACACAGACATGTACGTGGACTTCAACCTCTAATAATAATAATAATAATAATATCACTGGGGGCGGTGCGGTGGTGTAGTGGTTAGCACTGTCGCCTTGCACCTCCAGGGTCTGGGTTCGATTCCCCGGCCAGGCTCGATTCCCGTCTCTGTGTGCATGGAGTTTGCATGTTCTCCCCGTGCTTGGTGGGTTTCCTCCGGGTACTCCGGTTTCCTCCCACAGTCCAAAGATATGCAGGTTAGGCTAATTGGCGTTCCTAAATTGCCCGTAGTGTGTGATTGGGTGTGTGAGTGTGTGTATGTGTGTGTGCCCTGCGATGGATTGGCACCCTGTCCAGGGTGTACCCCGCCTAGTGCCCGAAGTCTCCTGGGATAGGCTCCAGGCCCCCCGCGACCCTGAACACAGGATTAAGCGGTATAGAAAATGAATGAATGAATGAATAATATCACTGATTATGTTAAAGATCAGCAGATTATTTTAAGCTTTAATCTTTTAACTATTTCTACACAAAAATTATTGCCTATTTTATAACTAAAAAATGTCCCCCTATACTGCACAACCCTGAGCCCTATTTATGTTTATAAAAAAAAAAAAAAACAATAATAATGGCTAAAATGCTCAGAGCTTTAAGGGCTACCCTGAGTAGCATGGACTGTATTATTACATGTAAAAATTATAAAAAGGTATAAATTATTTTGGATTTATTGATTGAAAGTTTTTATGACTAATATGACCCACTTGCACCATGACCAGGATAAAAATTCTAATTAATACTACTACTAATACTGATACTACTACTAATAATAGTAATGCTGGTTTCACCTGATACACCTGTTCAACAGGTAGCTCTGCGCATGCGCAGGATTTCAGCTAAACATGGACGGTGCGGAACTTTAACCCCTCTGTGTGTGTACTGCCGAAACCACATCTTTAAACCTTATCTTTAGTACTGAAATGGATTTATTACGACCACACAGGACTTCTCCTGGACCCGGAATGTGTTTGGTTTTATTTCTCAGCCTCGGTAAGTGTTTTTAAATTTGTTGTTTGAGGAAAATAAAGGACGCGCGAGCCGCGTTTTATATATATATTTGTTACTGAGAAATAAATCTCGAGTGGTGTTTTATACCGCGGCGAGTGTTTATACACGGGTTTTTATGGTGTATTAAAGGTCATAAAGTGTTATTTGCGCACAAGTTTGTTTGATTTCGTTTTTTTTTAAACGCGGAAGTAGAATGGCCGCGAGCGCAGTATTGCGCATGCGCCGCGGCCATTAATAATAATAATTATTATTACACCTGTGAAGGGGGCGGGGTTTTGGAACCTAAGGCGCGAGACCGGAAGTATGAGTTAGAGTAATGGAACATTTGCATTTAACAAATGTCAAAAAAACAACTTTTTGTTATTTCTGTCCAGTTTCTGTCCCCACATCCATCACACTGCTAAACTCTCTACACTACACTGTTAAACTACTTAAACCACTCATACTGTAGATTTGTATTTATCCCCAACTCTTTTTATAAATACACAATTTATGTCTATATACATAGATACATGTCTAAATACAGGCTTGATCTTTTTTTTTTGTACAGTTGTCTTTTATATATTCAGTATATATTTGTGTGTGCGTATACATGATATACTGTACACTATAGTGCCAAAAGTATTTGCTCGCCGGCCTTCACATGCGTATGAACTTGAGTTACATCCGATTCTTAATCAATAGAGTTTATTATGATGATGGCTCCGCCCCCTTTGCAGCTGTAACATCTCCAACTCTTCTGTGAAGGCTTTCCACAAGGTTTAGGAGTGTGTTTATTGAGCACATTTGTGAGATCAGACACTGATGTTGGACTATTTATAATAAAAATTAATTCATAATCAGAATTTTTTTTATCTTTTTGCGTTTATGTTCTTTAATGCCGTTAAAAAATACCTTTGTCATTATTCACCTTTTGTACATGTTTTTTGGCTGTCCATTTACTTTCACTTTTCTTCCTCACTCAATTAATTACTCGTGATATAATTTTTTTACGCAACTAATTTATCTTCTGCTTTTTCCAAAGGTTGTTATTTTGTTTCTCACAAACTCTAAATCGAAAAGTGCAATGTACAAATAATCTTATATACTAGTATAAAAATAAACACACACACAAGCTAAAGCCCTAAACAGGTATTGCACATAAAAACACAAGCTACAAGACGACTATTGCACGTATAAAGGATTGTGTAGATTACAGTATTGCACATAGACCTGAGTGACGGATGACACGCAGGATTTAGCATTTAACCCCCACCTTGTGGTTTTGTCAATTCAAACCGTGGCTTGTTTTCAGAGTTCAGAGCTCTAACTGCATGCTAATGTGAACCGCAGATCCAAAGGTAACTGCTCGGTTTTAAGGCCGTTAGCAAAAATGCTGACGAGCTGTTAGTCACAGGTTTCTTCTCGTCTTTCGGATCAGATACTTGAAGGTCAAAGACCGAAACGCACGGCAAAGGCACCCACCGAGAAGCCTTGAGTTTCAGGAGCGTGCACGAGCGCCAGTGTGAGAATTTTAATCAAGGTATCGCACAAGGAAGAAAGGCTCCGAAGTAAGTGATTGAAAGGAAACTCGATGACCTCGACAATCCTTTTCACCGGGATCTTTCTGTCACCAGAGCAACGGCTGGGTCGTTTTCACTCTGGTGGAGAACAGAGCATAATCTCAGAGATTAAAACAAAGAGAGCGGCGTTACACGGCTGACTCGCGCCATGCACAGTCTCATCCTGTTTCAGTGCAGTTTTAAACAAATACGATTCATTAGCAGTGCTCTTAAAGACAGATTGTCAGTTTCTAATAAATACTTATTCATTTCGTGTATAAATTCCACCGAAATGCTAATAACCTTAGCAGTGAAAACTGCTGTTCTTTGACGTTCGGTCGATTTGTTAAGCTGTTTACTGTAGTTATAGCCGCTCGCTCCATTTACTTTCCTGGAGTTTAGTGCACCTAGTGGTGAAAAATTCATTAGGGAAAGAAATCCATTAGGGAAAGAATCCCATTGCCCCGTGCTCAGGGGTGGCGAGGAACTGCACACAGGGCAGTTAAATACCAGCTTGTTAGAGTGACCGAAACCAGATTTAAAGATTCTACCTAAATGGATTCTGTGGAAAATAGACAATTAAAGCTTAGATTTTATAAAAAATTATTTTATCCACTTTTTTTTTTTTTTTTTTTTTTTTTTTTACATCTCTGTTCTGTGATATTAGTTCAGTAATTAACAGCTTGCTGACTGTTTGGAGTTCTCCTGGGCGTATTAGTTACCAACTAGAGAGGAACACACAAACACACACATGATGTTCATGTCCCTGCAACAGATAAGTACACACAGGAGACTCTGCAGTAAACACTTTCCATTCAAAGGTGCGGAAAAGTCAATAACACTCTAATGGATCCATGAGTAGTGGAAACAAATAGACAGACATAAAGACATCAGATTACACACACGGGCAGAAAGTAAAATGAAAATTCATATTTATTTAGAACTTAGAAGTAACGCGATGCTGTTACACGGAATGTTGATGAAAAGATACGGAAATATCATCATCTGGAAGTGTTCTGTCTTCTGTGGTCCGTCTGGGGAGGAAACTGAACTGTTCAACAGCTTTACAGCAGTGCAGACAGACACACAAGCTGACCCACGGACTGAGGGACACATAGACTGAGACAGGCAGAACCATAGACCAGATAAAAGACAGGAAGAACTATAGAACAGGTGACCGTCAGATAGAAACATGGACAGACAGTCAAGAACAATAAAACAGATGAAAAACCAACAGACAGACAGAACCATAGATTGACTGACATGTAGAAAGATTAAACTTCAATATAGTTGGACCAAAAGCTTTGCAGTCAGACAGGCAGGTAAACACACACACACACACTGACATACAGAGAGATGAAGAGGCCCAAATACTATCACACATGCACACAGACATCCTTGTCAGCAGACAGACACACAGACATACCCGTAGTCAATCTCACAGACTGACAGACAGGCCAGTTGACAGACAGGCCCATAATCAGACACGCAGAGTGACGGACTAACAGACAGAGTGTCTGACAGACAACCCGGAGGATTTACACTTTCATGCAAGTAATCATGGGTGTAATTTAGTCGTGTAATGTGAACGCAGATGAGATTACTCACAGTTTAGGTTATTACAGGACGAGGGAAAAAAAAAACTTCAAACATTCTCAGGTAACACATGATTTATGCATTAGAAATCTTATGGGAATAATCAGCGGAAACAGCCCGGGAAATTTTTCCCAAGTATTCCCACCGGTGTCCATATGGCGGGGAATAAATCCCTGAATGTTACAGAACACGTGTCTAATCGTGTTCATTAGAGCGGTCACGGTGTAACATGATGCCTGGGGAGAACGTACGGAGTTAACTAACTCACTGCAACACCGGTGTGGGTGATGATGATGTCATACGGGAAGGGGACTGATGGGAGAATTCCTCAGAACTACACCACGCACAGGAAATAATCAAAGAGGTCGTGCCGTTGTAGTGAATGAATATCAGCGCTGTTATTATGATGTGCCGATATTAAGTACAACAGCACGACCTCGAGTGTGCGATATTGCTTTTATATGGTTCCAGTTCCAACGCTATCGAAACTCATAGAATCCTCTAATATATTTATTATGTATAATGAAGGAGTATCACTGTTCTGATTATGTTCCTAACGCACCCTCTTGAACCCATGATCGATTGTGACTTTAAAAGAATACAGTCCTTTTTTTTTTTTTTTTTAGTTCCACTGTTGTGAATATTAACTTTTCTGTTCCAGCGTTGTGGTCTGGCCCGGCGTCTGGTATAAAGGTCACGGCCCCGGAGGAGATAAAAGCAGTAAAAGGCGAGACGGTCACTCTGTCCTGCAAGTTCACCTCGACTCATCCACTGACCAGCCGAATATCCATCGACTGGACCTTCAGACCTCAGAGCGGAGGCCCCTCCCATGTCGTGAGTTCATTTATGATTCAGTGAGAGAAGATTGTGTGTGTAATTATGTCTGTTATGATGGTTGTGTTAAATCGGTGCGGGCCGTTCAAGTCAAACTGGGACTTATCACCATGACACTAATGCACTTAACCCCCAGTGTGTTCTGTGTTCGATTTCCAAGGATCAGGCGTTCCACTCGCTGATTGTTTACAGGAACAACTGCAGTGACTTTAAAATGTTTGCATTGTTCAAGTGTTTTACGGCTAAGAGTCTCAACACCGTACCGTCACTTTAACGCGGTCATCCACAAGAAATCCCATCACGAGTCCCGGTTTGACTCGAACGCCCCTCGTATTTAATGGAGGAAAAGTGATCTAGTCAGGTTTGACTTCTTTTTGGCTCGTTCAACAAACTGAGCTTCAGGCCACATGAAAAAAAAATTTTCATCTCTGATCATCAGGTTTAATCATTGCTTTTTTTTTTTGTTTTGTTTGTTTTGCTTCCAACTTCGTGCGTTGTTACAGAGATGACGTCGAGCGTTAATGACATCACCTCGATTGATCATTTCTGGAGAAATTTCCAGAAGGAAAGTGTGTAAAACTAAAGAGGAACTGCTGCAAGCTTGCTGATGTGAGGTGTTCAAATATAGACGGTGATGTTAAAGTGAGCGCATCAGTCGCCATGTGAGTCATCATATGAATGATTCATCAAATCTGTTTCGATAAAAGTATGAACCTGTACGAGGATTAATTTTATGTTAAATGACTCAGTTTAAAAGGATTCATTCAAATGACTTAATTGGAGGCTGCGTCATGATCGGCTTGAAGTACCCTTAGAAGTGCACTGCACCGACCGGGTGTTTAGCCGCGTTAAGTGCGATTCCAGAACCACTGGGAGCGAAACCGCTCGGTGCAAAGGGAACTGTGAATGGTGTAGGGATCAAGTGAACAACTTCGCGAAGTGGACATGAAAGATGTCCCATCAGTCACTGCGTCTCTCTGGAAAATACAGAGCTCGAAAAGTAATTTACAGTGGAACCTCGGATTACGAGCATAATTCGTTCCGGAAGCGGGCTCGTATTCCAAAACACTCGTGAACTAAATGTAATTTCCCCAAAAGAAATAATGGAAACTTAAATTATCCGTTCCACAGCCAAAAAAAATAAATACATAAAAATAATTAATACAAAATATAAAGTAAAAATTAAACAAATTAACCTGCACTTTACCTTTAAAAAAGGGATTGTGTGATCGGTGCTCGTAAACCAAGACAATGCTCGTTTTCCAAGTCAAAATTTTATTAAAAATCTTTGCTCGTCTTGCGGAACCCTTGCAAACCGCGTTACTCGTAATCCGAGGTTCCATTGTGTGTGTGTGTATATATATACATATAATATAAATATAATAATATATAAATATAAATATAATAATAAATTATAAATATAATAATAAATTATAAATATAATAATAAAATCATTATTAAAATAAAATCATTATTAAAATAAAATTAATAAAATCATTATTATTGAGGGTGACATCATATTAATAGGACACTAATTGAAATTAATTTAATCAATAAATCCTTATTATTATATAGGCTAGCAATCTGTAAAAAGTATCTGTACATCTTGTAAATAAATCCAATAATTCATTTACAAGTTATACACACACACATAGTATGCACTTTATAACGGTAATCTGTTTGTGTTTCCAATAAATATCCAATACTCTAATGTCCGTAGTGTGAGATTTCCACAGTAGGTATCCGAGGCGCTCATGTTACCATGGTAACGCACACAGGAAGCGACGACGGCTCTGGTGATGTCGTTTCGAACGGTGGAATTTTGTCGAGGGAAGTACCCTTAACCAGCGTACCCTGAGTAGGGAACACCGTTTGAAGTAGGCTTAGGAATGGAACGCAGCCCAGGAGACTTCGGTTCAAATGATTCGGTTCTTTATCTGGACTTTTGTGGTGATGAATCTATCTTTAGCCAGGAGAGAGAGTGTGTGTGTCTTTGCCAAAAGCCTGCTGGGAAAAATGGTGGAGACGCATCACTTACCTCATATGACTGATTCATCAAATCTATTTGATAAAAGTCTGAACCTGTATGATTATTAATTTTACGTCAAATGACTGAAAAGTTCTTTCTCTGAACATTTGTGTTGCATTAGCGCATTAGCCAGCTGTGTGTGTGTGTGTGTGTGTGTGAAATCTTTCAGTTGAAATTCAATGATTCGATACATACGCACTACACTTCTGATATTCTACATACAAAATATTTATAATATTTTATCATAAAGTTTCAGCCCAAAATGGTGGAATCTAATTATTAGAATTCTGATCAAATTTGATAATAGTGAAATACTTGCTGATACTGTACAGTGCGATCTTGATGATGATAATAATATTATTATTATTATTAGTAGTAGTAGTATAATTGTAAAACACACTCCGCCCCTTTGCATAATATCTGACCAATGCAGAGTTAATGAGTTCAGAACAGAGTTCAGCTGCACGTCCTCGCTTTGGGCTCTCTGCACTTTTAGAGACCATGTTAAAGGTCTGAAACGTGTCTCGTGTCTCTGGGGATTTCGTCTGGACGTCTGAACTGAGATGCTGGAGTCGTTTCAGTCGCAGCCGAGTCACATAAATCTGCTGAGGCTCCAAATATTCATCTGAGTTTATTGAGCGAGAGAGTCTGTGAGGTGTGTGTGACCGGGTTCACTGGCACGGCATATTTAAAGCTCTCTCTCTCCGAGTGTGTGTGTGTGTGTGTGAGAGACATATGAAAATGAATAGCCAGAGAATGAGGATTTCATGAAATATTAAGCAGGAGCTCAGGATAGTGTGTGTGTGTGTGTGTGAATTTCACATCATATGTGAAATTGAAAGGGATCTGAATCGAGAAGCGGTGTGTCAGAGACAGGGTGTGTCTGTGTGATGATGTCATCATCACCCACTCCAAAATATTTAACATGACAGTAGGTGTGTGTGTGTGAGAGAGAAAGAGAGAGAAGTGAATTAAGGGCACTCAGTCAAACAGCCACTCTACCTAATTAGCTCTCAGAGGAACGGTGATGATGTCATGGCCATCTTAAATGGAAAAAAATCTCTGTCTCTTTCTTTAAATCTCTCCCTCCGTCTGTTTCTTTCTTTGTCTCCCAGTTTCTCTCTCCAGTCTTTTTCTTTGTCTCTCTCATGTCTCTCTCTCTCTCTCTCTCTCTCTTTCCTTCTGTTTTTCTTTTTCTGTCATTCTCTCTGTTTGATTCTCTCTCTTTCGCTCCCTCCTTCTGCTTTTCCTACTTTGTCAGTCTTTCTCTTGCTCTGTCTTTCTCAGTCTTTCTGTCCCTCCCTGTTTGTGTCTTTTAATATCTCTCTGTCTATTGTATCTCCCTTGTCTGTCCGTCTCTCTCCCTTTTTGTCTCTTACTTACTTTCTCTCTCATTCTGTCTTTATCTTTCTGTAGGTAGTTGCTGTCTCTCTCTCTCTCTCTCTCTCTCTCTCTCTCTCCTTCTGTCTCTCATAACCCTGAGTTCATGTTTGTAAAACCTGATTGCTCTTCATTAGTTTAATTATTAATCGCTCTGTGTTTTTCTTCTGTCACACTTTTTAACAGATTATTATGTAAATGAGACGCGGCTCTGACAAACACAGCTTTAATTAACTAATCCGTATTAACGCCACCTGAGATATAGATATATATATATATATATATATATATATATATATATATATATATATATATATATATGTGTGTGTGTATATATATATATATGTATATATATATATATTATTATTATTAATTTTTTTTTTTCTCCCAAAGAGAATTTGTTCTGTGACTGAAAATAATCGAATCAGATTCCGTAACTCCGCCCTAATATCCTCGAGGGCTTACCTCATTTCTCCTCCCGTCGTCGCGATGACATCACCAGCGTCAGCTCATCGGTGCCTCTGCCGGTAAATCCGCTCTGACTTTTACACATGCCCTGAAACTGGAGACTCCTTTTAGACAAATTACACACAACCCCCACCCCCCAAAACATCCAAAAAGTTTACCTATACATAGAAACACTACTGTATAGCGCCCACTGGTGTTCAGGACAGGAATTGCGAGCTGTGTCAGACCCTCACTGACGCGCTGTTCGTCAGATAATCGTTCACACGACCGTAAAGCTCCCAGTCTCCTGATCTCAGCTCGTTCATCCACTTTCTCTCTCTCTCTCATTAAATGTCATTGAACAATTACAGGACACTTCACTTGTCTTCATTCGTCTGTCCCTCTGGTTTATTTTCTATTCATTCCCCATTCAAGCTGTGAGATAATTAAAGAGAACAAGAAAAAGATATGAGTTGTGTGATTTGATTCAACGAGTCGGGTTTTGATTCAGAACAGATTCGCACTTAAAACGTTAAATATTCCACAACTTTTGCAGAAAATACAAACTGCTTCCAATAGACTGTAAAGTTCTAGCATAGACGTACAGTACTCCTCCTTCTCCTCCTCCTCTTCTTCTCTGTTGTTTTAGTTTTAGAGGTGTCGGTGTATTACTCCACCTACTGGACTGGAGGGTGGAGCAGAAGATTAGCATGAAATAAAATAATAAAGATTTAGCAAGACAATTTGTACAATATTTCACATGCCTTTTATTAGTAATTCAAAATCAAAATTTGTAAATGCAAATAATTCAGCACCAGTAAGAAATACAGCTACTTGACACAAATCAGATAATAAACATTATCGCCGAGTCACAGCTCTTCTGTGTAGCGTTCGGAAATTAAAAAAAAGAAAATGTTAATAAATTTTTTCCCTAATTATGACACTTTCTCTAAATTAACTTACTGAACCTACAGGGAAAAAAAATTATAACTCATCATCCACACTGTTGAGCTGTGAAGAATTACGAGGTCGGAGCAGGTACTGAGCTCAGGACCCGAGGAGAAACTCGATGTCAGTGTTTTAAACCCGAGCCTCGCCGTCGTCTCTTCACTCCGCTGACATCGGTGTGGAGGAACAAAAATCGCCAAGTCATTCCTTCACTCCTCTCACTTCTGCTGGATACGCTTCTCTTCTCATTAACGCTTCAATCTTTAACTAAAACTAAAAGCTGCCATCAGCATCAGGCTGTTTTCCAGAATCAAAACCGGACAGTCGCCTCACAGATCTACTGTGTGTTAAACTTACACTGACTGGCCAAAAAAAAGTCTCCATTTAAAAAGAAAAAGTTCAATTAACTAATGTTCTGCGTCAAGCAAAGAAAACAACTAAGGAGATTCGAAATGACTGGAACTGGGTTATTAACAACACTTACTGATGAATCGTCAACTCTGTAAAGGAAGAGAAATATACAGGTCCTTCTCAAAAAATTATCATATTGTGATAAAGTTCATTATTTTCTGTAATGTACTGATAAACATTAGACTTTCATATATTTTAGATTCATTACACACAAACTGAAGTAGTTCAAGCCTTTTATTGTTTTAATATTGATGATTGTGGCATACAGCTCATGAAAACCCAAGATCCCTATCTCAAAAAATTAGCATATTTCATCCGACCAATAAAAGAAAAGTGTTTTTAATACAAAAAAAGTCAACCTTCAGATAATTATGTTCAGTTCTGCACTCAATACTTGGTCGGGAATCCTTTTGCAGATTCTTGTGTCTCTCAACTTTCTCTTCACAATATCCCACAGATTCTCTATGGGGTTCAGGTCAGGAGAGTTGGCAGGCCAATTGAGCACAGTAATACCATGGTCAGTAAACCATTTACCAGTGGTTTTGGCACTGTGAGCAGGTGCCAGGTCGTGCTGAAAAATGAAATCTTCATCTCCATAAAGCTTTTCAGCAGATGGAAGCATGAAGTGCTCCAAAATCTCCTGATAGCTAGCTACATTGACCCTGCCCTTGATAAAACACAGTGGACCAACACCAGCAGCTGACATGGCACCCCAGACCATCACTGACTGTGGGTACTTGACACTGGACTTCAGGCATTTTGGCATTTCCCTCTCCCCAGTCTTCCTCCAGACTCTGGCACCTTGATTTCCGAATGACATGCAAAATTTGCAACCTGTAGCCCATTTCCTGCACACGCCTGTACACGGTGGCTCTGGATGTTTCTACTCCAGACTCAGTCCACTGCTTCCGCAGGTCCCCCAAGGTCTGGAATCGGTCCTTCTCCACAATCTTCCTCAGGACCCGGTCACCTCTTCTCGTTGTGCAGCGTTTTCTGCCACACTTTTTCCTTCCCACAGACTTCCCACTGAGGTGCCTTCATACAGCACTCTGGGAACAGCCTATTCGTTCAGAAATGTCTTTCTGTGTCTTACCCTCTTGCTTGAGGGTGTCAATGATGGCCTTCTGGACAGCAGTCAGGTCGGCAGTCTTACCCATGATTGCGGTTTTGAGTAATGAACCAGGCTGGGAGTTTTTAAAAGCCTCAGGAATCTTTTGCAGGTGTTTAGAGTTAATTAGTTGATTCAGATGATTAGGTTAATAGCTCGTTTAGAGAACCTTTTCATGATATGCTCATTTTTTGAGATAGGGATTTTGGGTTTTCATGAGCTGTACGCCACAATCATCAATATTAAAACAATAAAAGGCTTGAACTACTTCAGTTGTGTGTAATGAATCTAAAATATATGAAAGTCTAATGTTTATCAGTACATTACAGAAAATAATGAACTTTTTTGAGAAGGACCTGTAATGAAAAAAAAGCAGCAGTAAAAACCAGAGCTGTGTTTGTTAGTGAATAGTGAAATGTCATTTCCGCACGCACGCAGGCGCACACACACACACACACACACACACACACACACACACACACACACACACACACACACACACACACACACACACACACACAAAATATGATGAGAACTCACAGGATTGGGACTAAACAGCTGTGTGTCCATAAGAAAACCACTTGTTAGTGAAACTCATCAGGAAAAAGAGCTTCAGTTTGAGAGCTGGGGAGCAGAAAGATGAGACTTTGGAGTGATTTGAAAAGGTCATGTGACCTGAGGAGCCCAGATTGAGCCTATTCCAGAGGTTAGGGTAAGGATGGAAGCACATGAAGCGATGGGGAGACATCAGGGGAGTGTTCACTGTGCGCTTGAATGGACGCCATTTTGTCTCGGAGCTGTATTGGACTGTGTCTCGTTGAGGATTTTCCGAAATTTAAATTATTCACCATCAGAGAAATTTTACAGCACACACACTTTCTATTATCGTGCCTCCGGACTGATTTATTGAAACTGGTGAGGCCGACTTATTTCTCCCGCATTTTATACAGTGCATTCACTTACACACTGAAGATATTTTATATGATTGTAAATATTGGTGTCTGTTTCACTGCAGTGTCTATTTTTTTTTATTTATTTGTACAATACACTTGAGCTACTTCCGCGATTTGTTCGCATCTACGAATCTTCATAGAACCACCGTCTGGAAATTGATAACTCAAATGTTCGACCCCTCCATAGGAGCTGCTTAGAACACTGCTGGGTTACTACAACCTACAAAACAAACCTTGTTTTTAGAACATCATCAAAATATTAATGATTAATTATTAACATCCCTTTTATATATACATTCTCACTTTTCCCCCTCCCAGTTCTTTCACTTCTATTCAGTGTCGTACCCTCCGGAGGACGGGTACTTTAAAGGCCGTGTGCAGTGGTACGGTGAGCCGGCGCGCGGCGACGCATCGATCCGGCTCCTGAACGCCTCGCTGAACGACAACGGCACTTACGGCTGCGCCGTCCGCAACCCGCCCGACTTCCAGGGTCCTCCATCGAGCACCGTCCTCGCCGTCGGCCTCAAGAGTGAGAAACAACTTCTGTTCATTCTGCTCAACAGGAAGGTTTCACAAAACAATGCTAATTTCAGGCTGCAGTTTTTAGCCTTAATGTACACAACAGGTCGAAAGTTTAGAAAGGAGTTGATATAAACCTATGAACGATAAGCTACCAGAAAATATGTACAATTAATGTAGTTAAACAGAAAGTAGATTAAGATATTTTGGAGAACTTTGGATCTTTATTTGGAGTCATCAGAGATTAAAGTTGAAAGAGTAAATAAAATAAAAATAAAAGGTTCTCTTTTACAAATAAAAAGCAGAATGAAAAATATAAACATCTGCATAAATGTACCGTATAAACATTAAAATTTTGCAAAGCAGTTGATTATAGAACCTGATTTTGATTATAGAACCTGATTTTGATTGTACAAACAGATACACTTTTTGTAGTGTTTAGTTTTTAAGTGTAGTATAAGTCTGACTAGCTATGTCTTTATTACTAACATACATGGGACAGTTTAATTGTCTCAGATTAATGTTTTTCAGAATTACACAAATCTTTTTGTTAAAATTACAAACATGGTTTGAATGTTTATATCCTTAATCTTGTCTTGTTTTCTTTTCCCCCCAGAAACGAGTGTGCACTTCTCAGACGTCGCCATGCTGCTGTTCTTCATCCTCGTGCCGTCGTCGCTGATCGCGATAGTGCTGTTAATGAAAATGCTCTGTCCATGTTGCTCTCCACGGCTCAGGGGCTCGCATTTCGGCAATCACTCCCCCATAGAGGTCATTGATGGAGAGGAAATGCTCACATACAGGTCTCGGATCACTATACTATATCCGCACTTTATTTCCTAATAAAGTGGACACTCGTTGTGGATATTTTTTTTTCTATTTTTCAAAAAATGTTTCTTGTGCACATTAAAGGCTCTCTGTATGGTTACAATTAAATTTTTTTTTATCTTTCAAAATTTTGTTTCAGGTTGTAATGTAACACTACAGAGTATAAAAGTGTGTGTGTGTGTATAGCACGTGTTTATGTAATGTGTGTTTGCTTCTCTGCAGTAAGGAGTGTGTGTATCATCACCCCCCGTCGGCGGAGAAGCCTGCCACGTGCTGCGGGATGTATATGGAGGTCAGGATCTCATATTTATGAGCTAATTCACAGAGATGATGTAATCATATATAGTGGAACCTTGGAGTACGAGCATAATTTCGTTCTAGAAGCGGCTCGTATTCCAAAACACTTGTAAATCAAAGCAAAGGCAAAAGTGTGTGTGTGAAGGGACATGGTGTCAAATTACGCATATGCACACACATAACGACAGAGAGGGAGAAAATGGATCTTTAATCTCTCCAATGAGACTTTCTTTTACTTTACATGCGTGCACACACATGTGTTATAAGAAATAGTACATGCGCACTGTACAATATTTTTACAATGTAAGTAAAATATGTTTTATGCACACCAGAGGTGTCAAGTAACAAAGTACAAATACTTCGTTACCTTACTTAAGTAGAAATTTTGGGTATCTATACTTTACTGGAGTAATTATTTTTCAGCCGACTTTTTACTTCTCCTTAAATTTTTAAGCAATTATCTGTACTTTCTACTCTATTCTAAAAATAGCCTCGTTACTCTATTTTTATGATCAGAACGCACAACCCCCCCCGGTTGCATGATAAGAACGCGCACAACGCATCCCCCCCCACCCCCCTCCGCCGTCGCATGATCAGAAAGCGAGATCTTAATGCTTTTGTCGCCCCTCACGGTACTTTTACTTTTATACTTTGAGTAGTTTTGAAACCAGTACTTTTAAACTTTTACTTAAGTAGAAAGTTTGGGTTGATACTTCAACTTCTTAAGAAGTATTTTTGAACCCTAGTATCTATACTTCTACTCAAGTAATGAATGTGAATACTTTTGACACCACTGATGCACACACACACACACACACACACACACACGTGGTCACAATGTTATAGGAAACAGTACATGCGTGCACGGATGTTGATTATACCAGTAAGAGACGAGCACTAAGACCCAGCAGGGGAGACGATATACCCACAATTCCGTAGCGCAAGAGAGAGAAAAACCGTTGGCTCAATTGTGATCTTGTTGTGATCAAAACAAGAAGCGCATGCGTGATACATGATACTCGGTACTTGTAAACCAAGACAATGCTCGTTTTCCAAGTCTAAATTTATTATGAATCTTTGCTCGTCTTGCGGAACACTCACTAACCGCGTTACTCGCAATGCGAGGTTCCACTGTATTATTCCACATATGCTAATAAATAAGCTAGCTAGGATCGGTGTCATTTGAGAACATTAGCTAATATAAACAGTGATGTCCCTTAAACATGGTATGAGCCATGGTTCGCTGAGGTTCTTGTTAGCAATTAAATGTGAATAGCACAGTAGCTAGTTAGATCTGGATTATAATTAATGAGATACTTTCACAGGAGCTTACCTACAGTACCTACATAGCCTTGATAGCTAGCATAACACAATGGTGGTCTCTGTGTTCACGCAAATAACTTTTATGACTTGTCACGTTTGGGTGGGGCCTGTCCGCCATTTTGTTTTAGTTTCAGAGACAAACAGGAGTAGTAGATATAGCTTCCAGAGTTAACTTGTTAATAATTAAACTAGCATGGCTATCATTTGAGAATGGCGGCTAAACCTTAAGTCATGTTAAATATGGTACGAGGTATAGGAAGTCAAGGCCGTCATTAGCAACTAAACACGAATAGAAAAGTAGCTAGTTAGAGCTGGATTATAATTAATGTGGTATTTTCTGCAGTAGCTAAAAGTTACATCCTTAACCTAGATAGCTACAGTAGTATAGCACAATGGTAGTCTCTGTTCAGGGTAGAAACTTTTATGACCTGTAGCTCGTCATGTACAGTATATGGCAGGGCCTGTCCACCATTTTGTTTGACTTCCATTAAGAACTTTGGATATTGCTTATTTTAGCTGAACATATACACTTTACGTTAAATATAGTTTAATATCGGATTAAATTCCAAAAGTACCAGAAAGATGGAATCATGATGAACTGTACTTATGGTCACAATGTGAAACCGCGTAGGTGAGATAGGGGTATTAGTAGGTGAGATAGGGGTATTAGTAGGTGAGAGAGGGGTATTGATGGGGGTATTAGTAGGTGAGAGAGGGGTATTAGTAGCTGAGAGAGGGGTATTGATGGGGGTATTAGTAGGTGAGAGAGGGGTATTAGTAGGTGAGAGAGGGGTATTAGTAGTTAAGATTATGGGTCAAAGTTCACTGAGTGATGATGGTAGAATAATTATAAAGGTCTTGACTAAAACAACATGCATGAGGAATCACAAAGGAGTTTTCATTTTCTGCAATGGAAAAGTACTCGAACTATAATTAGTTACTTTAAACAGTAACGTCCCCAAACACTGCTAAATGGTTCGCACTTAAGATAGACATCTACTGTAGCCTGACAAAATGGTGGTAATCTAATTGTGTAAACTCCAGCAGCTCGCTTTTATGACTTGTAATTTTTGACTTGTGGGCGGGGCCTGTTCACCGTTTTGTTTTAGTTCCATTGAGTAAGAGTAGTAGCTAGGTACGGCTGCTAACGCTAACTAGTTAAACACAAATTTAAAACCAGACACATCGTCAGGAGGATCTCCAAGCATGACAGAGTTGTTCGAGTAAAAATTGCTGCTAAACTCACTTTTTTGTGGTAAAAAATTTGTTGAATGGTCATGCTGTAGTTTTTAACATTTCTCTTCCTGTTTCTTCTTCAGGACTCGGATGAAGAATGTCGAAGATATATCGAGAAGCACCACGTAGAATTACAGGTCGAGTCGCAGTGTTAGAGCTCTCTGTACCACAACGCTCTGATGGAAGACGACATCATTTAATACTCTCACAAACATACACAGAAAAAACATTCAAACAAATGCTTTACAGCTGATCTGATCTGATCGGTCGTTTGGATTCTTGCTAGCTCGCTGATTTAGCTTTATAGTTCTTCCTGCTAGCTTTGATTCAGAAAGCTCTATAAAGCTAGTCACAGTTCCTTCGTTTTCACCAGACATTTCAACACAGTAACGCTAGTAAAATAAATCTTTTGTTTGCTATCTGATTGGTAGCATTTTTGCTGTTTCAAATTTGGAATTGAATACACAAATGCTAATGTGGCTAACATGGGTGATTCTCACCATGGTTAGCCATGCTAGCTATCTCTGAGTTTAGCGCCTAGAAAGATTTTTGCATTTGATTAGCATAAATTATTTATTGTCTGAAAAACTGACTACTAGAACTTTCTGTGAAAAAGCTGAATCTCTAACACGAATCTCCACAACTTTATCCGTACGCAAGATTTCAAAACTGAACACTAAGAAGCGCTGAGTCATGCTAATTCACACTGTGTGGTACTGTTTCCAGTTAGCAATAGCGGTAATGTAAAGTATTTATTAACGGTATTAATGGTGGCACTAGTGACGATGGAACGAAGCTGCTGACGAGTGGCCGTGTTTCAAACTCGACAGCATGTTAGCAAAAAAAAGTACTTTGAAAAAAAAAAATAATAATTAACGCCTGCTAGCGTGTGATATTTGCATAATGCTAGCTTAGCCCTGTTCTACAAGCGGGTTTACCGTATATGATACCGTTAGTTAGTGAAATTTTCCAGAACAAAGTTTTGGACTGGATGATGCTAATGCAGCTATCGAGTGATGAAGCATGTACAGATAAAGGTGCAGCTAAAAAAAAGGGACAATTTCAAATAAAATTAACGAAAATTATCTATAGTTCATGTTTAGAAACCAATGTGGATTTCAGCTGAGATTTATCACTTTTCTTTACCTGGATTTGTTTTTGTGCGTTAAGTTATTTTGCATCATATAGCTGAACGTCAATCTGCTGTTTTGTATTATTTCTACCTTGTTGAATTTCTTACACACACACTAACATCATTCACTAAATAGAAGTTTATTGGGTGTAATTTTGTAAAATCTGTCTTTAAATGTAAATATATTTGTGTACGCACCTTATTATGCACAGTTACAGATGCTCTTGTAAAAAAAAAAAAAACGGTAAAGGCACAGGCCGGGTTTATTGTATATTTATTTAAGGATGTAAATTGATCATATTTTGACTATATTGTTAATAAGAATATCAATTAAATAAATGAATGAAATAAAATGTGTATAGTTCTGAGCTCTGGTTTTATTATTTATTATTATTATTTATTTTTTAACCTTTTCAAATTTAGGTTTTGTTTCCCACTAAAGCTGCATTTTTGGTTCTAGCTACTATAATGTGACTGAACAACTACAGTATGTTAGAATCTTTTCATTGTGGAGAATAACAAAACACAGTCATGAGAGGAAAACCTCCATCTATTTATTTAATATATTCACTGAATGTTCACGGTGAGCTCCGAACCACCTCGGCCGAGATTGTCATCCACGGACGTACGACCTTCTTTAAAACGTTCATATATTTTACTGCATATTTTTCACCGTACTGTGCTTGAAGTCATCTGTACTGTAAATGTCAATCGCTTTTACGCTTAAAAATTTAATCGCAAGTCCCGGTTTGACCTGAACGCTGTATGTAGCGTCCTTGCTCAATTTGCACGTTAACAAATAAAACCTACTGTAGCTACGCTGCATGACCAGAGGCACAGTTAATCTCTACTGCTTCCTTCTGAGCTTGATTCATCCTCGGAACGTCTCTACACATTTAATGAGAGTTTGTACGAGACAGGATGCAATGAAACCACGTTTATCCTCAGTATATCCGCATTAGGCGACTGTGTGAGTTCTCCCCCTGCGGTTGAATCTATCTCTAGTGTAAAGTGGCTTTTTTTTTCCCTCCCTCCTCAGGGGAAAGCAGGTATTGCCTCCTCTGTAGACGCTGTGGTTTTTCTTCCCCTAATGGCCTGCTTACTATGATAAAGAGCAAAATGGCTGTAGATGGAAGTGAACCGCAGCAACCGCAGGGGGAAGTCGGCTTTGAATCGCAAGGCGTGTGTACGCACTGTACTGTACATGTAGGCGTTTTCTTTTATTTTAACTTTTTAATTATCCGAATAAAGCATTGACACACATCTGAGAGGACGCTGATGTGGTGTTGTGTTTTAAACAAGATGAAAAGAAAACGTGAGTTAATGCGCTGGTTCTAATCCTTTGTCGTTTCTATAGCAGCGGCTCAGTCTCGTACTGTGGATGCTCCATGTGTGACGTTCCTTTAAGGAGACATTTATGGAAGGAGTCTCTGGTGTCAGTGCCGTGTAATCATTATATTGGGTGTACAAGTTCTTAACTGTTTCTTTTTTTTTTTTCCAGCTCCTAGATTTAAAAATACATCTCATCAGGATTATTATTATTATTGATGCAGCCTGATTCGTGTGTACAGAACCAACGTGAACTTTAACTCTCTGATGGGATCGATTCCTCGCACCTGTGTCGATGTCACGACTTGGGGGGGGGGGGGAGTGTCTTTCTTAACTGCCTGGAAAAAGGCTTCTGTGTACCAGAAAATGGTCCTCGGTCCTTAAGGAGAAGAAGAGTTATGTATCTGATGCCAGGGTTCACACACAGTTCCTGGGGAGGGATGACAAAATGTGTGAAAAGTGTGTGAAAAATGTTACTTAAGATCGACACTGATAGAAGGAGTCTCCAGAGTCAGTGCCGTAGCCCAGCTCCCAGATGTAAAAATTCCTTTATCAGGATTATTATTGTTATTATTAATAATAATAATGCAGTGTGCAGATTTTCTACATGCTGTGATCACGAAGTCTTACAGAACCAGAGTTTTGTTCTTGAATAAATGCAAATAATTTAAGTATTATAAGCACTGAAGTGCTGAAGTGTTAAAAGAATGAAACACTCCATGTTGTGCTGTTCTGGGAAAAAAATGAATGACCTTTAAGGTTAAATTTCCAATTACAACCCAACATGCAGTGTTTTACTGTTTACATGATGCACTGTATAACCTGCATAATTCTCTTAAAATCAACATGACAATCAAGTGCTGCGTTTGCATAATTAGTAACACACACACACACACACACACTTGAAATATCATGGGGCATTCAAGATCAGTCATTCAAGACACTTAAAAAAAAATTATTCTTTTGCTTCAACTTGGGAACGCTGTCTGAGATGTTTTTATTTATTTGTTTATTTTTTTAAATCAGCACTAATGTAAAATCAAGAGCGTGACAGGAATATCGGGTATAAAAACGCCATAAAAACGCTCTTCAGGAATCTCGTCAGCCAAACGAGGAGTTTTGAGAAAACCGACTCAGATACAGTACACACACACACACACACACACACACACACGCTTGTTTCACTTAAGAAATACACAAAAATGGATTTTGTGTCAATTTTTTGCCCCAGTGAAAAACATGTTCCAACTGAAGTCTGGAATTATTTACAGCTGCAAAACAGATGATGTGACCCCTTAAATCTACCCCCCACACCACTGTGGAAGCCCCGCCTCCTTCGCCTTATTTCTCGCGTCTGGGCCGAAATCTCCATTGTTACTTCTTTCTCCAGTGAATCGAGAAGGTTGTAAATTTGTTAATGTAAAATCGAATTTATCCAAAGATAAACAAACTATACAGTAGTTAAACTTAACAAAAGACTTTACACTGATTTTTAGGGAAATTGTATCAAGGGTCAAAGGCCAATTTATTTATTTTTTAACACGATTCTAGAGCAAAGTGTCAAGTTGAACGTTTGATGAATAATCATGATAGTAACAATAAAAGGAAAGTTCTTAGAAAGCAGAATGCAGGGTTGGTCTATGCCACGCCCTTTTACGGCTTGAATTTGGTTCCAGTTTTACAGCCGAGAGACAGGAATCCCTCGGTTCCTCTGGTGGAAATGTACCTTCACTTCCTGAAAGGCTGCTCTGATCTGCTTAAAGGTCCTTAATTAGGATGGGGGAAAAAAAATCAGATTTCATATCCAGTGTGTATAAGGTATAGAGAGCTGAGTACAAGAAAATCCCTGGAGCACTAAATATTAGTGTTAAATCAATCTCTCTCTCTCTCTCTCTCTCTGGCCTGTTGCCATGGAGAAGGGAGCATTGTCGAGGATTTGATGGCGTCCGTTGGGGTCCTGTGAACAAGTGATGAGAGAGAGAGAGAGAGAGAGGGGGAGAGAGAGAGGGGGAGGAGTGCTTACAGTTAGCCGGAGTCATCGGAGGAGGATGCCGCCTGACTTGGGCTGTGGTTGCCGCAGTAACTGTTGCCGTGGAGGAAACCGCTCCTTATAGGGGTGAATGATGGAGGCTGGAGGCATCTGCTTGGACAACGCACACACACACACACACGTCTGTGAAAGGGTTGAATCAGCACAAGTCTACTTCTGTCACATCTATATTATGAATATACATATGTATATTCATATATATGTAATCTAATTGTGTGTGTGTGTGTGTGTGTGTGTGAGAGAGAGACATTTCTGTTTAGTATGGGTTTTACCCTAAAATGGAATTGATTGGCTATTGTATCTTCATTTTGTATGTATGTACTGTATGAATGTATGTGTGTGTGTGTGTGTGTGTGTGTGTGAGTGTGTGTGTGAGACACTAATCAGCTGAAACACAGCGGCCGATCTACACGATCATGCTGAGAACATCGTTACACGGCTTCAAACTGAGAGCAGGGGCTATTTACGGCATCAGGCGAGACACTTGTAGTGTTATAGCTCCGAATGTGACGTATCTCATCCGTGGCTCTGATCCATCTCCAAAAACCCAAACTCCGCCCCTTATACACATCTCTGTTCCATTTTCTCAAACACTGCATGTTCAGCTGGACGGATATTATGGTGAAAGACTCGCATGTTAAATGTTTGTTTTCTTTCCCCCCAACTGATCAAATATCAGACATTTAACTGGTACCTTATTGGATTAGGATTTATTTCATACATTAGATATTAAGCTGAAGAAATGTTTTGTCTCTAAATGTCTTTAAATATTGAATGCTGGAAATTGGACATCTAGCCAGTTAGTTGTACATTTGCTATTCCACTATTCCACCTGGTTTTATCTTGGTACACACTTTGGTACAATGTTACATGTACACTACAAAAGTATTTTTTTAATCCTACATGTACTTCAATATGCAATAAACTCCAGTCCTGAGCTATCGAGCGACTGAAGTCACAAGTCCTCAGAGAACAGCTGTCTGCATCAGCCGAGGACACGACCGTATTTGTGGTAAAGTGGAACCGTCCCCAGTCACCACACGCATCCCAGGCAGACCACACGGGGCATCCATGCAAAAAGATCTCCAACTAGAAGCAGGATACCAGGATGAGTCAGACAGCTCCAGGGGGCAGACGGGGTCTGGATCACTGGCAGCTCAGGAGAGACATGTGTAGCTCGACAGAGAGACAGGTAGAGGGAGAGAGAGAGGAGAAGAGAAGCAGAGATGGAGAGTTAGGTTTGGTCACAGTCACACAATGTACAGTGGTGTGAAAAACTATTTGTTTCAATAGTTTCAACTATACCTGTTTCAATCAAGAAATCACTTAAATAGGAGCTACCTGACACAGAGAAGTAGACCAAAAGCACCTCAAAAGCTAGACATCATGCCAAGATCCAAAGAAATTCAGGAACAAATGAGAACAAAAGTAATTGAGATCTATCAGTCTGGTAAAGGTTATAAAGCCATTTCTAAAGCTTTGGGACTCCAGCGAACCACAGTGAGAGCCATTATCCACAAATGGCAAAAACATGGAACAGTGGTGAACCTTCCCAGGAGTGGCCGGCCGACCAAAATTACCCCAAGAGCGCAGAGACAACTCATCCGAGAGGCCACAAAAGACCCCAGGACAACATCTAAAGAACTGCAGGCCTCATTTGCCTCAATTAAGGTCAGTGTTCAAGACTCCACCATAAGAAAGAGACTGGGCAAAAACGGTCTGCATGGCAGATTTCCAAGGCGCAAACCACTTTTAAGCAAAAAGAACATTAAGGCTCGTCTCAATTTTGCTAAAAAACATCTCAATGATTGCCAAGACTTTTGGGAAAATACCTTGTGGACCGACGAGACAAAAGTTGAACTTTTTGGAAGGTGCGTGTCCCGTTACATCTGGCGTAAAAGTAACACAGCATTTCAGAAAAAGAACATCATACCAACAGTAAAATATGGTGGTGGTAGTGTGATGGTCTGGGGTTGTTTTGCTGCTTCAGGACCTGGAAGGCTTGCTGTGATAGATGGAACCATGAATTCTACTGTCTACCAAAAAATCCTGAAGGAGAATGTCCGGCCATCTGTTCGTCAACTCAAGCTGAAGCGATCTTGGGTGCTGCAGCAGGACAATGACCCAAAACACACCAGCAAATCCACCTCTGAATGGCTGAAGAAAAACAAAATGAAGACTTTGGAGTGGCCTAGTCAAAGTCCTGACCTGAATCCTATTGAGATGTTGTGGCATGACCTTAAAAAGGCGGTTCATGCTAGAAAACCCTCAAATAAAGCTGAATTACAACAATTCTGCAAAGATGAGTGGGCCAAAATTCCTCCAGAGCGCTGTAAAAGACTCGTTGCAAGTTATCGCAAACGCTTGATTGCAGTTATTGCTGCTAAGGGTGGCCCAACCAGTTATTAGGTTCAGGGGGCAATTACTTTTTCACACAGGGCCATGTAGGTTTGGATTTTTTTTTCTCCCTAAATAATAAAACCCCTCATTTAAAAACTGCATTTTGTGTTTACTTGTGTTATCTTTGACTAATAGTTAAATGTGTTTGATGATCAGAAACATTTTGTGTGACAAACATGCAAAAGAATAAGAAATCAGGAGCGGGGCAAATAGTTTTTCACACCACTGTACATCAATAGTTGTTGTTGGTCTTTCGGCTGCTCCCGACAAGGGGTCGCCACAGCGGAATATCCAGTCCACACTACAACTTGGCACAGGTTTTACGCCGGATCTGCATCCAGTGGCTGGGGTTTGGGCACTGGCTGGGTATCGGTATCACAGGGAGCCAATGCAGTGTGGATAAGATAGGGGTGATGTGCTCGTATCGTCTGGTTCTAGTGAGGACTCTCGCTGCTGCATTCTGGACTAACTGAAGCTTGTTTATGAACCTAACAGAACAACCAGACAGTAAGGCATTACAATAGTCCAACCTAGGGGTGATAAAAGCATGAACTAGTTTTTCTGCATCATTTAGTGACAATATATTTCTTATCTTTGCAATATTTCTGAGCTGAAGGAATGCTATCCTTATGATATTATCTACATGAGCTTCAAATGAAAGACTGGGATCTATAATCACACTGAGATCTTTCACTGTTGCACTTGATGGAACAGAAAGGCCTTTTAAAGTTACAGTGTGATCAGAAAGCTTACTTCTAGCTGCTTGTGGTCCTTTGACTAGAACTTCTGTCTTATCAGGATTAAGCAGAAGGAAGTTAATTAACATCCAATGTCTTATGTCCTGCACACATTGCTCAACTTTAGTAAGCTGGTTTTTCTCATCTGGTTGTGCTGAGACGTATAACTGTGTGTCATCAGCATAACAATGAAAACTACGAATTATTATAATTGCTTAAGAATTATGTTGCCCAGAGGAAACATGTAAAGAGAAAAAACAGTGGGCTCAAAACTGAACCCTGTGGAACACCAAACTCCACTTTAGAACATGCAGAATGGTCACCATTTAAATCTACAAACTGATAATAATCAGTCAATGAGAGTCCTGCTCCCTTAATTCCTACTATATTTTCTAATCTGTGAAGAAGAATACTATGATCAATGGTGTCAAAAGCTGCACTGAGGTCGAGTAACACAAGTATACGTGTAGTGACGCAACCCTGATCAATGGCCAATAGGAGGTCATTTACTACTTTAACAAGAGCTGTCTCTGTGCTCTGATGAGACCTAAATCCTGACTGATACAATTTGTTTATACCATTCCTATGTAGATATGAACATTGTTGCTGTGCTACTATCTTTTCCAGAATCTTAGAGATAAAGGGGAGGTTTGATATAGTTATATCAAACCTCCCCTTTATCTCTTTATAGTGATATCTTTATAGTCCTTGCTTTGTGCACTGGGGCAGAGTAATGTCGGAATAGAAAAGGGTCTTCACCAAACTACTACCAGACAGTTGCATAGAAGCATAGCATTGTCCAAGATGTCTTAGTATGTTTAAGCATTAAGATTGTCCTCACTGGGGACCTAATTGAAACACCCAAATTCAATAATTAACAGATTTGGACAAATGCTTTTATCCATATAGTATACTGTAGTACAATATTACAGAACACATATACTTATATATGTATGTATTTTTATCAATACAATAATATGGTGCTGCCCTTAGTGTACCACACCAGTAGTGTGTACTAACCCATCTAATATGGCACAGTATGTACAAAGTGCAGTACACAGTAAGTACGCTGGTATTTACCACAGTATTGTAGTACACACACCATAGTACTATAACGGTACCCACTAATGCCATAGGACCTACCCTGGTACACTATAAAGTCCTTTGGTAATACTGTAGTGTATTATAGGATGTATTTTAGTTTATCATAGTAACAGTTTTTATGCCTGGTTTTTATTTTATTGGACACAGAATAATTAGTTATTAAACATTTTTAACTGCCTGGAAATTGGACAAGTAGCTCATTAGCCCTTTTATTCTTTGTTTTCTTCTTTTATTATTATTAGTAGTAGTATTTTACATCAATGGACATTTAGCTGAAATGGGACAGTTTTCACTGTTGGTGGAATTGG
This sequence comes from Channallabes apus, assembly GCA_030522415.1. Taxonomy (NCBI): domain Eukaryota; kingdom Metazoa; phylum Chordata; class Actinopteri; order Siluriformes; family Clariidae; genus Channallabes; species Channallabes apus. The sequence continues at coordinate 2,660,873 of CM060126.1, read as the reverse complement.
ACCTACTTTGAAATGTTTCTGTTTTTTGGACAGTGCAGTGTACCAGGTTGTACACTAAAATAGTTGTTTATCACATTTCCATTTTCTCAAACATTTGGACATTTAGTGGTTTGTTTTCTCAGACTTTTTAGTTATTCAACTGATTAGACACTGATTAGATATTTAGTTAGAATTTTTTTTCAGGCGGCACAGTGGTGTAGTGGTTAGCACTGTCGCCTTGCACCTCCAGGGTCCGGGTTCGATTCCCGTCTCTATGTGCATGGAGTTTGTATGTTATCCCCGTGCTTGGTGGGTTTCCTCCGGGTACTCCGGTTTCCTCCCACAGTCCAAAGACATGCAGATTAGGCTAATTGGCGTTACCAAATTGACTATAGTGTGTGAATGAATGAATGTGTGTGTGCTCTGCGATGGATTGGCCAGGGTGTACCCTGCCTCGTGCCCTGAGTCTCCTGGGATAGGCTCCAGGTCCCCGTGACCCTAATACAGGATAAAGCGGTATAGAAGATGAATAAACTTTTTTTTCACATTCTTGGACGCTTAGACAAATGCGTTATTGGTTTTCAATTTTTCCAGCTATTGGACAATAAGCTACTGTACTGTAGCTAGGCACTCACTTTTATCAACAAAGGCTTAGGGCTGGTTGGACAATGATTTTCCACTTTCTTGACTAGTAGGGTTGCACTGTTTTGGATATTGGTGCATCTGGTTGAACAATGGATACTGTATTTAGCTAGGTAGATGTTGATTTCCATTTTTATGGGCACAGCATGTGGACATTTATCTCCATATTTGTCTTTTTTTCAGTTTTTCTGTTTTTGCCATTGGAAATTAGAATTTCTGTTTTAGACATTCATCTTGCCATTAATTTTGAATATTCTCTTAAATTGAATATTTAGTTGAAAGAGGAAAGTTTTTTTTTTTAACAGAGATTGGACACTTAGCTAGCTAGCTTAGCTAGAGATTTCGGTATTAGAGGTATCCCTGTGCGGTATTACTGTACATTTTTTTTATGTACATAGGCAGTTGTTTCCATGTTCTTAAACAATAAACTTTTAACTTCTAATGTAGTACCTTTGGGTACCCTTTTGTTTTGCAAGCTGTAAATGAGTTGTCTTTCTTTTTTATTATTTTTATTTATCAGCTAATAAAAGTAAGCATGATTTATGTTAATGTGTTTACTTCTTGTAATGGAATTGTAGCAATGAAAAAAAAAAAATCCTAATAAATGTGGACGGCCAGCTGTGTTGTATCTACTTCAACCACAAAATCAATTCATCAATACTCGTCAATCATGCTAAAAGCAATTAAAGAATCGTTTCACTGCAGCAATTATATCGTAAGCAGTATGAAATATACAGTATGAAAGCAGTTATACAATATGTGTCGTATGAGACGTTTTCTTCTTTAACAGTGCTGGAACGGGTATTTGTTTACCTGAGACACTGGACAGCTTCCAGGTGATTATGAATATTCATTAACATTCAGAAGCGGCCATGGTGGCATGCTCGTGAGAGCCGAGGAACAATAAATAATTTATCGCATATTTAAGAAATACATTAATTTCCCCTGATGAGTTCATGTCTGTCCTTGCACGCTTTTTAAGGCGCTCTTCTTCGGTATCCCCTCAAGGCACATTTTGGATTTATTTATGTACCTCGAGGATGGATAAATGACTCCTTCACGTGTTTAATTCATGACTGCTCTATTGGCACAATGACCTCATGACCTTGTGCCCCTGTTATTGACCCATAAAGGTTTGGTGGATGTTTCTTTATAGCCTGAACACTCAGTCGAATAGTGAGAGACAGATTCAGGAAAATTCTGCTTTAATTTCTCTCTAGTTTCTTTGGCTGTTTAAGGTTGAACTTTTTTCTGTACCTTATCTACAGTAGTACACGGTATACTGTATATTTAAAAAGTCATCACGTGTCGTCTCAGCCCTTAAATTTGCTTATCTAGATATATTAGATAAGGCAGTGGATCTCATAATGTCCATTAAGTAGGCTATATTCCATTCTTCACTCTCTCTAGTGCACTAGTTTGGGATTTTACTATGTGTCAAAACATATGATTCTGATCCTTTCATACATGGATGTAAAGTAAACAAGTCACTAAATATTTAAATTTACACTATAGAGCCCTATATGGTGCAGTACACATGTACATCTATACTCTAGAGCCATTTACACCACATTACAGATGTCAATTTACTGTAGGCTGTAGGGCCACATACACTACAGGCTCTACACATGGATGCATATGCTTTACAGCCCTTATCAGTGCACTACTCTAGAAAGGGAATGTGACATTCTAGAGCCATATCCAGTGCACTACGCATGTACATGTATGCAGTAGAGCCATAAACACCGCACTACCTCATGACATGTGTAAATGTATACTCTAGAAAAATACATAGTGTATTACATGTGTACGTTCATGCTCTAGAACCATATACATCATGCCACATGTTTAAATGTACATTTTAGCACACTATATGTGTAAATATACACTCTAGAGTGATAGACAGTGCATTAAATGTGTAGATTTATGCTTTAGACTAAACATGTGTAAACATACAGTACAAACTAAACATGTGCTCTCTAGAACCATATACAGCTCAATACACATGTACATATGCTCATATGGGAAGCGGGAGTGTGGATGCCTAACAGCACACTGAAGATTACAGTTTAACCTCTAGAACTGGAGACTCCTTTCATACATTTTAAATAAACATAACAAATTCATCACTACACCCCCCCCCCCCCTCACGTTATAGTGCACTATGTAGTGTATATAATCTTCTTCTTTGTCTTTCGGCTGTTCCCTTTCAGGGGTCGCCACAGCGAATCATCTGCCTCCATCTAACCCTATCCTCTGCATCCTCTTCTCTCACACCAACTAACTTCATGTCCTCTCTCACTGCATCCATAAATCTCCTCTTTGGTCTTCCTCTAGACCTCCTGCCTGGCAGTTCCAACCTCAGCATCCTTCTACCGATATATTCACCATCTCTCCTCTGAACATGTCCAAACCACCTCAATCTGGCCTCTCTGACTTTAAGCCGTAGAGCATCGCTGGTCTCACCACTGTCCTGTACACCTTTCCTTTCATTCTCGCTGATACTCTTTCATCGCACCACACACCTGACACTTTTCTCCACCCATTCCAACCTGCCTGTACACGTCTCTTCACCTCCTTTCCACACTCTCCGTTGCTCTCGACCGTTGACCCTAAGTACATAAAATCCTGCACCTTCTTTACCTCTGCTCCCTGTAGCCTCACTGTTCCTCTTGGGTTCCTCTCATTCACACACATGTATTCCGTCTTGCTGCGGCTAACCTTCATTCCTCTGCTTTCCAGAGCGTACCTCCACCTCTCCAAATTTTCCTCCACCTGTTCCCTGCTCTCGCTACAAAGCACAATGTCATCTGTAAACATCATAGTCAATGGAGACTCGTGTCTAACCTCATCTGTCATCCTGTCCATCACCAGAGCAAACAAAAAGGGGCTTAGAGCCGATCCTTGATGCAGACCCACCTCCACCTTGAACTCTTCTGTCACACCTACAGCACATCTCACCCCTGTCTTAGCGCTCTCATACATGTCCTGCACCACTCTAACATACTTCTCTGCCACTCCAGACTTCCTCATACAACACCACAGCTCCTCTCTCGGCACCCTGTCGTACGCCTCCTCTAAATCTACAAAGACACAATGCACCTCTTTATCACCTTCTCTGTACTTCTCCATCAGCATCCTCAAAGCAAATACTGCATCTGATGTACTCTTTCTAGGCATAAAACCATATTGCTGCTCACAAATTCTCACCTCTGTAGTATTGACTCATAAACCCTACACGTTATGTTGACCTAGGTGCGATATCTTAGGATTACAGTATGCATTAGAGCTATGAGACATTATTACTTAAAATACAATGTTTGATGATTGTGAAATGTTTAAACCTTTAACATTACTACTAGACATTCCAAATTACACTTATATAAAATAGATAGCGTGGATAAATAACGTGATTGGAGTTTTGTTTAATACCATTTGTAGAGTACTTAGTATATACCGAGTGCTATGTTTATAATAAATAACAATCAGTTTGTTCACTTTAGAAAAACGCAACATTTTGTGCATGCTTTCTTTGAGTCCTAAGCATGCTAAAAACCAGAAATGTCACAAAATGTTGTATTTTTTTGGTTTATATAACTTTGGATTTTAGGTGATTTTCTTAACAGCACACTACATGAGTAAATGTCTGCTCTAGAGCCAGATAACAGTGCACTGCAAATTACAGGTGAAAATGTGTAGTCTAGAGCACTAGATATGGGGCAAAGTACGTTTTACAGTGCAGTGTGTGTCCACAGTAAAGATCCAGATCATTGATCTACTGTAGCACACTGTCTGGTAAGCCATGAAGGATTCAGATACACATACAGTAGATGATGTCTACATTCTACAATTCCATTCAATTATCCAGTGCTTCGCTTATACCCCGTGTCACCCAGCAGCACACAAAAACAGCAAGTGAGGTTTTCTTATGATGAAGATAAAAGAGACGAGGCCTGGATGGGTCTATACATTTTAGATTCCAATTTCTCACATCTGAACACGTAGGGGGGAATAAAACAGCACGTGGATCTTAAGAGGAGATCGGACACGCCCAGGGATGTGTGATGGAGACACGTCCTTCATGACCTTTTAAACATGAGAAGATCTGCCACCTTGACAGAAATCTATGCATATACACACTTACACATAGCACTGACATGTTGTCCTTGGTGCAACACTGCGTGTGTGTGTGTGTGTGTGTGTGTGTAAATGTGTGGGGGGTTGAAGTGGGTGTGTGGATGCTAACAGGCTTTGACAGACACAACCGCAGCCTTGTGCTGGTCGATGTCTAATCTCTCCTGTGCCTCAATGGAGCACTTAAAGAGTTTACGTTTTAAAGAGTAACACACACACACACACACACACACACACACACACACACACACACACACACACACACACACACACACACTCCAGTGTGTTGTCCCATACTTACATATGAGACTATAAAACACAAGCACCTTCTGAATTAGCCGTCTGATCTCAGGTCAGTACTCAATCAAATAATAAAATATTTATTTATTTATTTTTAGTTAATAATTTTCTAGGGACTGGAGCTGAACCCAATCCACTTATTATTTGTACTACGAAATGCACTATATAGGATGTAGAATTCATTATTTGTGTAGCATGTATACATTATAACACTTATACTGAACATCTTTACCACATGGTGGACTATACAGGCTGTAAAACAACAACTAATCTAGTGCACTATTTATTATCTATTGCTCTGGATTTGCTATACTGTATATCTTACAATTTTCGTTCTAGAAGTTCACGGCATTGTGTAAATGTATCCTCTAGAGCCATACCCAGCACGTTTCACTTGCACATTTGTGCTCTTGAGCCATATAGAGTGCACTACACGTGTAAATATACACCCTTAACAACATGGTACATGTATAATGCATGCTCCAGAGCAGGGGTACTCAAATATAAATTTGAAAGGTCCACTTACCAAATTTCTATTCAGTCCGAGGTCCGGAAAAATGACCCAAAATCTTCTAACAATACCCAAAAATTACATGGTAGTCCTTTTAGTGTGAAAGGTGACATCTTCTTTGTGCCACCAGTTGCTTGAACTTGGACATAAAAGGTGTGAGGACCAGGTGGAGGCACTGATGTAGATGTTCATTGGTGACGGAGCTGCGATATGTGTTTTGCTCATAGCTGAAACGGCAGATTCACAGCAGTACATTGAGGAAAACATTGTGAGAATTTGAAGGGCCATTTTCTGCAGGACTGGAACACCTGCTGCAGTAACCATCTTTGTCCAGAAGGTGAGAAGGTGACCACCTATGATTGCTAGATTAAGCACATTGGTTTTCTGCTTCCCACGGGGAGAAGGTGCACAAATGCATATTTTTCTTTCCACTCACTCTTAAATTCGCTGTTTTCAAAATCAACTTGCCAACTTTGAGCAGGACATTAGGACATTAAGGACATATTATAATAAACAGAATGAGTAGCTCACCTCTTATATCTTCCAGTCTGAGTCTTCTGAGTCCAGAACAACTCGAGACTATTTGACTATTCGTTGTGAACTGTTCAATTCTGTTTCCTGTACATAGCGTACGGAGGCTTTGCGATGACTTGCGCATGCGCGCCCAGTAGAAAACGAACGAATCACTCTCGGAGACGACTCGTTCTTCCGAGTCCCATTAAAGATTCGTTCAAAAAGAACGAATCGTTCATGAACGACCCATCACTAGACGACTCAAAGATATATCGCGCGGAAACACAGTTGCGCACTTCATTGAGAACTCATTTGGATTATGATTAACTTAGCATGTTTTGGCTTCGGTCCAGATTTTGTGTATTTGGGTCCGGATGCGGACCGGAGTCCGTCTATTGAGTACCCCGGCTCTAGAACCACATACAGCAAACTACACACTACTCTATTTATTATCTGTTACTCTAGATTTTCTATATACGTAGTTTCCTATTTCTGTTCTAGAAGTTCACAGCATGTATAAATGTACAATCTACATCCATATAAAGCCCTGCACTACACATGTAAATGTATGCGCTGGAGCTATGTACAGTGTACTACAGTACATGTGTAAATGTATATTCTAGAGCCATATACAGCGCACTACACACGTGAATGTACACACTAAACCTCTTAACAGCACTTTATTTATTCGTCATCACTCAAAATGTTCTATTCAGTTCTGTATTTTCTTTCCAGAAGTTCACTTGTCCTAGTGAACAGGGTGTGGTTGGAACGTCAGTGGTTATGCTCCCTACTCCACATATGGAGGTTATAAAATAGCAGATACCACACCTGTCTAGTGCACTTCATATTACATTAGGGAGTGATTTGCTCTCTCCCTAGTGCACTACATTGCACAAACCATTATTTGTTTTTTTTATAGTGCACTACATGTGAGACAAAGAGCGGTTTAGTTACTCATGTAGCATAAAATGCGCTTCCTGTAACATTAGCACAAGGTCAAGCTATAAAATAATCATATTCCCACCGAGGGCTTTTCCTTCTGAATGTTTTTTTTTTATGTATTGTAATTTAGCCCCAACGAGGAAGTCTGTGTTAGAGGAGAATAATTGAAAAGAGTTTTTTACGGTTTCACACAATGACTTCTAATAAAGCCTTTTAGCTGAGAATGAACCTGGAACGATTATAATATTCAAACCGCTGCCAGGGATTGTTCTCATTACAAACCTATTACGATGATTCTAATTGGATTAATCTCTTGTATGAGTAGTTGTAATGCGCCCTTCAGTCTTTGTGATGGTAAGATAATGATACGATCTCACACCAGCACCAAACACCTCCAGTGGTTCCTGTTTCACTTTCTCTTTCTTTTTTCTTTTTTTTTCTTTTTTTACTTTTTTCCACCAAAGATTTATATTTCAATATTGAAGTAATTATATCGCCTGCGTAAGGACTTAGACACACTAGTTACAGAAAAGCAATCAATAAAAAGGTGGGCGATGATGCCAAGTGTTTTATTGCTCTTATACCACTTGCTAATGATTTTTAAATGAATTAAAGAATGATACATTATTCATTCATTTTCTATACCGCTTAATCCTGTGTTCAGGGACCTGGAGCCTATCCCAGGAGACTTCGGGCACTAGGCGGGGTACACCCTGGACAGCGTGCCAATCCATCGCAGGGCACACACACATACACACACTCACACACTACGGGCAATTTAGGAACACCAATTAGCCTAACCTGCATATCTTTGGACTGTGGGAGGAAACCGGAGTACCCGGAGGAAACCCACCAAGCACGGGGAGAACATGCAAACTCCATGCACACAGAGACGGGAATCGAGCCTGGCCGGGGAATCGAACCCGGACCCTGGAGGTGCAAGGCGACAGTGCTAACCACTACACCATGATACATCAAAATATTATTAAATAATAGGGATTATGACAATGAGGTATAGTGCATTATATGTTGTACTGTACATGTTTAATGATTGTGAAATGTTTAAATGTTTAACACTACTACTAGACATTCCAAATTAAACTTATGTGATTGATTAGTATATATTATGCTTATAATAAATAACAGTTTGACAGCAAAGCGAGATAACTTCATCTTTGCAGTTTTGAGAAAAATTAAGCAATACAAACTGACTGAGAATATTTTGTGCATTTTCTCTTTAAACCATAAGCATGCTTAAAATGCCAAAAAATGTTGTCTAGATATTTTGGTTTATATAACTTTGGATTTTATGTTATTTTTTAAAAAGCTACAGTATTACGCCATCTCGCAGTCAGCTCTGGTTAAATGTCCTTTTCTTGGCTTCAACATTCTCCAAAACCCCTTTAAACACATTCAGCCCATACACAGTAGCCAAAAGTGTATCACATTATGTGTCATCGCTTCGCTGATCACATGACAGAAAGAAGCGAAGCAAAAACAATAGCTTGTCACAGCTCATCGGCTGGAAAATCTGTCAGCTACATGTCGTGCTGTGAAAAAAAACGTCAGAGTTTAATGCTTCTAAAATAAGGTTATATAGCAGTTTTCAAATGAATCACTTTGCTATAGACAACATTACGTGCCAAAGAATGAACTGTTCAGATGCTTCATTAATAGGCTTATTATTGTTGACAGTTTTCTAAAATGAATACATTACGATGCAAAAGTCTTGAGCCCTCATGTTCAGTCCAGTCCAGTCCCTCTACCTGAGCAGGAATGTTTTTGTTTATGAAGCCACACATAACCTATGAATCATTTGAGCATAAAAAGCATCTAATTTATGGTGGTGGTTAGTATCCTGCTGATGCTGAATGCTGAGTGTTTGGAACAGACGAGAGGGGAAATGAGGTCGCTGCCAAAGCTGTTACATAAACAACCAATTTTTTAAAGTAACATTTTTTGGCACTTTTTAGCATTTGATTATAATTTCTAATACAAGAAGACTATTGTGAAAAAGGTCAATATTGGAGACTTATGATGTCACACTCTAATCAGCTAATTAACTTAAAACATCTGCGAAGGTTCCCTGAACCATTAAATGGTCTCTCAGTCTGGTTCAGTAGCCCATTTAAGAATTTGGCGAAGATTCACAAAGAGTGGACAGCAGCTGGAGTCAGCGCTTCAAGAGCCACCACACACAGACGTATCCAGGACACGGGCTATAACTGTAGCATTCCCTGTGTCGAGTCATTCTTGTCCCAAAGCCAACGTCAGAAGTGTCTTACCTGGGCTAAGCGTCTACCAGGAAGGTTAAGAACACTTCATGCTACCCTCTGCTGACCAGCTTAATGGAGATGCTGTTTTCATTTTCCAGCAGGACTTGGCACCTGCCCACATTGACAAAAGTACTAATACCTGGTTTAAGTACCATGGTGTCCCTGTGCTTGATTGGTCAGCAAACTCACCCGACTTAAACCACATAGAGAATCTCTGGAGTATTGTGAAGAGGAAGATACGAGACACAACAATGCAGAAGAGCTGAAGGCTGCTATTAGAGCAACCTGGGCTTCCATAACACCTCAGCAGTTCCACAGACTGATCGCCTGTAAACATTTAAAAGAAATAAACACTTGAAATTAATCAGTTACTGTGTAATGAATCAGTTTCCCTTTTTGTATTGAATTAAAGAAATAAATCAACCTTTCAATGATATTCTAATTTATAGAGATGCACCTATGCGTGTGTGTGTGTGTGTGTGTGTGTGTGTATGAAATAACACCTTCTACTCTGTTTAAACGTGAAATTTTACTTATTCAACTTTTACATTTTGCACATTTCATTATTTTTGTAAGTAAAAAAAATCATGATTCACTTTTATTTTATTCGGTTATGACTTATTTATTTTCACTTATGATTTTTTTCACAGGCTTCATTTACTGCCAGATGTGACTTTTTCACCATGATTCATAATTTAACATATGATTTTCCCCACCATTTATTTATGTCACATGATCTTCACAAAGGAAGAATTTATTTCACACTTTGACACATAGTTGATTCAGTCTTGTGGTTTTTCTTCCACATGACTAATTTATTGTTGCATGATTTTTTACACATAATTAATGCCTTTTTCCAAGCTGTTTTCCATGCTATTAATAATATTCGTTTTTCCATCACACGATGAATTTATCCCACGTTTTTACACGTCTTTATAGACACTGTCATGTTTCTCTTTCTTTGTGTGACGTTTACAAACAATTTATTTATTTACAAATACACTTCACTACAATTCCAGAATGTATTTCCTTCTTATTGTGATTGTTCCACACTTCCCTGTCTCTTTTATTCTCATGAAATCGATTTATTTTTACGTGCACTTGTTCACATGACTCATTTCCTTCCGCAGGTAGTTTTTACACGTAGCGTTTTTATCTTCACATGGGCCACGTGGTTTAAAGCTGTTACACTTAACATTGTCTCACATGATTCCCTTCTGCACTGTCTGTGTTTTTCATCTTATTATTATTATTATTATTTATATGTGATGCCATACGGTTTATTTAAATTAGAAATTTCAGGGTATGAAATGTTGAAGTACATCTTTATATATATTTTCATGTGAAGTGTGTGTCTGTGTCTGTGTGTGTGTGTGATTTTTTTGGCTAATTGAAGAACAGGGAGCTAAACTGTAAATCCGCTCCACACTGGGCGTACTGTACTGTATAGGACTGTACCAGTGTATTGTTTGAATTAAAAATGGTTTTATATCCAGTTTGGCTTAATATCTGATTAAGATCTGTAGTTTACATGGGAACACATTTTGTAGATGTGAAACGGAGGCTTGACTTTCCCCTGTGAAGTGCACTTAGATGCGTAATAAAACCTCACACACAGTGCACTCGACCTTTTATTACAAAACTGGAAGCTGCTGAGAGGAGGTGGTGGTGGAGGGAGATCCTGGTCACTACTGCCATTAGTATGTCTGTGCGTGTGTGTGTTTGTGCGTGTATGATTGCAGGAGATGCCAGAAACACTTCCACACCCCGGGGCTTTTGCACGGCCATCGAGTCGGCGCCGTTACCATGTGAACAGCACTCGGAAAAACACCAGAGAGGCGTTCTGTTGCGTTAATATTGACGGCAAACACACTGGTGATCACACAACCTGTAAAAGGGTCACGCTGAGGACCTGCAGGGCCACCGCCCAGCCCGTGGAGTGAGGGGGGTAGGGGGTAAAAAAAAAAAAAAAGAAAAAGGGTGAAGAGAGTGAGTGTGTGTATAGTGTAGAGGTGGGAATTGGACAGATTGTAGATGTTCAGTCATTCATAGGAGCTCCAGGAAAGGGTGGGGTTACCGCCTGCACAATGGGTGGGTTCAGAAGGATGGAGAGAGGATGGAGGGGTGTGAAAGAGTGACACAGACAGAGAGCGAGAGAGAGAGAAAGAGAGAGAGAGAGAGAGAGGAGGGCTTTAGAGATTGCACTCATTGTTGCCTCAGAGCGAGCGACCAGCCGTAGTGTGTGTGTGCGCTTGGGCCTGACTGTAATGACTAAAAGCATCAGACGCCTCAGCTGTTGATACAGCCCAAGAGAGAGAGAGAGAGAGAGAGAGAGAGAGAGAGAGAGAGTGTGAATGTGTGTGTGTGTGTGCAGCAGAGAGATAGAGAGCAAGAGACAGAAAGAGCAGGAGAGAGAGAGAGAGAGAGCACTTGAGCGAGCGAGGGAGTGTGTGAGAGAAGTGCAAAAAAGGGAAGAAGGGAAGAAGGCGGCAAATAAGGAAGGATACTACAAGCATGCTGTGCTGTATAAGAAGAACAAAGCCGGTAATTATGACTGCTCATTCATTTTATTGTCTGTTTGAGTGTAAATATTAAAGTCTTTCGAAGAACAACAATAAAAAAAGAACGGTCTTAATCACAGGGACTCCTGTGCTGTCAGCTAGGCTCGAACCGACATCTGACACGCCTTGCTAATGTAATTAACATCCGAGCATGCCTTGCCTGGAGACTTTACGTTCATGCAACTGAGAGTTTCAAGAATTTACAGTCCGGGTTCGCACCTGAGATCCAGGTTGATTTCTCAGCTTTGATTAATGGATTCTTGCATTTTAACAAAACAGGCTTCTCCTTAAAAAAAAACATATGTGTGTGTGTGTGTATAGCAGGACTCTAATAATAACGGAAAAAAAATGTCATTTGGATGCTTGAGGAATAATGAAGAATGCTTAATGCACATGATTGCAAAAGGTAATTTAGGTGTCAGTGTGTAGAAGATGGAGATATATATATATATATATATATATATATATATATATATATATATAGAGAGAGAGAGAGAGAGAGATGAGAGAGAGAGAGAGAGAGAGAGAGAAAAAGGGTGGGGTGCATTGAACTCGTGGGCTGCATGGGAAATTCGTGCAAAAAAAAAAAAAAAGGGGCGATTTCTTTTTAAGGAGCACGCGCTGCAGATGGGGGCGAAATGCAAACAAACAAACAAACAAACAAACAAAAAAGGAAAATAAATGACGAGATTTTGTGCTGCACATCTGCACCTGTCCGGGGGCTTTTCAGCTCCTTTGTCTGTGCGCTCCTGGGCGCGTCCGCGCGCGTCTCGCTAATGCACGAGCGCAGAGTGGGTGAAAAATGTCCGGATTTGCAATGCACTAAAGATGGATGCTTTATTTATTTGTTTATTTGTTTATGTATGTATTGAACGATGCATTGAAGAACAAAAAAAAAGAAAGTGGAACAGCGAGGTCACGAGGTGCAGCAGCCGGTTCATGTCGTGTGAAATGATGGCGCTCAGTCACGCGCGCGGACCTTTTTTTTTTCTTTCTTTTTTTCTTTTTAAATATCTACGTAGATCATAACGGGGTTTATATCAGGTGTATAATCCGGGGTGTATGGAAAAGCATAACGCATAAAAATCGCTGAACAACATGCACGAGCCGGTTCGCCCGAGCGCGTGAATTGAACTCGAGCCACGTGCGTGCACCCGCGCGCCCCCGCGGAGCCGCCGGCAAGATGAAAGGGAATAAAAAGGGCGTGGCGGCGGTGCTGATGCTGATTCTGGTGCTGATGAGAGAGAATACCGACTAAATAAATATTGAAAATGTTTAAAGAGGGGGGAAAAAAACGATATTTGCATCATTGCGTAACTGCAAAAATAAATAAATAAATAAAATAAAGCCTCGAGGTGGAGTTCTTGGCTTCACTAGGGGGGAAAAACACCGACCGTTTGTCGTGGTGTAACATCTAGCAACTGATGCACAGAGACATGTCTCTCTTTCTGTCGTGCAACTGTATCACATTACTGTTATTATTATTATTATTATTCCTATAATGACTGATGCATGATTGTATAAGCACCGGGGCGCGAGCGTGCGCACCCGACCACGGCGCGTTATTCTGCATGACATCGCGGCTGACGGAACGGCGTAGCAATAGCGATGTTTTGCGCCTCATTGCGCGCGCAGGTGCTTCCTCGCTGCATGTGCATGCCTCGACACTCGTGCATTTTAAGCAGCAAGCCTTGAATATTCATGTGCATGAAAAAGGGGGGATTTTTTTTCTTCACACTTCTCACATGCGCTTCTCCTTCTTCTGCATCTTCTCATTCCCTTCAGCTCAGGCCTGAAATCCCTAATGGTTTCTTAAGTGTGGGGGAGGGGAAGACATTTAAACACTCGGACCGGGGCGTGGTTCACACCATAAAGCACACACACGCACACACACACACACATCTTATTTCCACAATGCACACTACACTTTTTTTTTTATTGAGCTGTGTTTTTTTTTCTTTTTAATGAAGCAACCTTCATTAAAGCATGACATTTATGTAATTAAAAAGCCTGCCTTGTCACAGAGCACTCAGATTTCCATATAGTCAGATTCTTGTGTGTGTGTGTGTGTGTGTGTGTTGATGTCTGTGTCAGATTATGATATAAAATGTATGTAGCGTTCTTATTCTGGTTCTAATAATGAACATCTGTGTAAATGATAAATGATGATGTGGGTCACAGGAGAAGTGACGCCTTGGTAGCGTTTGGAGAAGAATACCGGTGCCTGCGTTTGTGTGACACGAGAACACGATGATTAGTGTATAGTCCTGATTGTGCTTCTGCTACAGGGTGCTTTTATTGTATTTTATTTCATTTTCCTGCCCCACGTGTCCCCTTGTCACCTTTATTCCATGATGAAACGTTTCTCTCCTGATGGGCGTGGCCTTTTCGAGGATGACTGACAGGGTATGAGAGCTCACCGAAGAGTTTAATGAGTATTTTAAAAAAAAGATTAAGTAAATCTTGATCAGTGATGCTGTTGCCTTTAGATTCACATCATGATGAAACTTAAGATGGAGACCACCATTGCTCATGTCCAGTACCACGCTCTTGTAGAACCGATCCCAAGCCATGTGTGGCTAATGTTGGTCCAACATTGTACTAGTTGGGTTTTCCATTGATTTTTCCATAAATGCAAACCTCAAAGTGGTCTAATTATGCACCTGTAGTTAGCTGAACTACCTGGCAGCCCAATGTATTATTTCGAAAGAACTTGATTAGCTAAATACATTACAGACTGGAAGAAAGAAGAGCACCTTCAAGATTGTTTTTAATATTTGTGGAATCTCAGTGCTCACATAGTGTTGACTGCTTTGTGTTAAAGGCTTTGTTCAGCGCTAGTGGGAGTAGCCCGTCTTTGTGAAATCAAGGCCGCAGTGTACAGATGACACTCCTGCGAGCCCTCGCGTCTCGTTAAGCAGCGCCGCGGAGTCGCTCTAGTAACACGAGTGAGTTATGTTTCGCCTCGCAGATGAAGTCGCCTCACGCGGTGTGTTCCACGTCAATCATTTTGATTGGACACGCTTCCTCCTTCAGCACCGGAGCGATCTGAGCTCATGTCAGTTTTTATAAAAAGCCTCGGGTGATTGATTTGACGCCGGTGTGCCTATTAGGGAAAATTGCTCATCGATTTCGAATTTAAAATTCGTTCCGAGTTACGTAGGTGCCCTGAAGAAGAGAAGAAGAGAAGAGACAGAGAAAGAGAGAGAGAGAGAAAAAATTAAAGGCCAGCAGGGTAGTTAATAAGGAGAAGTGTGAAGATTATCAGCATCCACGACAAACATGGTAATAAATCCCTGACTGGTGTGAGGCAGAACAAAGGGCATTATCTCCTGACAGACGAAGGAGAACAGAACACGGATATATCAGGACCTACCATCTGTATTAGACCCGAAAGGCTATGTTTCCTTGAAATGACTAAAAAGCAAGCCGCGTAACCATATTATGCGATATATACGCTTTTTACTCTCGCCCGGCTTCTTTATCTTCTGGTCTGGCTAATGGAGATGATTTCATACATCTGTGTGTTACTCATCGCTGCTATGAATCACATTAGTGTCAGCTTTCAGATCCACCATTTAAAAATCACAAGGCAGGAGATACCACGCCGATTATCTCAAGGCGTGTTCAGAGTTCGGTCTCCTGGAATGTTTTATCAACATGTCTACGGCTTATCCAATCCGCCTTTGCTCACATGACGAATTGATCTGTTTAAAAAAAGTTTTTTTTTTTACATTCTTATTGTAATCCATTGTGGAACAGAGAGCCCTAATGGCGTTTGGGGGTCGACTTGCGTAAAAAAACGTCGGATGATGTCACGCTCTCGAGTGATCTCAGGGGTCTATAATGATGAGAGTGACTCATGAGAAATGACTCATTCTGCAGCGGCAGCTACAAGACATCACCTATTACTGGAGCGCCCCAGTACTACCACGCGCAATACACAACGCAAGCAACAGGTTTCAGTGCTCCTGCATGGGGTCTAATCTCATTTCCCGTCTTATACGATCAATTTATTGAGCCTACTTTATAGAGCAAAGAATGCAATTTATACTGAATGCCACAAGGAGATTTTTTTTTCATAATGCTTGAACGTCAGCCTGTAATGTCCATGCTAAAAAAAAAAAAAAAAAAAGGTGGAGTAATATTTCCATATCGTTTGGAACTCATGCTTCGGTTCCAGATCAAGCGTTGTGTAGTTAACCAATGTTAATGTTGTGCATTTAATGCAAATTTACCCGCTCTGTTTAGATTTCCCTGCAGGCAACGTGATCATTATAGCATCATTACTGACATACATATCAAATGCCAATACAGGTCTATTGAACAACCATTAAACCACCACTAGAGGCTATCTGGCAGCTATTATCAAAACTCATTAGAAATCAATCAAAAACACCTCGAAATTCAAGATCGAAGTGCAATCAGACATCAAAAGTTTGATTTGCTCAGATTTCAGGGTTTGTTTTCTACCCTGTGGCTAAAATCCATTCTGATCCTGAGCAGGATAAAATAAACAAAGAAATACAAATACCATGTTTAGGACAAGAAATTTTAATTTAGAAAGAAATAAAAACGATATCCCCAGCAATATGATACTATCAACACCATGCTTCATTGTGGGCATGCATTTCAGGCTTGACTAAAACAGGTTTCTTTACTCTGTGGTGCTCCCACCACCATGTTTCAAATGTTGGTATCAGAGAGAAACAAAAGGATAAATCTGATTCAATTCTGTAGCAAGTTTAGACTAGGAATGTTTTTTCATATTGCATACACTTCGCACTTAAGGCTATTATCTCACTATTGGTTTAGCATTAAATAATAATGAGATGATTTCTTTTTTGCTTTTAGGTAAAAATTGAAAATGTGAAATCTATCTGAATGGAAAATTTAGAAATTTAAGGGATTACTTAAAAATCGCTAAATTTTATCTTTAGATGAGTTGGTGTAGCAATAAAGATTAGAGGTTAAAAAAATTAAGTAATGAAAGATTTTTTAATTCATTTTTAGCACTTTATCTTTATCTAAAGATGTGTGAACAGAAACATGCAGAAGTAAAATAATATTTTTCACAAATTAGTTAATGCAAGCTACATTGAAGATCAAAGTTCTAAAGATAAATCAATGAATATTAAGTATTTAGACATTTCCTTTCCATACATTTACAGAAGACATGCATGTGCTCTGAGTATCATTGTATTTGTAAACATGTAAATCAATTAATTTGATATGACAAAACCGTACAAATCATGAACTTACAAATCCTGAGATCCACTGATCTCCTTCTATAGTCCCATTTCAGATGCAGAACTTATGCTTATTGGATTCTGCACACTTGATTATGACTAATTTATAGACAGCATTGGTTAAAAATACCATAGCTGAGAGTCATAAGTGGTGCCATAAACCTGCTATCCAAACCTAATAGCATCTACTATACAGTAAAATACCCAGGAGAGGATTAAAAAGTGATACAACCTAAGCGAATCAGATAAGTGTATCGATTGCATATTGAATTAAAGCACCTTATGGCTTCATAGATGTCTATGGAAATGTTTCCTTCAATGTGATTAAAAAAAGAAGCATTAGTGTTGACTGCGAGGCTAGCTCGTTTATCTTCTCGTTTCCTTCACGAGATGCCAATGTCTAGTCGCCGTATGTGGCCTGTGCATCCCATTAGTGGGAAGAATCCAATAAACGAGAGCGCAACAGGACGATTTGGACACGTTTCAAGACCTCTGCATTCTGTGCTGCGTGATGATGAGATGAACCAGTAAAACTTAATAAGGAGCAAGTGTGAACTATCTGGGTCGAGACGGGGCCGAGGTTGTGGCTAGAGGTTTTATGGAAGTTGGGCGCAAATCAGACGAATACAAGAGAACGCGGTTCAGTTATTTGTACATTAGTTCACAGCTCCTGATGAAGCTTTTTTTTTTTTTTCATAGCTATTTCAGATTTCATCTGTAACATATTCTAATTTTATTCAGTTCACCTCATTATTTCAGGTTAACATCTCCTTTTTTTTCCCCGTTTTAATGTTTTTCTCTGTTCAGTTGTTTGATTTTCATTTCCAGACATCATATTGATCTTATATTTAATCATTTTTTCCTGTTATGTTTCGTTATGGTTTTGTTTATTTATTTTTACTTTTCTTTCATTAGAGACATGTGAGTATTACTTGTATATCAGCCATTTGGTGGAACAATTCAGCCGAGGATCCTGGAATGTAAAAAGGTAAATTAATGCATCACTCATATCTTTTCACTTTCTACATTGTAATGAATCTATATATATATATATATATATATTTTGTTAGAAGATTTGAAAATATTTCTTCTTTTTTAACTTGGATTTTTTGGAGGTGGTAAAAGTTAGCATGCTAAGTGAAAAGAAGTGCGTATTAGCATGCTAATATCTCAGACAAGCAGACAATTTAAATGACTGATTTTATGTTATGTAAATACCAATAGTGAGCTTTTATGCTCAATTATGTTGATGATCTCATTCCTTCAGCTTTATTAAATCAGTTTGTGGCCACATATTATTTGTAATAAGTGTAACACTTTATTCAGAGTTAAGCTTAGCAGTCATATCTTTTTTCCTCAGTTGTTGTCGTCACTGTTTCGCATTTCTGCTCTATTAGCTCGGTACGGGAGCGTCCGAAAAGTTCACAGCACTCCTTAATCTTTCCTAATGCCAATCGCCGCAACTCCTTAACCTTTCCCTATTGCCCCGGTCGTTTATCCAGCCCCTCACCTTTACAGGCTGTAACGCTCGCTTTATTAGATTTGGCCGCTCGCGAGCTGTAAACTCTTTGCTTGAGTTATGGAGTTTTAAAACCGGCAGCTGTTGTTTCCTTTCAGTCTTCATTCACTACAAATTGATAAGATTAGGCAGAGTAGGTGAAAAGGCGGTACATCATCGCACCGTGTCACATTCGAAAGATTTCCAATCTGCAGCGATCATCCGAGGAGTTCTGCTGCTGCCATTTGGCTTCTCTGTGGTTCCTGGCAGCCGCGAGAGCAGGACAGAAGGAGAGGTGTGAATGTCGGGAACTGAGGGACGAGTCCAAACCCTCTCCGATCCATTCGCATCGATAAGCAATGTGACTGTCGTTCTGGTGAAGCAGTAAGTACTTTGCAGATCTGAAACTTATACAGTATCTGAAATTACATATCACATATTCTCGAAATGTTCTATACTTTCACACCTACAGCATTCGGTAAATTTTTAGAGTCAAAATTAGAGTCAAAATCTTACTTTTGAGTAGTTTGCTATTTGAAAGATGTGTATAGAGCTGAAAAGTTCCTTGTAAAACTTCTTCCATTTATTAGTTGAAAATACAATAATGGAGAAATAAATCGTAGTGAGGTTGACATAGAAATCTAAAAACACACACACACACACACACACACACAGAAACCCCACCCACTAACCGGAAGCATGGGGAACATTGAGGGGACGCTAAGTATTTGATTAGGTAAGTATACTGTAGTATTCACTTATTTTGTCTATCATTCAGTGTAGATTCTTTCTTTCATATTTATTTCAACACCTCATATTTATGCAGTGCTACAGCTCTGTAATTTGGCTCAGTTTGTGTTTCCTGGTAAGTTTAACGGTTTACATTTCCAAAACTAAAAAAAAAACAGGTTGCAACCCAGAAATTCATCATGTTTGAATCTGCTGTCAGGTTGAACCATGCGAGTTTACATAACCAATACCGCCTCTCCAAGGGCACGTTTACATTAGGCACGATGATTAGTAACGTTCTCAGAAACGATTCCTTGAACGTTCATGATATTGTTACTTTCCGTACTCAGGTACTGTACACAGGTGTATTTTGGCGATTGGCTTCCATATCTGATTCGATCCATGCCCGAGTATGCTGTATCGTTCTCCACCTTTCCCAGAATGGTTCCTGTATGTGGAACGATTGCGTTCTCACTGATCAAAATGAACCAGACTTTGGCGTGAAGTGATGGGAATGATTCCAGGTTTCTAAGGTGCTCACGAACCTCAGGTTTATTGCTGGGTGTAATGAACTGCAACAAGGCTTCACTAAATGATACATTAACGAACTCTCCGTAACGACTCGTGTTGACTTGGCGCAAAAAGTGTGAAAGTGTTACTTTCGGTAAAGTTGTTACATGAGTCATCAATCAGCACTAAACCCTAAAGTGTACTGCTGTAGGACTGATGGATTGTGGTCAATTCAGAGGGTGGATGATGCCAGTGCACTTAGTCAATAGTTCCCTGGAAATCTTGGGCAGGCAGCCATGCGAGAGTGTAACGAGAGGGCAGAGCATCTCGGTCGCACATTAAACACAGAGTTCAGACCTCATCTTTCCTGGTGGTCCATAAGAAAAGTAATGGAGTGCACTAATGAGGAAACCAGCCCAGATGTCCTTTCGGAGATAGACAAAACATCCATCAAAGATCTGTGTGCATTAACTGCAGTCGACTGATTGGATTCCTTTTAGAGTCGGCATCAAAATATGTCAGTAATGTTTTCATTTCCGCACGCCTGGACGCCCCCCCTGGAGTCTTTGATGTCCGGGCCTTGATGTCCCATGCTTATTAGTTAGATGGAGATCTCACTGCTTGCACAAAATTCATTCGTCCATATCAAAGCTCGATTCGTGTCATGGCCACTTCAAAATTTTACTTTATTTTATTAGAGAGTCATTTTTACAAATACATTATTTTCCACTGCCTGTCAATACAAGTCTGTCGTCTTTCTTCTTGCACATAGTTTAATTGCTTTTGCAGAATGCTTGAGTAACACTTGGCTTCTTGGATTTAAAAATAAAACCTGGATCCTTGATTTCTGCAACAAAAAAAAAAGGAAATTATTTTCAAATCGTGTTTTGGAATCTCTTGTCGTTAATCTAAAATGGAAAGCAAGACACATATTTGGAAGCCTTTAGTCACTTCAATGATTATTTGGATTCTGTTCAACATTTTTTTCTCTACCTTATGAAAAATTTGTTAGCCCAGCGTTTGTAATTATGACAAATCTAATCATTAAGCGCAACCTTCCATGACAGCATTCATAAAGTCCTAGTGTTGGTGTATGGTCTGCTAATTGCTCAGAAAACAGCTGCAGGTTTCTTGCTCGCTTGATATCTGCCAGGTGAACATGGTCTCCTGTTGAGCGTGTGGCTCTGGAAGAGCGATTAGAGCACAGCATGCCAGATTTACTGGAGCTGCTGGAAAGCGCTCACAAAAGTCTAGCAATCACCAAATGATGAATCAGCCTAGATTATCTCCAAAAGGACAGTTTATTCCCTCAAGAGGGAATAACTGCACAAATATTTGACTTTCATAAATAAATGATAGCAAAAACAGCATCTTGTACATTGTTCTATTTGGAAAGGAGCCACCAATGGCCCCTATCTAAATAAACTGCTAATACTGTGCATTTAGGAACATTTTTTTGGAGGATAACGAATAATTAAAACATTATTATGAGCCAAATGTTTGATGTTCTGATATCACGTTCAGGGGTATATTCCTGACCTCCGTCCAGTTACTCCAGATCCAAAGAAATGAAGTAATTAGTGAAGATAAAGGAAGGGGCATTGTGGCTCAACAGTTTTCACTGTTGTCTCACCTAACACATACTGTATAGGGTTATTGTTTCGAATCTCGGGATGGTATGCATAGAATTAGCATGTGTTCCCCATGCCTTGTAGGTTACCTCTAGGTACTGTGGTTTCTCCCAAGACATTGTTGTTTCCAAATTGCTGATAGTGAATGTACAGTAGAGTACCCTCTGATGGGTTAGCACCTATCCAGGGTGTCCCCCTCCTTGTGGCCTGAGCTCCATGGGATGGGCTCCAGTTCCCAGTGATGGTTCCTACTGATACCAGAACCAAGATCAAGAGTTTACTGGGTCATCTAATAACTCATTAAATTTTGAGGAACCTAAAGGTATCAATGCATTGCACTGGATTTCTTTGCATTTCATGCTTTTTACAGTTAAAAGTCTTGAGCTGTGTATGTGTAAGTCTTTAGCGACTGGTGCTTTTGTGAGTGGCACAGTTTGTATTTGTCCATTTGTCAACTTGATTAGCCAAATACTTTTAGTTACTGCAACGTGCCAGACCTCTGAAACTGTTGCGGGTAAAGAGCTTTTATCAAGAGACCAACAGTCTCTCTGCAAGATCTTTGACTGCAATTCAACTAATAACCAGCAGTTTTATCCTCTGGCTGATATTCCTACTCAGATTAGCCTTTCAGACCGTGGATTGGCAAGATTCAGAAGGAGGCTATTGAAGGGCAAATCATCTAAAAATGCCTGTAATCTCTGCTAATGCTGTTACTTTTCCTCAGGTGGAGAAGACCGAAGATGGTGACCAGGAGATCAAGCAAGATGGCACCAAACCAGAAGACAAAGCCCACAAGGCTGCCACCAAGATCCAGGCGAGCTTCCGCGGACACATAATCCGGAAAAAAATGAAGGATGACGACAAGGAGGAGGACAGTCCTGCTACTGAGGCCAAGGCCGAAGAAAATGAAGGAGAGAAGAAAGAGGAAGAGAAAGCTACTTCTCCCACTGCAGAGAAACAAGACGAAGCTGCCAAGGAGGAGGAAAAGGCCAAAAGTCCCACTAACACTCCAGCAGCAGAGGAAAGCAAGGCTGATGCTCCTGCCACTTCCCCTTCAGAAACTAAACATGATGTGAAGGCGGAACCAAAGGAAGCAGAGAAGCCTAAAGAAGCAGAAAGTGCCGAAGCCAAGGCAGAGAAGCCCTCAGAGAATGTAGACGCTAAGAAGGAGGCGGAAAAGGAGGAGGAGAAGGTGGAAGCCAAACAAGCCGACGTGCCTGCCACTGCTAGCAAGACAGCTGATTGTGAAGCCGAAGTGAACCAAACGCAAGACAAGCCAGGTGAGATTCATTCAAGGCAATTAAGGAACTCGATAAGCCTCTGTTGTGAAAATGTTAGTCTTAGTGTTTCTGCTTATTGTAAATTGTAACATTGAACATATCTTTTACATTTTGTGTAATTCTCTGAGATCTGACATCCCAAAGTGATTGCAATTGAATTGAACTGAGCCTTCCAATTTGTTTCTGATTAACATCAGAACATCTTATTATAATAAAAGGAGCTTGTTTTAAAACCCCTTCATAAACTAAGTAGTGTAGCATGGTTATAATAATTTGCCCTAACCAATTCTTATATAACGTTATGAGGGGTTAATGTAAGTTAATGGGCACTAGCCCTCAATCATGAAGCCTGTTTGCAATGCCACTAAATGTTGGAACCTTGTTTGAGTCTCCAAGCCTTTGAATGGTGGGTCTTTGGGCAAAAACCACTACCTTTCAAATTGTGGGTCCTTGAGCAAGGCTGCTAGCCTTTAAATGTTGAACCCTTGAGGAAGGACACTAGCCGTCAAATGTTTGACCTTTGAGGAAAAAAACAGTACCCTTCACATATTGAGGCAGAGCACCATGAGCAAGGACTCTAGCTTTTAAATGTTGGACCCTTGAGCAAGGCCACTAGTTGGGTCTCTAATGCCTCTTTTCCACTGTATAGTACGGCACAGCACGGTTCAGTACTGCTCACTTCGGTTCGGCTCAGTTCGGCTCGGTTTGCGCTTCCACTGCATAGTAACGCTTTAGAGTGGGCGGGATTATTCACGTGTCGTTATAGTTGCGGCGCCGCTACTGCCGTGACATCATCGTAAACGCGCCACAAACAAACACACAACAATGGAGCATATCGACGGCATGGTGTTCTTCATTCTCGGCATGTGGATGTTTCAAAAGAGGCTGATGGCAGCCAAAGAGAATTTTTGGTTAATACAAAAAGGTGCGTGCGATCCTTCTCTGGCTGTTTCTAAATATAGCGGTTCTGTTGTGTCTCGTGTCGCAAGTTCAGTGACGCAGTAATGACGATTTTCTCCGGCCAATCAGTGACCAGCAGAGTTTACACGTCACGTTTTGGTAACGGTTCGGCGCGCTTGGAGGTGGTACTAAAAAAAGGACCAGGTACCAGGTACTGTTCCCAGTGGAAAACCCCCCAAAAGTGAGTTGAACTGAACCGTGTCGTGCCGTACTATGCAGTGGAAAAGCGCCATAACACTCAAATGTTGGGACCCTGATTGTGGCTGCAAGACCATGAATTGAGGTCCCAAGTCCTCAGGTATGGAGACTATAAGAAAAGTGCCTACAACTTAATTTTTAGGTCGTTGAGCAAGGCTACTTTCCCTCAAATATTAAGCCCTTCAACAGGTTACTAGTCCTCAAAAATTGGACCCCAAACCCTCTCTTAAACCCTGAAACCTTCATTGTTGCGCCTGTGGAAAAGACCGCTGGGCTTTCGAACAAGGCTGCAACCCCTGAATTGTTGCACCTTTAGGCAAGGCCACTAATTTGCAGTTGTTGAGCTTTCGAGGAAGACCACTAAGATACAAATTATCTCAAATTATAGGTCCTTGAATGAGGCCCATAATTTTGTGTCCTTAACCAAGTACACCAGCCTTTAATTGTTGGATCTTAAAAAGACAAATAACTGCGCTGCACTTAAGGTTTATTCCACTTCGTTTATAAATCACTTTGAATAAAACATATTGTCAAATTTTCCCAAAATGGTTTTCAACTACAATCAGGAAGAGTCACTTTTGATACTCGGATGTGAACTTTGGTGACGTTGTCACAAGACCAGATTTACTAAATTAACTGATGATATTTTTGGCAGGTCATCATTTTATCTTTAAGACGTCTAAAAATGGCAGTGTGTAAATTGTGTGATGAGTTTTCATTAACACATCGCAATCATTAGAACAGATGAAACAGCTTTATCCAAAATAAGATCAGACAAAAAATATATAATGATTTGATATTTTCTTACTTTGTCTCCCTTAAATAGACAGACAACATGGAACAAACATTCAGTATATTCGTCACAGATGTTCAAGCAGTGTAAAGTCTCAGCGTGGAGATAATTAGCTAAACATGAGTGATGCTTTACAAAGGGCTGCTATTGCATGTCAGTGATTTTAGAACCAAAACCGGATACGTCTCCGTCTAACCAAATTACACAATCGATTTCTTTCCTTTACATGTTATAGTTTGTGCTTGAAGCCTTCAGCGGTTTCAGCCGGAGATCTATTGCACTGTGGCTGCTCGACTAAATCGAAGTGCATGACTTGACCACAATTAGGCTTTATAGATGTTCAGGCTCTGCAGCCATGAAGCATCATGTTTACTGCCAGTTTACTGGAGAATTACAGCCTCTTCTGAAAGCAAGACTGGAGACAAACTGATGAAACAGCTGCTTATAAACCATAATCATAATTTCTGTCAATATCTATTGCGTTTTAACGAGGGAGAGAAAATTTATTTAGGAATAGATGTTAAGCTATGACTATTTTAACACGGTTTCTAATATATATATAAATTATAGCCTTACGCTTATTCTCATCTACAATTCATGGAAAATTCATTGAGTCAATTCGTTTTTTAAAAATATGCTCATGATAGGAGCAAGCGAGTGCGAAAAAACAGTCATATTACTTATTTTATATTAACGACAGCTATAGCTGCTAACCTCAGCCATGGACTTTATGTCCCAGTGGATCAGTTTAAATCCGGCCTCAGGTGCAATTTAGTGAAATTATTAAGTGTGAAGAAGATTTGATCATTTGTGAATTTAAATCCATTTTTTTTTTTAGCAAATTCAACAATAATTTAGAATCATATTAAAATCATAAAAGTATTAGGGGATAATTATTTCTCCTCAGTCCATCTTACCTCGTACACTATTTGAGGCAGCAATTCACATGAATTTATTGAAGTAGGTGGGGATTTATTTCTGTGAGCTGTGAACTGGCTTTTGCTTCAGATAGAAATGTCTAAAAAGATGAGATTCTAAGTGATCGAGCAGTACACAGCACTGTTGCTAAACTGATTTCAGAATGTATGAGATCTTTTATACGAGCCTTTTTGTGAGGAGATGTTTGTTGAACGTTTATGGAAGTGTCAACGCTTTGTACATAAGAGTCAGAGATACAGATTAATTTCACGTTAATGAAAAGAAAAGAAAAAGACGTTAGTGATGTACAGTAAGCGATGCAAGAAGAATGAACTTGTTTCACATGCGTTGCACATTATTTAATTAGAAAACTCTATAAATTCCATAATTTAATTAGAAAACTATAAATTCCATAATTTAATTAGAAAACTCTATAAATTCCATAAATTAATTAGAAAACTATAAATTCCATAATTTAATTAGAAAACTCTAGAAATTCCATAAATTAATTAGAAAACTCTAGAAATTCCATAAATTAATTAGAAAACTCTAGAAATTCCATAAATTAATTAGAAAACTCTAGAAATTCCATAATTTAATTAGAAAACTCTAGAAATTCCATAAATTATTTAGAAAACTCTAGAAATTCCATAATTAAAAGTTGGCAAATTAGAAAAGCACACACTATAGGAAAATAAACATGCTTGTTCAAAGAAAGAAAAAAAATTACGTTTTCTTGTGAAACTTTCTCCATAACCAGATGCTGCGGACGACTCCGAGCAGGCAGAGGGCGATGTTTCGGAGGCGGCGAAGGAGGACGACAAGGCCGGGAGCGCTTGAAGAGAACCGCCGCTGCAACACGATACCAGATAATTTAAACGGTTGCTCTTTTGCCCTCTGATTGTCGAGACAGTCAGTTTAAATTTGTTTGGTCCTATATATTTTCTTTCGTGTGGCAAAACGATTTTCTTACATCTTTCGGGGGAGGGGTGTGTTTGGGGTAGGAGGGGTGGAGGGAGGGGGAGGTTTCCATACGCAACTTTTTGCGGCTCAAGCTAGCAGTGAACGTGCGAAAAAACGTGGCTGCTTCTGGGACGTGTGAGACAAACAACATCGTACGTTCGACAACGTCACCAAAAAAATTATAAAAGGGACAGAAGACGCAATTTCAAACTCGACTCGAAACCCGTTCGAACCTGGTTTGCATTTCTAGCTATTCCCACACACACACACACACACACACACACACACACACACACACACACACACACACACATTATATACAAACACACAATACACACACACGCACACACACACACTTGCCTTTTTCCATTTACCGTAGTAATAGTGCACTGCTATTTATTAGGGAGAAGTATTATATTATTCCCTTTCAGTGTTTTCTGCTAATGCATTGTTTTGGCCAGCGTTTCATGGATAGCTTGAACCCATTCGACTCATTTGCATGGAAATTTTCCTCCTTAGAGGGGAATGAAAAAAAAAAGCATATTTAAAAAAAAAAAAAAAAAAACCTCCTCGCAGTCACGAGTAACCAAAACGTTGTGGCTTCTTTCTCGATGTCCTCGGTGTTGTTAATGGCGGTTTGATGATATCGACTGGAATTATTCCTGCGCTGATGTTGAAAAACGAAAGAGAAAAATTGAACAAAATAATGAAAAAAAATAGAAATAAAACAAATCAGCCTTTTTTTCCTCCTCCTATGTTCACGTGAGAGTGCAATGTCCAGTTTGAATCTTAAAAAGGAGTTCAATTGTGGAAAAAAAAAATCTAATAAAATTAAAAAAACGTTTCAATGTCTGTTTTCAAAAATAAAGAAATGTGCCAATTATCATCACAAGACATGTGTGTTTTTTTTTTTTTTTTTTTAAATGAGTGTGTTTTTGTGTGTGTGTGTGTGAGCTTTGTGGGAAACTTAATAAAGATTTAAATATTAGACTTACAGACACGTTTATTTTTTCACTTGCAAATTTTTCTTTTATCTATTTACAATTTTAAATGTGATAAAATACACCACGATCAAGAGAATTTCCAGTCGAATATGTACATTATTTATTTATTTTTAAACTGAATCCAATCTGATTTGCCCTCATGCAGCTTCAGCAGTATTGATTTCTTTCCAAGAGCATTTTGGTCTCACTTTCACAAACACTTTGCTATTTTTACAACCTTTCTGTGTTGGGGGGAAAAAAAGCAACGGAACAAAAAGTTTCATATTAAAATATTAGATTTCCCTTTAATCCATGAATCCTTTATTTATAGAGAGCGTTACACCAGAGCACTGTAGAGTTCTAGACTTCTAGACAAGCTGCTTTTTTTGTCCCCTCTAACAGCGACTTTGAAAAAACTAAAGAACTCACAGGTTTATATTGTTATATAAATGGAGATCAGTTCTATAGTAATGACTTGTTGCTATGGTAATTATTTCTATAATAGAAACATGTTTATTTAATATGCATGTAAGGAGTCTCTAGTGTCAGCAAGGGAAAGCTGGACAACACAAGCAATACAAGATCTGTTTCTGCTTTCCTTTTGATTTGTGTGAAAGATAGAAAATCGAGAGATTGATGAGTTAGCGATTATTTAAAGTTGCTATAAGTTAAAAATTATTTTATTGACGATCCGCAGCGTTATACAATAAACAACAAAACATCTCTATTTATTGTAATAAATCAGAGATTCAAAACTAAAACACTACACTCCGTTGCATTGATTATTTCCCTATAACTGCACACCCTGACATGCTTTTAATTCCGTCGATCCAGTTATGGAATCGATTCATCCTGCTAAACTAATGACTCAGAACTCGCTACATGAATATTGTCTGATCAGCCCCTAAAATAAATCTGCTCCTCTTGCAGGCCCTGTAGGGAATCACTGTAGGACTGTACAGATAAATCATTTCCTCTTAAAATACACAGCAGCGAGCGACACTAATGGCTGCTGCGCCAGCGGGAAAATGGCAGCAGCCTCAGTCTCGTGGCTTCTTCCTCCACCTAGCGTTAGCTTCCGTATCTGCTGCTGTGGGTTTCATTAATCCTCAGTGTATATATATAGAGGATATATATATAATTATAAAAAGTTTTAAAATCAAATATTTCAGTTTTTGGAACTATGCTAATTTTATTTATTTCATAAAAAATTGTGAGAAAGCAAAACCAACCAAACTGTAAAATGTGTAACAAGAAAACTTCAATCCTTACAGTATAGTATATCATATATACTATATAACTTTTTAAATATATAACTAAATATATGTATGATAGTATTTAGTTATATATTTAAATATGAGAATAAAATATTCAAATGAGTTTGTACAGAGGCCTTCAAGTCAAACCAGGACTTTTGATTGTGCAGAATAACACAATAGAGTAAAAACTCCCTTTAGTCCTCTGCTGCACTAATGCACTTATCCCAGTGTTTCAAGGTAGAAAGTTTTCTGAGTAGACCAAAGTATCTCAGTACGTGCCTGCTTTACGGCTGAAACGCCGGCCTCCCAGGAACTCCTTTAATGTCCCAAACATGTAGAAATGTGTGGGAGCAAGGTCAGACCTGTAGGGTGGGTGTGGCAGTAACTCCCAGTCGAGTCTCTCTAATGTGTAAGTGGTGGTGAAGGATGGTGTGTACAGTTCACACAGACAGAGGAGTCTCTTCTGTAAGTCGGCGACATTGATTTTCAAGGATCAGGGGTTCCACTCGCCTAATGTTCATGGTAACGGCCGGCAGGGGTCCGAGCCACTTCGGCTGGAATCAACATTCACAGACATGTGGCCTTCTTTAAAACGCTTGGACCGTTCACATGTTTTACTGCGCAGCGAAGAGTCTCATCACTGTACAGTGTTTGATGTCAGTTGTACTGTAACTTCTTATATGATATTCACTGATATGATAAAAACCCAGACAATTGCAGTATATATACAGTGGTGTACCATTTAAAAGTTTGGGATCACTTTCTAACTACATGCCAACTACATGAAGGTGTTTATTATCCAAAATCCACAATAATCTCCTTTGAACAGTTGATATTGAGATGTTTATCTGCTACTTCTGCTCTGTGAAGCTTCATAACGCCTCTAATCTGAGCTGCTGGTTGTTAATTGGTGATTTCTGAGGCTGGTGACTCTAAATGAACGTCTCCTCTGCAGCAGAGGTAGTTCTGGTCTTGTTCTCCTGTGAAGGTCTTCATGAGGGACAGTTTCATCATCATGGAGCTCTATGGGTTTTACAAACACACTCGACACACAATACTGTTCTTACAAGAACTGTTCCAGAACAGCTGACCTTCATGTCTCAAAATAACAACTTACTGTTTTTGTTGTTGTTACGTAATTACCTAATTCCATATGTGTTATTTTATAGTTTTGAAATCCCCAGTATTGTTGTAGAATGTAGAAAATAAATCACTAAACAAAAACAAAGAAACCTGTAAGTGATCCTTGATTAAGTAAATGATCTGCAAGTGATTGCTTTGAGCGGAATATATACTGTAATTATTATATGAGTATATATTATCATGCCTATTTTGTAAATATATTAATAATTATAATAAACGTGGGCTCTAAAGGAACAGTTTGAACAATAAATTCCGTCTGAGCTCTGTTAGTTTATTTGTACTATACATCATTAAAAAAAAAAAAGGAAGAAATATAAAATCATACTGTACATACTGTAAATCACACACAACCACAAACAAGCAGACCAACAATAAGGAAAGTCGCCAGTTTAATCACACCGTGTAATTCAAATGACTTTATTTCGCTTTCTTAACGTTTCATCTGTACTTTACAGTGCGTACAGTTTTTTAATTTTTTTAAGAAACTGATTGCAGTAACCTTAGAACAAAACAAAGCTGTTACAAAATGTTCGCTGCCATGAAATGATGGGGTCAAATTCACAGGTACATACGGAAAGAGAGAAAGAAAGAAAGAATGAAAGAAAGAAAAAAATAATCCTGACAGGAAAACCGAGTTGTCTGGGTGTCGAAGTCTAACACGCGAGGCAGCTGTTTGCTAGCTGGACCTGGTAGCTTGTGTAAGTGCATTCACATTAATCACTCGAACATATATACACACACACACACACACACACACACACACACACACACGTCATCACTGCATGTCAGCGTTCCGCAGGTGGGACGCAACACTCACATTTTAGAGTAGGAGGACATTTACTACGGTAATACGGTGGAGTTATTCGGACGGAGCGAGTCTTTGAGTATTTCGCGGGAGGGGAAAATTTTAGCCTAAAGGGAAACGCTAGCCCTTTATGATTAGCTTCGCCTACTCTAAACTGTGAGGAAGTTAAATCGCACACAGGTCTGTGGCTGTGTCCCGAATGCTAGAGCTGTTCTAACATGTTAGTAGTAACTAATAGCTAATAACTCAAAGGTTAGCGTGTAGCGTAAAGACTTGCAAAGAAATACAGCAAATTGTAGTTAACTTGGAACCGTTTGTATGGTACATTTATAGTGCATTATGGGTAATTATTAAAAACAAACCACAAAAAACAAGTTGTTTGCATCATTCATTTCTCTAACTAGCTATGAACTCTAGCGCTTGGGACACAAAAATGTTCGTAGATTTATCAAGGCATCGAGAGAGCTCATTGGCTGACGGCGCTGTCAATCACAACGTGGGCGGGGCTCGCAGTGTAAGTCAAGGGGAAAAAACGAGCAACTTTTACGCACAGTGGATGAACATGACGAAGAAACATAATGTAGTATTTAAACAAAACGCAAAACATAGTCGAGTTAACGTAAACGTCGCAAGTGAAATTATAAAGAATTACAAACATTATGATTTATCTCGATCAGCACAGTAGATTCCTTTTTGTTTTTTTTTGTTTTTTTCCGTTTTTTTGTTTATTTGGCAACAAGCGAATAGCTTTTCTCAGTTTTGTACTGGAATCATCGTCATTTTCTATATAAAAACAAAAAATATGAAGATCAGCGCATAGGTACAGTTGCTCTACGTTTCACCCGAGAGGTTACAGTAACGCGTTTTTTTTTTCTTTCGATGTTTAAAGTATTTTTGTCTCCTAATCGGTTTTACTTACAGGGTGCACCGAGATGCAGCACTACAAGTTAATCCTCAACAAATCCACTAGCCTATTAAGAAACATGGACATAATATATTAATATTATTTTTTTTAATAATATATTTATATATATATATATATTTATATATAAGGACAATGGATTCAAGTACATATATACAACGTTAATTGGAAAAAAAAGCTTTGTGAGCTTAAATTGGAAAAATTCACAAACGAAAAGGAGAATTATTTTCAAATAATAATAATAATAATAATAATAATAATAATAAGCAGAGCATTCATTGGTGTCGTACATTTCAGTCCATAAAAGTCACAAACGGATTAGCAGTATGGTATATTTTTTTTCCACAGATGCACACGGGAAGATGATGGAACGATTTTTTTCCCCCCCAAAGAGAAAAACAGTTAAAATGATACCATGATGATGAGATTTCGTTAAAGTGACGTCCAACATGTCACAACTTGTGGAGTAAAACCACGACCATGAAAAAAGAAGAATACTAATACTAATAACAATACTCATCTCTCGGCACATGCCTTCATTTTTTTTTTCTTTTTCATTAGTTTTTTGATATTTTTTCTTTTTTAAATTCTGTTGTTCAAGTAGTGCAACAAGAGATTCCCTTTCCATTAAAACTCTCACTTGTGGGAATTCTAGCAAGAGCTGTTTCATATGAAAAGACACTTTAGACCCCTCTGGTTCGCTAACCGCTAACCTTAAGCGCTAATTCCGTTTCATTGCTCACGGTCGCTTCAAGAAAATTTGGGAATTCAGGAATGAGAAGTTATGAGAAGGGATTTCTTGCGCAAATCTGTTGTAAATTCGACCGCTTCGGCTAAGCTCCCTCGCTAGCTTTAAGTTTGCTAACAGGAAGAAACGTATCACTACATTTAATGGTATTTATTTTGCTGTTTGAAAAGTATTCACTTACATGTTGTTAGTTTTTTTGTTTTATGCAAAGATTCCTGATAAGTCTTTCATGGTTAGCGTACAGTTTACAGTTTTAGCGCTTCAGAGTCAAGCATTGCGTATACATATCTGCTAGCTAGACCGAGCTGCTAATAAAGGCTAACTAAACTGAGGTGCTAATAACGTTCAGGTGCTTCTTATAGTATTTAGCAAATCCTGAAACAAGATACTGGTCGAATCCTTTCCGGACAGCGCTAGTTGCTAAGTTGCCTAGACATAGCCTCCTTTACCTTGTTTAATGTTAGACGTTCATGGTACATTTTCGACACAAACTGATGTGATTGCGTGGACAAATTTATCCAAAGTACCGGTGTCACTTTACCAAATTGCTAGATTTCGTCGCAGTTAGCGCTACGTACTGTAGCTCTCGCTAGATTTTGACATTGTGACAAAACAAGTCAAAAAAATTAAAAATAAAGAAGTAAACAACAATTTATCATAGAAAGAGTGTCTCGCTGCTTCCTTTCAGGTCTTACAAATTTTCATTTGTTTTAAAAACAAACAAACAAACAAAAAAAAAATCAACACTAAAGCACACAACTAGCCCATTCTGTTCAACTTTTGTAATTGGAAGTGTACCTAGTTTTTGCGTGCAAGGAGGCACGGTTTATACTGAATGGAAATGCAAACAGTCTGACGGAGAGAGAGAGAGAGAGAGCGGGGAAAAGGCGAGAGAAGGAGTGAGAGGAGGAATGAAGAAGAGAGGGATAAGGAGCATGGTGGCGAAGGAGTGCAGCGCCGAGCATTAACACTTGAGTAGAGGCAGGACGAAGGGCAGGAGGAGGAGCCACATTGACTGACACACCGAGGCCGAGCCGTTGATGTCCCTCCCGGTTCCGGGTCCTAAAGCACAGAGAGAAGAAACGAAAGAGGAGTGTGAGATGCTGAGTAGCTAAAGGATGCAAATCCTAATAAACTATACTGCATAATATACAGGCAACTCTAATATATTGGCACATTTCCAATAAATCCTGTATGAAGGCCAATAAAATAAAAATGAGACATCATTGACAATCCATACAGTGGTACAATGCTGCCATCTGCTGGCCAAGTTAGGGAAATACATCCTGAGAACTTTATTACATTTAATAGCAACCTCAACAAAACAAATAACAACAACAACAACAACAACAAGAACAATAATAATAATAATAATAATAACAACAATAATAATAATGACATATACATTGCCTTTATGAATCTAAAAATCCTTAAGAATATATACAGAATATATACACGTCAAATAATGACAAAAGTAAATCTGGTGACATCTGGTGGCCATAGCGCGCATTGCAGCATTGATTATTTTATATTGAGATACATAAAAAAGGAATTATCTCGTGATTAAGTTGAAGTGTGTAAACAGCCTAATCTAAATGAAAACATTAAGTGAGTCTTACACACGCCTGTGGATGGTGTGAAATCAAATGTTTTTGTGCACCGTTATTAATAATATAATCGTCTTCTGGTGGCTCTCTATATGTTAAGTACAACTGCTAGAAGGTCCAGTCTCTCAGTGACTTACTATTAGGTTCGGGTTCTGTTAAACACACGTAGTCTCGGATAGTCTCTAGACACATTTTCTAGTGGGATTAGTTTCTCTATAACGAGCAAATTTACTACTGAGTTTAAATCTTGTATGCCTAAAGATTAACAGTAGGATTAGTGTCTGCATGCTAAAAGCATTCTCTAGTGCACTATAGTGTAGGACTAAACCCCATGGGATTACTCTTCACTTGCAGAAAGACTCTAGTGGGTTGAGCTTTTGTATGCTGAACAAATGCATTAGTGGAATTAGTTCTTCTATGTTAAGCAGTTTACTAGGGGGATTAGTAAGCATTGTCTCGGCACGATAAGCAAGTTTCCTATGGGGGATTAGTCTTTTCATGCTAAACTAATGTAAAGGTTGCGATGTCTTTGCGCGATTAAAAAAATGTGTACGTTTGTATTTTCGACTTTTAAACACAGCTAATTCATAAGTGGGATCGGGATTTGTACAGTAAAAAAAAACTCATTGGAAAGTTTTTGCATGTTAATAATTTTCTAGCGGGATTAGTCCATCTATACTGAGGAAGTTTGCTAGTGCGATTAGCTTTTATATCCTGGACTAATCCTGCATTAATGGTTTTATTTCCTAAAAGGGACTTTTTGTTCCCACATGGGTTTGGTCCCTGTTATTATAAATAGGGGATTAGTGTGATTCATCTCTGCATGATAAACAAATATCCCAGAGGATTAGCATTTGCATGCCAAAACATTAGCATGCTAAGTCATTAGCCTTTGAATGCTGAATGCTCTTTAAAGTCTAACGGTTTTAGGAGATTAGGGATTAGCCTCTGTATGAGGAGCAAATTTGGTTAATGAGATCAGCCTATCTATGCTCCATAGTCTTAAAAGAGTCAGTCAAAAATTATCCGCACTCTGGCTGTTCAATTAATTTTAGTTAACTTTTAGAAAAGATTCTTCGACGTAATCTGCTGGTTTTTCAACTGTCGACAAGTTTGTGTTTGTATTCCCTCTTTAAAAAGGTTCTATTCTGAGCTGCGAGCCACGAATGCACCGCTGCCTTCAGTTCTTCATCAGAAGTGGATCTTCATCCTTGTAGTTCTGCTTTCAGGCGAAACGAACAGGAGGAGTGAGATCAGGACTACAGCGTGGAGCAGAAGTGTGCGGACGGACATCGGCACGTGAGATAACGACGCCCTCGGATATCGGTCCTCTGTGTTTAATCTGTAGTTTAGTCTTCAGCTCTTCAATAAGCGTCTCACTGTAACGCGCGCTGTCGATTGTTGAACCTTTTTCC
The DNA here is from genome assembly GCA_030522415.1 of Channallabes apus. Taxonomy (NCBI): domain Eukaryota; kingdom Metazoa; phylum Chordata; class Actinopteri; order Siluriformes; family Clariidae; genus Channallabes; species Channallabes apus. The sequence goes on along the minus strand of CM060126.1, from coordinate 2,625,401 downwards.
TGAAAGTGTTCCAATACTTGCGAATCCCAGGAAACTGTAAGCGTTGATGGTTTTTCGATCGACTTTTGAACTTTTTCTCGAATGTTTCTGTTCCAGACTCGGCCGTTTACTCTCAGACTCGTAGTGGTGAATCCGTGTCTCGTCACTAGTAACGATTCTCTTTAAGAAACTTTCACCTTCCTCAGAGTATCAGTACAGATTTTGTTTGCACTTCTGTTTATGATCTTCTGTGAGTTGTTTCAGCACCATTTTTGACTCACCCTTGTCTTTTATTTGTAAATCTTGTTTAATGTGTTTGACAAAGTCTGTATTCTTTATGTTGTGTGTGTGCACTCACTGTAGAGAAACACACTAGCGTTGTGTATGCCCAGCCGGTTGGTGGCCACACAGGTGTAGTTTCCATAATCGTCCTCCGTGACGTTGGCCACAGTGAGCTCAGTGCGAGAGCCGGTGATGTGAATACTAATCCCCTGCATGTTCGACAGCCTGGAGCGAGAGAGAGACAGAGAGACACAGAGAGAGAGAGAGAGACAGAGAGAGACACAGAGAGAGCGAGAGAGAGACAGAGAGAGACACAGAGAGAGCGAGAGAGAGAGAGACAGAGAGACACAGAGAGAGTGAGAGAGAGACAGAGGTTTATAATTAAGTGAACATGCGGTACACTTTACACAACAATTGTAGAAGACAGAAACATGTTAACAATAGACAGAAAAATAAACGTAATTAAAATCTTGAAGAGACGGAGCGCTTCGTCTGCACTCTGCCATCAATAGATTGTTTAGCACCATTTATAAATACTCAACACGGCCTGTAACGTTAGCGTGCGAGCAGAATGTTTCATAATTTATATCACTTCGAATCACACACACACACACACACACACACACACACACACACACACACACACACACACACACACACACACACACACACTAAGTGCAGTCAGGTTACTCTTTGCTAAGTGTGTTTAAGTGTTGCATTGGTCAGTGTGTTTATGAGCACATAGTGTAGTGTATCTCTAGTAAGTGTGTTTAGACTAATATACAGTTTGGAAAGATGAGAGATTCTACTCGTGGGTTTTAGTCCCTCATGATGACATGGTATTGGTGCTAAAGAGGTGAAAAGTGGAAATTTCATGTAGGATCGTATAAGATAATTATTCACTAATACTAATGCTTCTTTGTTTTTGTAAATATGCATATTTATATTTTTATCATACAAAGATAAAAAAAAAAAACATTTGATAAATACACTTTAGTGCTCTTTTATGTTTTAGGTCTGTAACTTTTTTTAATTTTTATTATTCAAATCTTTCAATGATCTAAAGCGTTATACAAATAAAACTGATTTAGATGAAACTTGGTCAATTTAGATTTCACATAAAAAGACATAAACCTGAAAAAGTGTTTTATTATAAAATGCTAAATTGTTCCGATATTGCTACATGAATTTGACATGGTTACGGACACTACAGATTTTTTTGGGGGGAAAATGCTTAATTTTGCACAGAATGCTTTATTTCAACAGGTCATATGATTCTAGAGGTTTACAGTACATCGATTTTAGTATCAATACTCATGAAGGAATATGAATAATTAGCATTTTAAATGATTATTGTTTGAAGCGAGACAGATTTTGGGTCACATATAAACTCATCTCTCTAAAACGCCTGAAGTTAGCAACTTGAAATCTTTAGGGACGCGAGATCAGTCACTTCCATGTTGCATAAACATCAGAAGTAGATTCTTTGGTGCACACATTTTCTATATTATATGTATAACATAAAAAGTCAAATAAAATCAGCACTAATACTGTGTTTTTTCTGAGATCTGATAAGCTACTGGGATTCATCTATACATGGTACATGTTAGAGTATAAGAGGCACTGATCTGGCGAATGATAAGAAAAATATAACTCTATTAGTTGGATTTGATTTCGGGCGATGTGTCTCTGTATGTTTAGTCAGTTTGCTTGAATATTTACCACTGAGCCACAAACACTCCATTACTGTAATTAAGCATTTTTTCGTATATCCATAATTTACTCGAATATTTTCTGAGCCTGTACTTTTACTTCCTACTTTATAAATAGCGACTTATTAATTTTCAGCTGACGATCACACAAAAGTGAATTTTATGAATCATAAATTTAGATTAAACACCTACAGCATAGTGTGACCTGAGCTCGACCCCATCTAGCTAAACTACAGTAGATGACACACTGAGAAAAAGAGTTTTAGAAAAAAGACTTTCACAAGCATATCATATTTTTACACGGCCTTTAACCTCCTGTATTATATCCTGTATGCTTGCAGGATGTTTTTTCATTTACGTAGACTACTTGCATTATATACAGAAGTAAGACGCTAAAGATGCAGCTCGCCACGCCTTTACTTTTACTGTTAAATCTATCGCTATCAATAAGTCATGGCATCATATTCAAGGCCTGATTTCCCTCCACTTTAGTAATTTAATATTCTCTCAGTTATCATTTTCTTATCTGCTTGTGTGTGTGTGTGTGTGTGTTTTGGGGGAGAAAAGCTCATTAATCTAGCTTAATTTATTTTTTTATTTAATTTTAATTTAATAGCCCTGGATATTAGCAGCTGAAACCTTAAACAAAGCTGCTCGCACCGCTGTAAAGTGTCTCTTCTTTATTCATAAAACTCACCAAAGCCGAAAGTTATCCAACATTCCAGCTGTAATGTATTTGTCTAAAGTCTTACACAGTCTCACTCGTCTCTGACCGGCCGCGTCTAAACCAACCAGACAGATCATTCACTAATGTTGAACACTTTAAATAAATTGAGTTTGTGCACGTCTGCCGCCTCTGCTAGTGGGATTTGTCTAGGCAAGTTAAAGATGTTTATTAACAGGATCAGTCTGTGCATGATAAACACTTTTAACAGGGGGGTTGATGTTTGAATGCTAAGCAGTTTGACTGGTTGGATTAGTGCCTCCGCAATAGGAAAACGTGAGAGCATAATTAGTCTCTGTATCCTAAACTAATTTGCTAAGGAATTTATAACCCAGTTTCTGTTTGGGATTATGTGGGATTAGTCCTTGCATACTAACCACTTTCCCCTGGTGGGATTAGTGTGTACATGCTTCGACCTTTTTCTAGTGAGATTAGTGTGTACATGCTAAGCATTTTCCTAGTGGGATTGGTCTCTGCATGCTAAGCACCTTTTCTACTGGGATTAGTCCATGTATGCTAATAAGCTTTCCAGTGGGATTAGTCATTGCATGCTAACCACATTTTCCTAGTGGGATTAGTTTGTACATGCTAAGAACTTCTTCTAGTGGGATTAGTCTCTGCATGCTAACCACATTTTCTAATGGGATTAGTGTTTGCATGCTAAGTGATATATTGTATACAGTAAGTGAACTAGTTCATAACTAAGTAATGAGATGGGCATTTTAATAGCATGTTTAGTTTTTAATAGTGGGATTATTCCATGAATTAGTCTATAATTAACAAATGGTATTATGGTTCTTCATGATTAAATACTCTGCTTTCATTAGCATAGTTAACACATGCTAATAAACAGAAACATTGAGGAGAAATTACAAAGTACACAGTAGAGTCCGGATCATACGAGGTTAAACGAGGATTAGTCTGTGTGTACTAAGCACATTTGCTAGTGGGATTAGTCTCGGGGATTTTCTAGCACATATATTAAGTAAACTAATTTTGCATGTGAAGTTCACTTACTATTGGGATTAGTTTTTTATTCTTGTCCAATGTTATAACGGAATTAGTCTCTTCTAGCAGGAATATCCGCGCTATGCCAAGTACAGTATGTTTACTAATGATAGTCCCTCATCGCCATGTAAATATGATGTGATTTGTTTCTGTATGCAATTAAAATCATTAGTGGAGTTTATCCTCTGCTGCTAAATGTATTTACTAGCAGTGCTGGGGTCTCAGCGGTATTTACGATCAGTATCATCTGCTATCTTGTACCTCTTGTCGTCTCGGTACCACTCAAACTCCGGTTTAGGCACCGCCGTGGCGTCGCACTGCAGAATTCCTGGACGTCCCACCGGTGTCTCCGAGCTCTTAGCCACTTTAATAAAAGGCGGATCTGTAGGAAAGGGAGTTATGACAAAAACAAAACCTTCATCTTTTGCACAATAGAAAACACAAGACTAAATTTCCCAGAGATAAAAAAAAGAGAGTGAGAAAGTGAGAAAGAGAGAGAGAGAGAGAGACACACACACACACACTCTACATCCATTGCTGTAAAATATATTACACTCAGTCACAGCCTGAGAGATGGTAAATAAACACACAGCGTCTCTAGCACGGTTATAGATTATGATCCTTGTGTTATATTACTTTATTTATCCTCCTCAGTGCGGAGACGGAAAACTTTACCGATAAACACTTCATGGCTGAATATGAAACAGTGTAATATATTCAGTGTGTGTGTGTGTGTGTGTGTGTGTGTACAGTATGGGTGGAGACTGAACAGGGTCCTGTTATCTCATGGCACACTGTGTGATATGAACAAAAGGTTTTAAAATCGTACATTTGTTTAGTTTGTAATTAGACGTGCTTCAGAATTCTGGATTCTGATTGGTCAGAAGGTGCATTGATTAATTCTCTAGAACTATTTGCTCTAACACGTTGTTGTTTCTATGAGACTGTAAATTAATTACTGTTGCTGATATGCTGAGTTTCTTTATCGTAAAGAGATATTTGTTTATTGGAAGGAGTCTCCAGTGTCAAAGTGTGTTTTATTTATGTTATTTATATATTTTTTTCTTTTTGAAATGCGAACATTTTATTTCAATTAAGTTCAAAGTTATTCAGTTATTACCTTCTTCTGACTCAAATTTTTGTATTCTCTTCCTTTTGATGTGGCACAATTAATTAACCACAGAAACTCCACTAATTTCAGTAGTTTGATAATTAGATAATTAAGGTCCACCTGTATGCAATGAATGTCACGTGATCTGTATTTGCATTAATATGTTAATATAATGCTTAAAGTTTTTTAACTGTGTTTAAATGTTTTTTATTTTTACTGCAGGCGCCACTCTGTTTATCATGTTTATTATCATGCTGATTATCATTTTTATAATTTTTTTTTCATTTGGAATAAATTCCCCAATACTGTACATTCCATTCTTTAGGAAAAAAGTAAAAATAAATCGACATCTCTACAGTACAGTAAATGTTGTTAGTAGGTTTTTATACCTTTATGATCATTAATATAATTAAGTGTATAATAATTTGGTTTAATTGGTTGTAAGCGAATCAGTGAATTTAATAAAAAAAAAAGGAAAAAGAAAGGAAAAGCTAGGAAACCGATAAGTCAATGTAAGTCAGATTGCGCCAAAACATTGTACAATATGCTAAAACTCCTGGTCTGTGGTGTTGCGAACCCCTTTTTTCCTGAACAGCGGGTAGGATTGATTGGCAGGGACAGGCTTTCAGGCGTGTTTTGTTATATGCCACTCGGGAGCAAAGGAAAGACGTGAGGAATGAGCCGAGCTCGGCAGCAGGGCTAAAGAGCCTGCGCTGGAGGGGGCGCTGAAATGAAACACAAGTTGACCCGGTGCAGACAAAAAGGTCAGTTTCTGATATCAGCCGTGACGTTTGGAGCAAATATCATCAGGGACCAGAAGAAATGCGACTGCCGCGTGAGTCGGAAGCTATTTTTCATGCTTCTAATAACTTTTTTTTTTTTTTTTTTAATGCGGCCTGATTTCTAATTCATGTCTGAAACACCGAGATAATGATGTTGCCACGGGCTAAATATGACAAAATAAAATCACAAAGCATCTTCATATTGCTCCGTAATAAACCATTCAATCAATCATTTCTTCACATGCCATATTAGCATATTAGCAAGACGAGGAGTATTATTGGGTATTTATTTCTAAGTACATAAACCACCATATTTATTTATTTATTTATTTTTTTATTTAGCAATTTATTTTATTCTTCTGGCTGAGCCGCATAGCCGCAGAGAAAATATTCTTTTCCTGAAGGACATCATTAGGATATAATATCGTTTTTGTGGATAATATTTAAAAGTGTGGATAGTATTTTTACTCAGACTGTTCACAAACAAGCGCTCTCGCAGCGTAAATTCGCTAAAGCTAACTAGCACTCGCAACAACTAATGAAAATTCAAAAGATAAATAATAACACTTGTGATAACATCAGCGACTACAGTAGGTATGTTTTTCAATGTAATTATTTTGATTTACACAAATAAACAAAAAAAGCTGTGTAATCTGACAACAAAAGTAAAGATAGTTATCATGGTAGAAAAGCTGTAATGTTTGCACTTACAGTTGACGACCACATTGACGTACTTGACGTCAGGCGTAGCGACGTCATTAGTAGCCTTACACTCGTAGCGGCCGGCCTGAGTACGCAAGATGCCGGAAATTTCCAGATACTCGCCCACGTCCGGGGTGTCAACTGTCAAGACATGAAACAGAACCAAAATTTGACTTAGTGTCATCATCATCATCATCATCATCATCATCATCATAACAGGGTAACATGTTAATTTATTCATAGGTGAACTGCAGGTGATACAATATGACACTGTGATAATGACAACCGATAAAACAAGCTCAACTTAGCAGAAGGTCTGGACTGGTAAAAATAAATGCTGAACAAAAGTTAGTAGACAGAACTAGATGAAGGAAAGAAACTGTCATGGTATCAAGAAAAGAAATAAATAAGTAATAATAATAATAATAATAATAATAAGAAGAACAACAACAACAACAAAATGTGTTTGGAAACGGACTCCAAGGTAACTAATGTACTGTAGCTACAGTAGCTAATACATATTATTTAAAATCTATTTGCTAGTCTTGTAGGCTCAGTACAGGTACGTGAACATGTGTGAGCTTTCTCGTGAACACAATTTAAACCATAAACATAAATACAGTTCATGAAATAAAATGTTCCAAGACTTCAATAAAAAATTAATTATAGGTTTATTATGATTATTATTATTAGTAATGTTTGCAGTGAAGTACAGTTTTGTTTTCAGAACAATCAGAAACGCAATCATTGTAACCTGAACCTCATGTCCCGAAAGCCTAAAGTCTGAGCACAATTCCTTCTCCATACGCACTTGTTGAAGCCAAGCTGCCTAGAGCTGCAGTACTACTACAGGGGTTGGACAATGAAACTGAAACACCTGGTTTTAGACCACAATAATTCATTAGTATGGTGTAGGGTCTCCTTTTGCAGCCAATACAGCATAAATTCATCTTGGGAATAACAGAAACAAGTCCAGCATGGTGTCTAGACAGATTTTGAGCCGTTCTTTTTGCAAAATAGTGGCCAGATCACTACGTGATGCTGGTTGAGGAAAACGTTTCCTGACTCGCTCCTCCAAAACACCCCGAAATGGGGTCTCAATATAAATCTCAATAATATTTAGATCTGGTGACTGTGCAGGCCATGGGTGATATTCAACTTCACTTTCATGTTCATCAAACCACTCTGTCACCAGTCTTGCTGTGTGTATTGGTGCATTATCATCCTGATACACGGCACCGCCTTCAGGATACAATGGTTGAACCATTGGGTCCTCCAGAATGGTTCGGTAGTCCTTGGCATTGACGCGCCCATCTAGCACAAGTATTGGGCCTATAGGGAATGCCATGATATTGCAGCCCAAACCATCACTGACCCCATGATTCACTCTGGATTACCGCATGTGGGAAAGACAGTGAAGGTGGACTCATCAAAGAACAATACATGTTTCATATTGTCCACAGCTAAAGATTTTCGCGGCTGTTACCACTGAAACCGACGTTTTCGCATTGGCACAAGTGATCAAAGGTTTGGCTATACTGTAGCAGCTCGACCTGTACATTGACCCTGTGGAGCTCCCGATGAACAGTTTTGGTGGAAACAGAAGAGTTGAGGTGAACATTGAAATCTGCAGTGAGGTGGGCATCTGTGGTTTTATGTTTTTGGACACAATCGGGGTTAGCACCCAGACATCCCTTTCAGACAGCGTCCACAGCTACTCCTATTGGATGTGGTTTGTCCTTCTTTGGACACACACAGTCTCTCCTGATTATAATTTTTTTTCTACACTGTAAAACAACACTGAAGGCGTTTATCTAAAACACACAATAATCTCCTTTGAACAGTTGATATTGAGATGTTTATCTGCTACTTCTGCTCTGTAAAGCTTCATAACGGCTCTAATCTGAGGTGCTGGTTGTTAATTGGTGATTTCTGAGGCTGGTGACTCTAAATTAACTTCTCCTCTGCAGCAGAGGTAAATTGTTGGTCTTGCTTTCCTGGGAAGAGTTTCATCATGGTGCTTGCTGGGTTTTGCAAATGCACTTGACAAATACTGTTCTTGCTAGAACTGTTCCAGAACCGCTGACCTTCCCATCTTAAAATGACAACTGACTGCTGTTGTTGTTGTTGTTGTTATTTAATTACCTAATATTGTATGTGTTATTTCATAGTTTTGGAAAAATCCAGTGTTTTTCTAGAATGCAGAGAATAAATCCAAACTTGTGTCCAACCTTTTGACTACTGCTGTATATATACTGCAGGTGAGTTCTCATGGTTGGGAGATCAATGGTGACGCAAGAGCTACTGTAGAGGTCAAGGACTAGGAGGGAGAGGAGGATGATAAGGAACCATTATCTCAGATGAGATCAGGGCCACAGTGGTTTATTCTGTGCTCAGCCCAACTATAGCAGCTACACGGTTCCATCTATCATCCGTACATTCAGAAATGAGAACCAGTAAACTACCTACTATCACCACTACGCTCGTGCTCTTTATGTATGTAGAATATAATGTAATATACTGATATATACGGTCAGATCATGTTGATTTTTTAACAACAATTATGCTTATTTCATCCAACAGAGAGATGACCAGAAAAATCCAGAACACAATATTTAATAACCGTCACCTGGTGGGCGTGTCCACATTGGACCATGTGTTATGATGTCTTCCAGAGAGCACTCTATCGTTTTCTTAACGAGGCTGACATTAACTTTATTGGCCACCGTGCCATTGTGAATACCCCTGGACTGGTGGAGGGAATATCACACCTCATTAGCAAGGAATTATCCATTAGCAAGGGAGGAGTCCTCATGCCACTACAACATCGCCCTTCTTTTCACATCCATAGATTAGAAACATCACCTGACATCTTCATTCCAGCTAGAGCAGCAAGGAACACGGTCACCTGAAACTATACAATTGTCTTCTCTGTTCTGCAACTGGTTCATTGATCTCCTTCACTTTATTCTTCTCTACCTCCCATCATATCCATTGTTCCTAAACTCAAGTGAAGAACATATTTCAGCATGGTGATGGAAGGTGCATCAGCGCCATCCCGTCGAATGCATGCCTCTTCTCCAGGGAATAGAAGATGCGGTGAGGGCTTTCAGCAGCTGGCGCCGTCACTGCAGAAGATTCTTTCTCATAGCTTGTGATGTGGATGAGGTGCTGTGGCCAGACCAAAACAGGAGGCAGGAGACAGTAGAATTATTTCTTACTTCTTTGTGTTTAGCGCTTTAATAAACTGAGGCAGCAGGTATGCATTACTGTAACAATCTTCTACAACACAAAACTGAAAACGAAAATGCCATAAACCTGCTGATGAGATAATCACAGTGTTTTGTGTTGAGCGCATCACCGTGCTGTTGGTCTGTAGAAAGATCTATTCATATTTGGCATTTATCATTTTAATACAAATAACATGTTGGAAAGAGATAAAACAGTCCTGAATGCCAGTGTTTGCATTTTGAGATTGGTGGATATTTCAGAAAATTTGTGAAGGCTATTGTGGAAAACACACATGCAACTGAAATGTTGATATTAAAAATAGTGAAGGGCTTTGTCAGGCTGAGGACAAAAGTTGTCAAGCAAGTTGCTGAAATGAGATAAAAATGTATTTGTTTATTTATTTTAATTATTATTTTTTTTATCACTTTCCGTAGCTAGAAAAAATACCCATGCTAACAGGCTACTGTATGTTATAGTTGAGTAATTTGATAAAAAGGCAATTTGTCAGAAGGAAAAAATATCTAGCAAAAAAAGCTAGCTAGCAAACCAGTTTTCACTAATGTTTTTATTTTTTTTTTTGTTAACGTCTGTAGCAATAATCCAAGCTAGCTGGCTAATTAGAGTTCAGTAAGTTTAATTTTCCTAAAACACACAAAGCCAACTACAGCTATAGTTACAGTAGCTTCTGTAGCAAAAAATCAAAGCTCGGTTTTTCATCTTCAGTCCCATTTTCATAAAATTGCTTCAAAAGACGAATTGTTTATTAACCTTTGCATCGAAAATCCAGTTAAAATGTGTAAATCCATCAAAAATAATTAATCAGTTTTTTAATTAGCCTTTTCAGCAAATTTTTTTCCAGTATCCAGTAATGTTCAATTTTATTAAAACATTGTTTAAAAAGAACTAGACTTTTCCATTACATTGGGGTGGAAAAATCCAAGCTAGTTCCACAAGCTATAAAAAGGCAACTTCTTTTTAGTTAGTTTAGTAAAAATCCAAGCTAGCTAGCTAAATTGTGTTCGATAATGTTACATTTTATTAAAAAGGAAACTAGGCTTTTAAATTAGATTCGGTAGAAAAAATTAAGCTAGCTAACTAATGTTCAGTTAGGTTAGACTTCATTAAAATGGCTATAAAGGAAACTAGGCTTTTCGGTATCTTTTATACTCAAAACCTCTAAGCTAGCTATCAAACAAATAGTCAGTGATGGTTTATATATATATATTTGTTACCTTTACTAACAAAGTACTGTTGAATATAGTTATTCTTTACTAAAACTGTTAAAAGACAACTAACATTTTAAAATATCTCTTGCAGCATAATACATAAATAAAACATCTAAGTTAGACAGCTAACTAATATTCATTTAGGTTACGTTTTCTAGAGATTCCTTTCATTAGTATTCAATTAGGTTACATTTGCCTTGTTTTTTTATTATTATTTTCATAGCAAAATCTAAGCTAGCTAGCAGTTAGCATTAGCAGTCTTTTCTATAACTCATTCATTCATTCATTTTCTATACCGCTTAATCCTGTGTTCAGGGTCGCGGGGGACCTGGAGCCTATCCCAGGAGACTCTGGGCACAAGGCAGGGTACACCCTGGACAGGGTGCCAATCCATCGCAGGGCACACACACACACACACTCACACACTACGGGCAATTTTGGGAACACCAATTAGCCTAACCTGCATATCTTTGGACTGTGGGAGGAAACCGGAGTACCCGGAGGAAACCCACCAAGCACGGGGAGAACATGCAAACTCCATGCACACAGAGACGGGAATCGAGCCTGGCCGGGGAATCGAACCCAGACCCTGGAGGTGCAAGGCGACAGTGCTAACCTTTTCTATAACTATTATGAAAAAATATTAAAGTAAACAACAATTATGATGATTATGATGCTAATTGTTACAGACAACACTTTTGACAATCCTTCATATCTTTTAGCCATGTACTGTAGCTAGCTACCACAGCGAGTTATTACTGAGCTAATGTGTTTATTCTGAAGATAACGGCGCTGCATTAACTGATAAACTGACACACATGAAGGGATTTATGGGGAAGCTAAGTTTTTATGAGCGCAGGTTCTAAACTGTTTTGGTGGAAGGAGGCCAAAGAGCAGGTACGAGCCGATAATTAGGCTCCTGCAGAAACACACTCGCCAGAATCTAATGAGAGACGTGCTCGACCCTGAAACGTCTCACACACACACACTTGGAAAGAGAGAGAAAGAGTGTGTGTGTGGTGTGGTGTGCGTGTGTGTGTGTGCGTGTGTGTGTGGGACGACCAGGCGAATCTAAAAGCATCTTCTCCGGCTGTTCCTGCCCTCGCTAGTCAGTGTGTAGGTGTGTGACTGTCTTAATTAGCATGCCTCGTTATGAAACCCTCATTCCATCGAACTTACCGAAGGCATTGTGGGTAACCGGAGGTGGACATTGATCTGATGGGAGTGGGGGAGGGGCATTAAAAGGCCAACTTCAAAGACACCTTAATTTTATACATCCACAGTTATTCTGTTGTTGTTGTTGTTGTTGTTGTTGTTGTTTACTACTGTGTGAAGTGTCGCTCCTTCTAATCCAACATGGCTGACGGCGATGCGCTTAAACTTACAGCACGGTGAAGACATTGCAGTGTATAATGAATAATTATTAGCTGTTTAAAATGACATCATACATTCATTACTATAATGAAGTGAAGCTTCATTACTATACTGATTTTTTTTTTTTAATATGTGAACCAGTTCTACGTGATTAAACAACACGAACACAATTAGCACCAACGTACTTGTGAAATTTCATCAATGAATCAGATTAACGCTACCGATGAACCGATCAGGTTCACTTCACATAATTTTAATGATCAAAAACTTACTTATATTTATTTATAAGCACTGAAATCATGTTTCTATAAAAAAAATATATTAATCTCTTATTATTTTGAGGTTTGAAAGTGTTATTTTTAATAACTTTCTATTATTTTTGGACATTAGAATTATTTTTTCCCTCCGTTTTTACTTTCACTTCACGCCTTCTCACTCGAGTTAGTTTTTAATATCTATTAAAATTTGCACGCTGCTTATCCATGAATAAACCAGTGAAAAAATCTTAGTATGTTTTATAATCAGTTGAGCGTGAATGATTTAAAATAAAATGGTGCTATGTTTATTTTTGCACGGCTTACGAATGAGTTGCCGACATCCAGCCTGAAGAGACAGACAGAGAGACGGTTAGCGAGAGACAGAGAGGGATTTGAACATGCCGGGTAGACAGACACGGAGACAGAGAGACAATTAGAGAGACAAACACAAAGACATCCAGAGAGACAGACATCTAAGCATCCAGTCTAAAGAGACAGACAAACAGACAGCTTGAAGACAGCCTGAAGACCGAGAGACACTGGAAGAGACAGCGTCAAGATTAGAACTAGACATTGACGGAGAGCCAGTGTGGGACAGACAGCCTAAAGACATAAACAGACATCAGGAAGAGTCAGGGAGACAGAAAAAGAGAGAGACAGAGAGAGAGAGAGAGAGAGAGAGAGACAGACAGAGAGACACTTCCAACCTAAAGAGACAAACAGCCTGGGGGGACAAGAAGATAGACAGAAAGAGAGGCACACCGAGTCTGAGGAGATAGAGAAAGACAAAGAGACAGACAGAGAGACACATTCAGCCTGAAGGAACAGGAAGAGAGACAGACAGTGGCAGACGAAGTGACAGAAAGCCAGAAGAGACAGACAGAGACACACACCGAGCCTGAAAAGACAGGAAGAGGAGAGACACGTCCAACCTGAAGAGACAGACAGCATGAACAGACAGACAGAGAGAAACATGCAGCCTGAAGGGACAGACAGAGAGACAGAGACACACAAAGATACAGACAATAGAGACAGACAGCACAGACACAGAGAGAATGAAATGACTATTTTTTTCCTTTTATTATACAACACTTGAAGAATCTGTGTGTGTGTGTGTGTGTGTGTGTGTGTGTGTGTGTGTGTGTGTGTGTGTGTGATTGGAGCAGCTCTGAATCACATCTCATATTCGTTTAACATCATGTTAATGCAAAGCGGGAGCGCCATCCCTGTTTCTCTCTGTATGTGTGCGCACACGTGTGTGTGTGTGTGTGTGTGTGTGTGTGTGTGTGCGCGCAGAGTGAAGTGACGAGCGAGGGCTAATGTGGCGGAGCCGAGAGGGAGAAAATGGAGTGCCAAATTCATTTTCTTTTCAATCTCGGTAATCACCTCATATTGTCACGTACAGGAGAAAAGAATCTGCAAAGAGGAAAAGAATATGTGACAACACACACACACACACACACACACACACACACACACACACACACAAATTTGTACTTATTTCGTGAGCTTTCCTATTGATTCGTACATCACTGAATCACATGAGTTATTTGTGCGTCGTGGGGACCGAGTGTATGTGAGAACTCACCGACTGGTCCTCATAAAGGCCTAAAAACCTGCACACATACACACACACAGTACATTCCACCCACTTTTTTTTTTTTGTGCCTCAGGGTTGATGTTAGAGAAGTGCACATAATGCATAACACACACACACACACACACACACACACACATATAATGCTTGAATCTTCCGCTCGTTAACATCTCTGTGAGCATCCGAGGTCAAAAAGTTATTGTGTGTGTGTGTGTGTGTGTGTGTGTGTGTGTGTGTGTGTGTGTGTACAGTACAGACATTTGATGATTTGTTCAGAATTAACGACTGCGCGCGGTGTGAATGGAAGAAAGGAAAAAAAACGCACACGCGAGTCTTTGGGAAACACTCCTCTGTCATGCTGTACAGCCGCGCGAGCGTCCCCGTGGCGTAGCAGCGTCTCGCCCGAACACCGCCGATGAAAAGTTTGCGTACGCGTTCGTGTGTAATGCATCACTGTGACACATAAACACACTCATAAATTACCAGGAAGAAGCTTACAGCAGCGCAAACCTGTGAAGCAGTGCAGCGTAACAGCACGTCCTGATAGGTGCGTGTGTGTGTGTGTGTGTGTGTGTGTGTGTTTGTGATTTAAACACACATTCATCACTTCAGTCTAAAACGCTCCGAGAGGATGCGCATCACTTCTCGGCTTCCTGTCAGCATATACAGTCAAAAACTCGGAACTGAGAGATCTCCTTACTGAGGAAAATATTAATGTTCGCTTCGCCCGAATCCAGGACGCGGACAAGAGACGCGCCAGCTGCAGGTGTTTTTCTGCTACAAGCCCCGCCCCTTTTTTGATCCACAGTGTTTACCGAGTGTCTACACACAACCTCAGCAAGAAATACAGAGAGAGAGAGAGAGACAGAGAGACACACAAAGGAGACAAACAAGGAAGACAGACAGTGAGACACAAGGAAGCAGAAAGAGGGACATTCAGCCTAAAGAAACGGACAGAGGGACAGACAAAAGGACATCCAGAGAGACAGACAGACATCCAGCTTGGAGAGACAGACAGAGAGACATGGAAAGACGCAGACAGAGAAACCTCCACCCGGAAGAGACAGACAAACATCCGAAGGGACAGACAGAGTCATGGACAGAGAGAAAGAAGGACAGACAGAGACAAGGAAAAACAGAAAGAGAGACATTTAGCTTAAAGAAACCCAGAAAGACATCCAGAGAGAAAAATAGACAGACAGGCAGACAGAGACATCGAAAAAGACAGAGAGACATACAGTATAAAGAGAGAGTCAAAGAGACAGATGGACATCCAGCTTGAGGAGACAGACAGAGACATTACTGTAAGCATGAAGAGACAGTGAGAGTGATTGAGAGACAGACATTTAGAGAGAAAAACAGAGAGACAGACAGGCATCCAGAGAGATCTTCAGAAAGAAATCTAGCCTGAAGCAGCAGACAGAGACGTGATATGGGACAGCAGGCAACATGAATAACCATGTGTGTGTGTGTGTGTGTGTGTGTGTGTGTGTGTGTGTGTGTGTGAGAGGCGTGTGTTTGATCGATTATTACAGCAGCAGTTTTAAATGAAAGGTTATGATCTGCAAAAAGCCCTAGAAGAAAAGTGTGGGATGAAACACACACACACATATACACACACATACACACACACACACATATACACATATACACACATACACCATTGAGTGCTATTGTTCTCACTTGCTGCTTTAGCTCATTTTATGTCTCTTGGGGACGCACGATCGGTCGAAATACGATTCTTAAATGCATCACGAGAACTTCGCAGTCGTGGGTTTTTTTTTTTTGCCACGAGCTTCATTTCTTTAACCGTCACCTTGCAGTCGTCTCTTCATCTCCGTCCAAGTGGATGCTAATTAATTCAGGAGAAGACGAGTCCGCGCCACCACGGAGCGGCGTTTTAGTCACTTTTGTCTCCACGTAATCCCGCGTGGCTCGGCTGGGGTTTCAGAAAGAAACCCTGTTCTGCTTTTAATGAGCACGCCTTATACACACACAACAATACACACAATTCACACACACACACACACACACACACACACACACACACACACACACACACACACACACACACACACACACAAACAAACAAAAACTCGCTTCTTTCTCACACTCGTCCTCCTCGAAGGTAAGATTTGGGAATAAACAGCAAAGATGCAGCACTAGAGCAGAGTTATTTATTATTTCACTTCGGTGTGTTTATTGAAACAGGTTGGGACTGGATTAGTTTTATTCATGAAGGTTTAAGCCTCTGCTGTATACAATTATTAGAGTAAAATCACGTATTATAGTCACGTGACTTACCTAATTTATACCCCGCCCCCTCATAATCAGAGCTTCAGTGATGGGAAGTTTTGAATCATTTTAGTGACTCGGTTCTTTGAATCTCGTTTTTGAGTCATTTAGTTCATTTCGTTCTTTTGATCAGAAATAAAATAAAATGTTGCATTTTCAATACAAAGACCCCCAATACGTCTACATACACAAATTTTGTCTATAGTACCAGTGATAAAAATATTACAATGTGGCTAAGGACATATTATAATAAACAGAATGAGCAGCTCCCCTCTCATATCTTCCAGTCTGAGTCGTTTGTTCTTTTGAATCTATTGCACCGCATAGCGTCTGTGGGAGTCACGTGAGAAAAAAACAAACGACTCAGGACCGAAAAGACTCAAAGGTAACGACTCATTTCTGCTTCCTGTATGTAACATACGGAGGTTTTGCGATGCTTTGTACATGCGCGCCCAATAGAAAATGAACGAATCACTTTCCGAGACTACTCGTTCATCTGAGTCATGTTAAAGATTCGTTCAAAAAGAATCGATAGTTTGCATTATGAAACAGGAGCACGATCATAATGACCTCATACATTTGGCAAACGTTATCTGGAAATCGATCCCGTCCGAATATGGCACTTCAGGTTCAGACCGTCTGTTCTCTCTGAACCTCTGCACTCTCCATCTCGCCTATAAAGGCCCTAAACAGCCCCAAGGTCCCTTTGATGGGCTTTCTCTATTTACTCCTG
Organism: Channallabes apus; assembly: GCA_030522415.1. NCBI lineage: Eukaryota > Metazoa > Chordata > Actinopteri > Siluriformes > Clariidae > Channallabes > Channallabes apus. The sequence goes on along the minus strand of CM060126.1, from coordinate 2,608,388 downwards.
AGCTGCAGAGGAATTCGGCCGACTTTACACACAATCCTCTCTCTGCTGCGCTCGCAATCCCAACTTCGGCTATGAAATACAGCATCAGAGGAGGAGGATGAAACAGCTGCTCGACCATATAACAGGGTTTGATCACCGATCGTATATAACGGTGCGAGGTAAAGCAGGTCGTTTCATGTGTGAGTGTGTGTGTGTGTGTGTGTGTGTGTGTGTGTGTGAGAGAGAGAGTCTTACGGTTGCTAGTCAGGTAAAATGTGCACTAGTCCAATCTGTTCACCCTCAACTTTCCCATTACATCCCATAATCATCTACAAATACTTATGACATTAATTCATTATTAAGTAGTTCAGTGCGCGGGTTTGGGAATTAGCCGTGGATTTAGCATCCCTTAGAGCCGGCATCACTAAGGGGCAGGCGGCGGTTCTGATCCGGACCGAGCGACGGTTCTATAAGGAACATGATGCTTTTCTGATGAATTGAAATAATTAATACACCTGGAATCCAACACTTTTCCCCTTAAGGTGGGCGTGGCTATACGCATCACTCAACAGAGCCAATCAGCGAGTTTACTGAGAACAACGAAATCGGGGCACAGCATGGCTCGCTCCAATAAAAGGAAATACGGTGGAACCTTGGATTATGAGTAAAAAGAGGAACATTTTAAAATAAATTTTAACTTGTTAAACGAGCAAGGTCTTGACATCTTGACATACTGTAATACGCAGGCGCTTTATTTGCTGAGCGTCACGTGATCACAACAGAGCCAATGCTTCTTCTCTCTGTCGAGCTGTGGGATTGTGGGTAATCGTCTTCCACGCTGGGTTTCAGTGCGCGTGTCACTCGTATAGTCAACATCCGTGCGCGTGTGTCCTGTTTACTATAACATTGTGATCATATGTGTGTGTGTGTGTGTGTGTGTGTGTGTGTGTGCACGCATAAAGCATTTTTTAATTGTGTAGTGTAGTGACTGTTCTTTAGTAACTGTACTGCAACAATGGCCTCAGGGAAGAGAAGGTTAAAAGGCTGTAGCAGTGTGGGAGAGGATGTAGCAGTGTGTGTGTCTGTCTGTGTGTGTGTGTGTGTGTGTGTGTGTGCGAAAGTTGTCCTACACAGTAGTCCCCCTTCTCCTGCTTCGTCCCTCGTCTAACACCAATTATCTTTGAAGGTAAAGTGCAGGTTAATTTATTTTTTTTTATTTAATATTTTGTATTAATTATTTTATCTGAATATTTTTCAGCTGTGGGACGAATCATCTTAGTTTCCATTATTCCTTATGGGGGAAATTCGACCGTGATATACTTGCTTCCAGAATGAATTATGCTTGCAATCCATGTGCAATCCACTGTTGGTGAGGACGCGGGTGAGGGTGAGGACGCGGGTGATGATGCAGGAGTGGGTGAGGACGCTGGTGAGGGTGTGGGTAGGTGTGAGGACACGGGTGAGGGTGAGGGCGTGGGTGAGGGTGTGGGTAAGGGTGAGGACACGGGTGAGGGTGAGGGCGTGTAAAATACCTGAACTGAGTCGTACACAAACTACATGAACATCAAAGATTAAACTGTACACGTTTTACATGGTTAGTAAAAACTGACAATAAATAATATTCAAATGTTAAAGTAAAAAACCTGAATTCTAACACAAACATGAAGTTCGAACCTTGGCTCGAATAATATAACATTGACCGGAACTTATTTAATTTTTATTCAGGACCCCTGCCTTAGAGTATATTATTTAGTAGTTTGTGCGCTGGGGGTTATTTAGCTGTTGTAGCAGTTTTGGTCCCCTTGTATAAGAGTGACAGCTCAAAGCTCAACACTAAATACTGGACATAATTTTTGGACTCTATGACCCATTATGAAGGGACAATATAATCCAGTCTCAAATAACTCGAAGGTTATTAAAATTTTTCAGATCTAAATGTAGTTTTCCTGCACTACAAACTGCAGCTGAGCGTCTCCTTACTGTTTCAGGACCGCAGACATTCTGGATCAGATGGTGCGTAAGGAGCTCGTCAAAGGGCCGTCAGACTCCACTGGCAGGAAAGAAATTCCTCTAGTTTGTTTCCTTTTGCTTTAATGAAACAGTGTGTGAACGGAGGCAGTCAGAGCCGCGGGTTGCACATCGCCGTCCGGTCCGCTTCAGCTACAGTAGTTTAGAGCGTCGTGTGATCGCAGAGGCTGATCCTGACCTGTTTCCGGACGAGACCAGGGACGGGCGACCCTCTCAGGCGCCGCTGTGTATTTTGTGTCCTGTCTCGTCGCACGAAGGCTTCCTTCGCATTCCTTCATGTTCCAGCTTTCCTCCAGGGCAGGTTTTCATCTCCTTAAACAGTCTATTACGATCATTAGATTTATTATTTTTTTATTTTTATTACATCCACTATAACATATATACATATATTTTAAATGTAGTGCGCCTGCTGTACGAGTCCCCGTGAATGAGCTGTTGCTATAGAAACAATAACGTATTAGAAGAGGCGAGTTAATATAGATGTGATTTGCTGCCACACTACTGTCAGAACAGCTGTTGTAGGAAATTAATCATCACGTTTCAACAAACCGCAACCGAGAACTCCACAGCGCTGCAGCGTAATACATTAAACGCCGTCTAACAAGACTAGAAGTGTGTTGGAGTCACAGAAACGACAACGCTTTATTTTCTTGTCGCTTTTTCCCCCCTAATTCTGTAAAACTGTAGTCTGCTTCATCCCTCTCTCTTTATTTTCGGGAGATAGTTGCACTTTTTTTTTTGCTTTCCCACCATGTACAGTTGGAGTGTGTGTGTGTGTGTGTGTGTGTGTGTGTTTTAATATCATGTTCCCTTAAGAGCAACGGCGTCAACACTAAATCAACACTAAAGTACACAAGTATGACACCATAGACTAAAGTTGCCATGCATGTGTGTGTGTGTGTGTACTGTATGTGTGTGTGTGTGTGTGTGTGTGTGTGTGGCAGACTTCCAAGCTTTATTTAACACATATTGTGTTTGTATGTGCGTATGAGGGTGTGTGTGTGTGTTTTTTTTTTTTTGCGGCCCTCTGGAGCCCCTGCACTTGCATTCGGCCTTAATTACTCTCGAGTGTCTCTCCTCGTGTCCTAATTAGCGGATGATTAATTCAGGCTGACTTCAAGGCTGTACAGTCACCTGACCCGCGCATCAGATGCCAGGCTGCACGCCAGGACGCCGCCACGTTCTCACCAAAGCACCATTTTCTTTCCACACACATGGCTGCAGATCCATTATTATATCAAGATTCATATTTACGAAATTGAAAATATTCAATTTCCTGGATTGCATCACAAACTGGGGCGGAGCTTGCACCAGGATTTGATCTCCGACGCCTCAATATGTCTAATTGCTTCCGCTGAACTGTGTGCGAGCGCAGATAATGGCTGCTATTTAACACTTAAATGACTCCATTTAGCGGCTCTACTGTAGCTCTCCGCGTTCATGTCCCAGACACACGCCGTCTTTAGCATTTACTTTTCTTTTTTTACGCGGAACGCATTACTTAGACCTTCGCCAAAAAAAAAGACATATGCATGCGTAGTACTTTCCTCTAAATTGTCCCGGACTCTGAAAGCGAACGCATGCCTGTCCTGATTTCCTAAAGGTCTGTGAAACTCATTATAACCAAACAGGATGCATTTAATTTAATCAGGTCATTTAGAAGATGCTAATTAGAGCGCAATTACAAGCACTCCTACCTTTCGTAGCTAATTTAAAGGACACATTGTGTTAGCCACATGGATGCTAAACAGTTTTTTTTGGGACCTAATTGAAGCCCGAGTCGTGCTGGCTGTTGTTATTGTTTTTAATTTTTTTTTAAGTTGAAAGTCTTAATCACAAAGTTAACATCACTTACTCCAAGCTTGCTTTTTATTTTTTTATATTTTCTCTTTTTCTCAGTCGAGCTGTTTTCTGCTTCGGGAAACGTTGCAATATAAAGTTTGTAATTTAACATGCTCGGCTGGGAAGACGTGCCGATACGAATCCGAAGTCACAAAAAGTTAAACCAGTTTCCGTGGAAGAATTGCAGTTTATATATTTATATTTCAACGTTTCTCAAACGCATACATTTTTAAAAAGAAATTGCTTTTCTTGAACATAAAAGGCCACTAGACCATCCTTGACCTGAGGGCTGTTTGGTGCCTGGAAACTTTCAAGCGCGTGTACAGTACGCACACACACGCACACACACACGCGCGCACACACAAACAACACAGCTGACTGATTCAAAGTCAAGGCCGTCCGTGACCTTTAGTGACCCTACAATAAATAACAAGCAAGATAGCATGGGTCATGTGAACAGTGTCCGCCCACACACACACCCTCGGAACATTGATCCGCAAAGCCTCGACCCACCCTGACCCAAATACACACACACACACATACAGACGTTCATTTTCTCATCTATTACTGTAGCTCACATAAGGAGTAAAACCGTGATGCTTTTTAAAATGATTAACAATTAACACGTAGTCATGTGATTTTCCTCTTACACCAAAATAATGAGCCAATGATTTTACAGCTTTTATTTATTAAAGAACAACCTGATGTAATTCTTTTGTCCATTGATAATTGTTCAGTTGTTCAAATCTTTATTACTCATTAATTCTTTATCTAAATAAACCTAATGGTCATACAGTATCATAACCATAAGAAAAAAAACGATGATTCTTTTTAACCCTTTGTTTAAAAACAAATGAGAACAAAGACTCTTTATTGCTAAAGTCGAAGCTATTTCGTACATGGAGTCACACTTTTATGCAGACAGACCAAATTGCAAAAAATTTTTAATTCCTAGCAGATTAACATAAACGGTATTCAATCATAAATCAAATCAAACGAATATGCGATAACGCCGCAGATATCACGGTCCGTCTCAGACCTGCAGATCTGCAGCGGGTCATATTCAAACCACCAATGTTCCACCGGACATGACAGAAGCCAAAATATCTGATGCGTACGAAGCGCTCGTACGAAAACAACAAAGCGAAGACAAAACGTCTGCGCAAGTCAGGATGATCTCTCAAGCATGTGCGCAACAGATCTCCTTCAACTCCTACAACTCTTCAAAGCACCTTTGTTCTTCTGAAACGGCGCCGCGGAAGATTAATCCGATGGTACGGGCTGATCTCGGTCTTAGGGAGTCTTTGAGATAATTGATCACGGTCGGATCAAATGCGATTAATCGGCTCGTTTTGAAAAAGATAAAACAAGAAAAAGAACCTGATACCTTTGAGACCTAAACTTTTTTTTTTTTTTCAAAGAAGAACTAGGATGTGACATGAAACTGGAAAGCAGGAAAAAAATAACAAACTAAATAAATGAATAAATTAATTAATTCGTTTAAAAAAAGCGCGGATTGGTGACGTGACCCGGATGCAAATAGCTAATATAATTCATGACTTTTAAAGGTTCGTGTTTAATCATCTTTAGCTTGTACTCATAGAACAGTGTTTTGAATAGTAGAATAGTTTTTTATTATTATAATTATTAATGAAAAAATATTCAGTAAATAATTGCGCTAATAATATCACCTGTATCAGCATGGGTAATGACTACAGGTTTTAAGAATGAACTCTCAGTATAATCTTTAAAATAACCTGAAACAGCCAATCAGGTGATTGTGTGGGCGGGACAATATGCTGTGGCTCATCATCTATACAGCTTTTCCTGTGTTGTGGTTCGCGGGGGGCCTGGGTCCAATCCCAGGAGACTTAGGGCACGAAGCGGAGTTATATATACACAGTAAATAATAATAATAATAATAATAATAATAATAATAATAATAAGTAAAGCTAAAGATAAATAAAACACTCCTGGCGGAGGCTGTTATAAGATAATAGTAAATCCCCAGTAGCAGTGCATCAGTAGCAGTGCATCAGGTCTCCACTCACCTAACGGATTGAGAAGCCTCCAGGTGATGATCGGGTCGGGCCGACCGTTAGCAAGACAGCTCAGGGTGACGTTACTGCCTTCGTTCACCGTGATGTCCTCAGACATTCTGTAAATGAAGGCAGGAACTGAAAAGGAAAAGATTACACATAAGTTAGAATTCGAGTAGAATTGAGAATCGTTTAATGAAATAAAAGCTATAATTACATGAGAGCCATTCAAGTCAAACTGGTACTTGTCATGTCATGAGGTACCTTATGAAGCTCTCTCAGGGCAATGAGAGAGCTTTCTGCCTTTATCAAACACCAAACATTGCTAATCTGAAGCGAGATTAAGGAACATTTATATCGTAGAAGGCCGGGATTTTCTTGATATCGTCATCACGTACGGTGAAACTCGGATGCATCGTCAAAATGTGCCTCAAAGCAGCGAGAGTGAACAGACTCACTACCTCATAAAAAATCCATGGGATTGCAGGTGCAGGTAAAGCAGTCCGTATTTTTTGCCGTAATTCATGTGGATGTAGTTATTGCCACATCCCCAGTACATTTCCACATGTTTGGGCTGTTAAAGGAATTCCCGGGAGGCCAGCGTTTCAGACGTGAAGCAGGCAGTCCGATCATGCCTTGGTTCTGCCTCGATGGTGGCATGCAGGGGATTATATAGAGAAATAATGCTAGTTTTAAGAGCATAACTATGTGTGATTTTATTATGCACGACCAAAAGTCTTGGTTCGACTTGAAGGCACATTGTACTGAATACTGAACATCACGTCCCTGATTCGATGCGAGCCTCAGAAAAAGCCTGAACAGGTCTAAACATCTGCACAAGCAATGCTTTGAGATTTCGCTTTGACAATGATGGATGGAACTGTTCGTACAAACATGACTAAAATCCCACATGGTCTCTGCATTGCTGGTATAGTAGCAAAGATTAACATGGGTAGTAGAGGCACTTAAGTTTGCCGATAGCTGCCTCTGGAATCTTACCTACAGAATGTTCTACCAGGCAGAATTTCGGAGCGAAGTTCCTGCTCTCTGATCAGATCAGTTTGTCAGCAGATAACACACGTATTCGTCTGCATCGATTAAAATTCCATCAGAGTTGAACCGTGACTATATAGATATATAAAGGTCTGGAAAAAAAATACGAGAGCACTGCAATTTACACCAGAAAACTCCGGAAATGTCACAGAGAGAAAGACGGAGGGGCACAAACCATCAAGTAAAGCTGAGCTGTTTGCTTTTGGGTAAAAAAAAAAACAAACTGGTATAAAGTTACCCAACAGCAATGTGAAAACCTGGTGGAGCCAAAACGCATGAAAGCTGTAACTGCAAATCGGGGTTATTATTCCACCAAATACTGATTTCTTAATGTTATTCAGCCAAAGCAATAACACATTTAGTTTACAATTTTTTTGCATTTTGTTTCATTTGAGTTATTAAAGTTCTGCAAATACTGCATGATCGTGGGTTATTTTGATGTGGTGTGATGATGTCATTTCCTTTAAATAACAATAGTTATACATTTAATTTAAGTACACGTGAATCTCAGCATAGAAATTTAAATTAAGCATTTTCCCTCTGGGATTAATAAAGTTCTTTGAATCTTGAATCTTGACTATTGTCAGCAGTTCACAAAAAACAAAACTGTTTGCTTCACCAATACATGTACCTGTAAGAGAAACAACATATGAAACTGATTATGCCAGACGGAAGCCACTCCTTAGTAAAAGGCACATGGAAGCCCGTCTGGAGTTTGCCAAAAGGCACCTGAAGGACTCTCAGACCATGAGAAACAAAAATATCAGGTCTGATGAGACTCTCTGGCCACTCTACCATATACAGTAGGCCTAATTGGTGGATTGCTGCAGAGATGGTTGTCCTTCTGGAAGGTTCTCCTGACAACGTGACCATCGGGTTCTTGGTCAACTCCCTGACTGAGGCCCTTCTCCACCTATCGCTCAGTTTAGATGGCCGGACAGCTTTAAGAAGAGTCCTGGTGGTTTTGAACTTCTTCTACTTACGGATGATGGAGGCCACTGTGCTCATTGGGACCTTCAAAGCAGCAGAAATTGTTCTGTGACCATCTCCAGTTTCTCAACTTTTTATTTGAATAAATTAGCAAAAATCTCAAGTAAACTTTTTTCATGTTGTCATTATGAGGTGTTGTGTGTAGAATTCTGAGGAAAAAAAAATATTAAATCCATTTTAGAATAAGGCTGTGACAACAAAATGTGGAAAAAGTGTGGCACTGTGAATACTTTCCGGATGCTCTGTATACACCACCGTTCAAAAGTTTTAGAACACTTTCTAACTCCATGATGGTTCCTGATGTTTATTTCTTTCTACATTGTAAAGTTTTGCTGAAGGCGTCCAAAAACTGCATGAATCTCCTTTGAACAGTTGATATTGAGATGTTTCTGCTACTTCTGCTCTGTAAAGACTTCATAACGCCTCTAATCTGAGCTGCTGTTAATTGGTCATTTTTCAGGCTGATAACTCTAAATGAACTTCTCGTCTGCAGCAGAGGGAGGTTTTGGTCTCGTCCTCCTGGGACGGCCTTCATGAGAGACAGTTTCATTATGGTGCTGGACGGATTTTGCAAATGCACTTGACACAATACTGTTCTTGCAGGAACTATTACAGAAAGGCCGACCTCTGTGTCTTACAATAACAACTAACTGGTGTTTTTCTTGTTGTTACGTAATTACCGAATTCCATATGTGTTATTTTATAGTTTTGAAATCCACAGTATTGTTGTAGAATATAGAAAATAAATCACTAAACAAAAACAAAGAAATTTGCAAGTGATCTAAAACTTTTGAACGGTAGAACGGTAGTGTATGTGTGTGTGTATATACAGTATATATATATATATATATATATATATATATATATCCTAAAAAAACTACATAATAGTTATCCGCCAAAGGAACAAGAATCTAATTATTCCACCTCGACTAGATCTACGTTGATCTGCTTCCTTGGGTAGACCATCATTTTATTCAAGATTCAAAGAACTTTATTAATCCCAGAGGGAAATTGCTTTGTCTTGGTCATACAGTTGCATTGATTAATAAAAAAAATAAATAAATTGAGACAAGGAAAAGTAAAATACAAGAAATAAAATGTTTTATTAAAAATAATATTGCTGTTTATATGTGTTTTCTAGAGCAGCACGATTCTTGCTCAAATGTGGGATCCGAGCTCATTTTCCCATATTTTAGAATCCTTAAATTAAGTAACTTAAAAGCGGTTGAACTTAAATCCAATGCTACGTAACAATAGTGAAATAATAATAAATCTAAATAATTCATAAATACCACGTTTGCTTATTGAGCCTTAATCAGCCAACTTCATCATTGCATGAGTTTTATTATTTAGCATTATTATTTTTATCGGAATAATGTACTGTAAATATCACGGAGTTTGTTAGGTAATTTGAAATTAAGTACATTTACAGTGTAGAATTTATCGTTGTTAAAGGTTTTATTGTTCAATCTCAACATAATTCTGGTATAAATCTAAGTGGGCCTTCGTTCTGTCCTCAGAGTTTCTGTGTAACAAGTAGAACATTCTGCTCCAACTCCGCCTAGCTTGTTTAGGTCCGCCTCCTTGTTACATGTCACTTGAGTGACAGGGGGACACCGTAAATGAGGAAGCGAGACATTCACTATTCTCTGGCCTGATTGGTGCTTTAAAGGTGTTTTGTGTTACACTGTGTGAGTTACAGCACGTGAATCTCAAGCCCGGGAAATACGTGCGAGTGAATCACCGTCATTTGGAGATGAGATCATGTGGATGCATTGATCAAGATTGTTATGCCTTAGTGTAGAAATACATGATACCTCACAATGTTTGTAGACTCCTGATCATCACACCTGAACATCCTGTTCTAGATTTATTCCTCGTTCCACTGCATGCTGGGGCGCTTGTGGGATTTTGTGTTCATTCAGCTACAAGAGCATTTCTGAGCTCAGGTGCTGATGTCGGGATGTCGAGGAAGCTCCAGTTCCAGTTCATTCCTAAAGGTATTAATTGGGGTTGAGTTCAGTCAGGGCTCTGTGCAGGACACTAAAGCTCGTCCATTCCACAACTGACGGTAACATACCAAGTCTTCATGATGTTGTGGATCTTTGTGGAAAAGATTTGAGCCTGTTACTGTAGTTCCAGTTAAGGAAAACTTGTGAGCCAAATATTTTCTAGCTTGACACTCTTGGTGGCAAAAACAAAAGATAAATAAATTAACGACATTAACTTCCATAGCTATGCAGATGACACACACCTGTACATATCTGTTCAGCAAGATATTATAGAACCTTTATATAGAACCTTTATATTGTTCTATATACTCTGAACAAGAAGCTGAAAGCTGCAATTCCTGTGTTTGCGTGTATTTATTCCCTCAATAAGATGTCTTTCACCTGAGAAACATTCCTCAAGTTAGAACCAAGCGTGGCTTTTCATAACACTTTCACATTGCTGAATGCTTTCCTTTCCGTTCCATTCCATGTGGCTTAAAAAAAGCTGAATGATGTAACCTGAGTATTAACAGGTTACTTTGCGACTCTTTAAAGAATCATTTAAAAGTTTTACTGGGTTTGGCGGCATGGTGGTGTAGTAGTTAACACTTCACACCTCCAGCGCCAGGGCTTGATTCCCGCCTCGGGTGCATGGAGCTGTTGTCCCTGTGCTTGGTGGGTTTCCTCTGTATTTTGGTTTCCTCCCACAGTCCAAAGACATGCAGATTTGGTTAACCAGCATTCCCATTTGACTGTAGTGTGTGAATGTATATGTGTGAATGAGTTCCTACCATTGGTAATAAATACAACGGTCACCATTGGCCTTCATGGCCCCTAGTTGGACTACAGAGGTTTCTACTGTACTTAGATGGATTGATGGACTGTAGGGGTTTAAAGCAATAAATAGATTAGCACTAGTATAATGGGTCACTCCCATAAACTGTATAAATAGAACCGGACATAAACCCTCTGTGATGTCACCCTCAGGTTTTCTGAAGAGTGGTTTTGAAGCTCAACTCTGGTAGCTCTGGTTGTCGCCAACTTGGCAGGAGCTAAACTCCACCTAAACCCTGGTGAATCCATAAATGGACAAATGGGAGAAGTGAGTTAATCCTGGCTGTTGGTTGGAACACACCTACTTACCTCAGTTATCACAAGCTAGTTAACGTTACCTTGCATTTGATTAAACTCCGTCTTCCATAACCTATACATCGCCCGTGTCAACTCCTGCATTTCTTCCTGTAAGTTAAACTACAATGATGCAAGTTAGCCGATTAGCTAAATTCATGCATAGCAGACAGCTACAGTAGCAGATTGACACCTGTCACTCAAATCAGCCTTTAATAATGCATCATTTTATGGCTTAATATCATTTTAACTGATGTGTTACATAGAAATTCACCACCTTGTAGAGTTGTCAGAAATGGGAAATCTAGCTATAGAGCCAAAACCAAAACCATTATTTTTGGTACCAGGCTGTAAACATGTTTATTTTTGTTGTAAAGTTGGCCATTTTTAAAATGGAGGCCTATGGGGATCGACTCGCTTTTGGGCATCGACTCACTTTGATGGAACTACATGTTTTGGCACTTCTGGAGGTTGCCCCTTGGTCTCTTCATATGCCTCAAATTGTTCTCAGGATATCCAGCACTGGATGCTTGCTTATTGTGCCAATCAATTTGCAGTTTGAAGAAAATCCAACTAGAGCACATCATTTTTTATCTCCACTTTCTTCAATTTTATATGCTTGGTGAAGGTTTTAAAGGCAAGGCAATCCAAGGTCAAAAAAGCAGACACCTCTCAGAGAAGCCCTAAAAATGTCTTGTTACCTCGAACCCCAGAGCGACTGGACAACATTGTTATGCTCCATGACTGAATAGGCTGAAAAACTCTGGAGGATTCTCGGGTAAACATTACAGTCCTGTGTGACTGCGAGACTCGCTCAGGCAAAAACCTGTACGTCAAAAAATACTAAATAAAATAAAATACAGAGTACATGATATACTGTAGGCAGTCCAGTAGTCTGGTGCTTTATAGGCACTATGTGTAATCAATAGGACAACTGGTTAATCAGGTTCCATAACCAGAAGACCACAGTTGTACCATTCTGAAGATGGAACCTCAGGTGATAAGGAGGTAATTTGCTTTTGCTATAGCTTGCAGTCCATAAATTCAGTTGATTCACAATACACTTGTAGAGAATCCATGTTACCATGAGTACATTATAAGGCATAATGCTGTATGTCAGCACAATCATTTCTAAACACAAGGCTAGGGGTAAATTGGGGTGGGGTGGGGTGGGGGTTTATTATCATAATAATGACGTGCTTTTATCGTCACACTCCAGTTCACACCTCAGTGACATCTAATGACATCACGGGGAATATCACGGTGATCCCAGTCACTTTGCTTTACCACTACAAGACCTTCACATTCATATTCTAATTAATTTGTCATCTAATTAAGATGCTATCTCGTTATTTACAAGAGCTTCAGAGGGACGTGTTGCCTCATGTCGAGGGCGAGGAAAAGCGATTAAGCGCTTAACGCAGAGCTAAAGAACTCAATAAGATCCTAATTGGAATCTTCTGGCACCGAACCAGGTCAATTATTCCGTAAAATCACTGCTAATCGCTCGCAAATGGGATGCGATCTTTGTTTTTTGGCAAACTGAGATTTTCTGTTTAAGGAAAACAGACTATCAGTGTTAACAGAAGGACAGAGGAAAGGACTAATGGACGCTGTGTAAAAGAGTGAAAGGGTATTAATATGCCATCGTTTTACTGCAAAATGAGATAAATCCATTGTGGCGGATTCGAGAAAAAACTAAGTTTTACAGTGTTACAAACTTAATTCATTTTGCTTATTATTTCTATTACTTTATTATTTTACTTTCATTGTTTATTATTATTATTATTATTATTATTAATAATAATAATAATAATAATAAATATTATTACTATGAGAGTAGTAGTAGTTAGTCATAATATTAGGATTAGTAGTAGTGATAGTAGTCGTAGTATTGGTGGTGGTAGTAGTAATGAAAGTAGCAGTACAAGTTTTAGTATTAGCAGTAGAAGTATTTGTAGTAATAGTATTAGTGTGAGTATTAGCAATAGCAGTTGTAGTAGAACTAGTAATTGTTAACTACGCTAGCAGTGCACTGCCTAGATCGCACCCGTGTCACGTTCTAATGCTAATCTTGCTAATTTGACATTACTGTGTAACTCATAACCACAACTAGCATTAAGGCTCATCATGCTAACTCAAGTGCCTAAATTAAATGCAACCCTGCAACCAATGTGAAAATGTTCGCATGTTTATTAAAACAGCAACAACAACCAAAAAAATATAATTCATTTGTCATGTTACTCGGAAATCGTAAAAGGGTCAACTCCTGTCTTGAAGATGAAATATAAAAAAATAATATCAACACCTTCTGACCAATCAGGATCCAGAATTCAGCAGTACAGTGTTATCCTACAGTTGCTATCGTCAAGGGGTCGCCACAGCGTACCATTAGATCCGACACACAACTTGGTACTGGTTTTACACCAGACGCCCTTCCTGATGCAACCTTCCAATTTATATCTGGGCTTGAGACCGGCACTGCATCCAGGGGCTGAGGTTTGGGTGGGTTTCAAACCCGGACGTTTCACATGGCAGGCGAGAAAAGTACCACTGAGCCTCCGATGCCCCAGCAGCACCGTGGTGACATAAGTTATAAATTATCTGTATTAACGTTATCACATCGTATAGATCTCAGTTTGCACAAACTAGAATAGTCTTGTTTAGCGGTAGCATCTGTTTTGCTACTCATGCTGGTTTCAGCTTAAAAAAAAATAGAAAAAATTCTCTATTTCAGCAGGTATTCATCAGCCGAAGGTGAAATTTAACAAATCAAAAGTGTGACGAAGGAAGACGTGAGCTGCATACTTGATGGGAGAAGGCTAGAGTTTCTACACCGGTCAGCAGTTTAGGTGTGATCAATCACACACCGTGGGCGTTTAATACATCACAGCGTGCCAGCGCTCGGCTCCATGATGAAGAGCGTCGGGGAGAAGCGAGAGGCGTGATGTGGCATGAAAACGATATGGATCTTTCTTAGAAGTGAGCGCGGAAACGAAGTTCGACACCAGCGAAGACTGCAGGAAGCAGCGGACGACGCGCGTGTGCATTTCATACGCGCTTAACAACGTGGCAACGAATAAGATTAGCACTAAATGTTCATGTTGCTTATGTTTTGTTTTTTTTCCATGAACTCTGTAGGTCTCTCTAAACTGCATGCTGAGTTTGACTTAATCCACCGTGTCTCATTAACATTCCGCCTGCAGGACACAAGCTCCTTCCTCTGGGGCTCTTGGGATATTTATCTGTTCTGTTCCCCAACATCGTTTCTTTATGCATCTGTTTCTGAAATCTCTACCGACACGGAACTTTTTAAACTTTCCCATACTTATATACACCGATCAGCCGTAACGTTATGCTCAGGTGACGTGAATAACATCAATTATCTCCTTGCGATGGCACCTGTGGGTGGGAGATCATTTATGGAGCTAGTGAGTCTTTTTTTTCCCCCTGAAGTTGATGTGCGGGAAGCAGGAAAAAATGGGCAAGTGTAAGAATCTGAGCGGCTTTGAAAATGACAGATTGTCTAGACGACCAACTCCAAAACTGCACCTCTTCAACACAAACAAACTAAAACAGACTTTTGAGGGCTTGAACTCAACCATTGTTCTTTGGAGGATAAAAAAAAAAGACTTATCCAATGGAAGATCCTGTCGTCATGGCAACGATGTCCCTCTGTTTCATTATTCTTCTGCATCAAGGAAAAAAAAAAAACAACTAAAAAGATTCCTGAAAGAAATGAATCACATGACCATGTGATCCATATTGTGTGTTTCAGAGAGGTTTGTGTGACGACCATAAAACTTAAACGTTCATTCATCATCTCTTGTATACAGGGTCACGGGGGCGGAGCCTATCTCCTGAGACGGGGTAAACCCAGGACAGGGTGCTAATCCATCACAGGGCAAACACACACATATACACACCGGAATACCTGGAGGAAACCATCCAAGAACCGGAGAGAACATGCAAACTCTACACACACACACACACACACACACACACACACACACACACACACACACACACACACACAGACCCTGAGGCGGAATTCGAACCTGGAACCTGGTGGTGCGAGGCAACAGTGTTAACCATTACGCCACCGTGCCGCCACATACTGTGTATACAGGTTATATGTATATATTTTATTTTATTAAAAATTGCCATCTCGATGAATAATGAAGTGTATAATAAACATGATGATTTAATTAAACAAACAAACAAACAAAAAACTGTGTGTGCAGTGTGTCCCATTTGTCCTTATGAAGCTTCCTGGTGTGTTAGCCTCTCATCCCTACGTTACATGTCTGCACCTATTAAAGCCTATTTACTGGACAGGAATTTGCATTGCAGGCGCGTTAGGTTTAATCTTAACCAGAAGACTTTAATCAGCTTTAAGCAGCTCAGTATTTATCATGGCTGATAACCTACAGCTTACACGGAACAGTTTAACACTGGCAGAGATGATGAAGAGTGTGTGTGTGTGTGTGTGTGTGTGTGTGTGTGTGTGTGTGTGTGTGTGTGTGTGTGTGTGTGTATGGGTGTGTGTGTACGTATGTACGTGTGTATGTGTCCCGGACTGCGACTACACAATGAGTGTCAAATTGGGGGGCCTTAAAATTTTTATTATTATTATTATTATTATTATTATTATTATTATTTCTCTCTCTGTCTCACTCTCTCAGTCTGTCTCTCTGTTCGTATTTCTCTCTCTCTTTCTGTCTCTGTCCCACTCTCTCTCTCTCACACAAACACACACACACACACACATACTGTACACACACCTTTTCATTTATTGCATCAGTCTCCTACAAATGTTTTATTCTGCAGTTTGGCTTTTATATACCTTTTGCTGTCACTCCATACAACTCTCTCTCTCTCTCTCTCTCTCTTTTCACACCATCTCTTCTCACCATGCTGTTATCATTATCTCACAATGCAGCATAGTAGCAAGTCGAACGCTACGTGTCTGTTTTCTCCCAAACTTAGCGAAATTTGATTGCTAATGCTGAACCGCGCTAACATTAGCTAGGTATCTGTGTTTAAGCGAGTCAGGATTATGGCAACAAAAAAAAAGTGTACGTGAAACACGAAGGAGAAAGATCAAAGATCAAAGAGAAAGATAAATGAGGAGTGAAGAAAGAGCCAGACACATGGAGAGATAGATACAGTATCTAGATACTATATAGACAAAAGTATTTTGCCAAACCTGCCATGATAATGTATCAAAATTCACACGCTTCAATATGGTGTCGGTCGCCCAGTTGGTTTTGCAGCTATAAGAGCCTCCACTCTGATTGGAAGGCACAAGTCCAAAAGATGTTGAAGTGTTTCTGTGCTAATTTGTGCCCATTCATTCTGTAGAGTGTTTATGAGGTCAGGCACAATCTCTGTTCCAGTTCATCCCAAAAGTGCTCGATGGGGTTGAGGTCAGGGGTCTGTGTTTGGACCGCTCGAGTTCTTCCACACTGACTCATCAAACTGTGTCTTTATAACCGTTGCTTTGTGCACTGGGGCGGAGTCATGTTGCAATTGAAAAGGTCCGTCACCAAACTGTGGACACAAAGTTGCATAGAAGCCTAACATTGTCCAAGACGTCTTGGTACGCTGAAGCTTTAAGATTCCCCTTCACCGGGGATACGGGGTCTGATTGAAAGACCTGAATTTAATAATTAGCAGGTTTGGAGAAAATACTTTTGATCATGTAGATAAGCAGATATAAACGCTATCATTGAGGAAATATGACAGAATAATGAAACTGGCATGACTGTTGGATTCAGTCGTTCCAGCCAGAAAGTTTTCTGCAGGTTTCTTTAAAAAAAGAAAAGACGAACTACACAACCTTCAGTTAAGAGCTAAAAATAAAACTTGTTTTTCACTATAAGTAACTACAGGAAGGAAAGAAAAGACATCCATGAGATAAACACACGTTTCTTCCACTTTTCGCTGACGTAAACTGCTTTTGATTTCATTTGACAGGAAAAAAATTTGCACCGACATCTCAGAACCAGTTGCTTATATCGATGCTGATGATGCATCGGGTCCGATCTCGCTATAACGGGAAGAGAAACTGGATTAGCCGAAAAGATCTCCGTCAAGCCGCTCTGTCAGCTAAATTTTAATCCGTATAATAATAGAAAAGAAAAAAAGTTCCCAAAAACATACGGACAGAAAGTCGATCAAAAATAACAATCTCAAACAATAACAGTAATACAAATCACCGAAAGCAGTAACGAGAGGAACGCAGCAGGAACACTAACGCTGCATGTGTGTCGTAACACAGTATACTGTATACAGCACTGCTAAAAGGTTGTTGTTGTTTTTTTGCATATTTGTCACACTGATTCAGATCACAAACTAAATTTAATATTACACAAAGATTTCACAAGTAAGAACAAAATGCAGTTTTTAAATGATAATTTCATTTATTAAGGGGAAAGAAGCTGTCCAAACCTGCCTGTCCCTATGTGAAAAAGTAATTGCCCCTAAACATAATAACTGGTTGTGTCACCTGTGGCGGCAACAACTGCAATCAAGCGTTTGCAATAACTGCCACCGAGTCACTGCGGAGGATCTTCTGCGTGCTCGACTTTCCAGATTTGCTTTAATTCAGTCACACTGGAGGGTTTTCGAGCATGAACATGAACGAGCCTGATCCAAAAATTAATGAACAGGTGCATTAATGATTTTAAGTCAGAGCATTTCAGGTCGCCGTGTAGGGATTGCAGCCCAAATTGTAGTTTGTGTGTTTAACCTGTGGGGGGCAGTGTGTCCGGAACTGGATATGAAAGCCCTTGTCGTTTTATTTCAGGTGCCTCCTTTTAATATGGACCATTTTGCTATATTAGACATTAATCTTATTGTTTTAAAAATTCTAATTAAATTATTATATTTTATATAATGTATAAGAAATAGTTAACAAATAATACGGCGACGTAGGGAGAGAAAAAAAAAAATGGCCGCCGCTACTGGGTTCACCCTCGGACTGCACAACGTCGGATTAAAGGAGGTTTTTTGTGGTTTATGAAGAAATGCGAACATTTCCGCGCAACTTTTATTTTTTAAGCATTTTATTTTTGCTTTTTTCCCGGGATCATGGGATATATCCGGTCCTCCGAAGTGTAAAATGGATGCTGAGAAAATGAACTAGACGCGATAAGTCAGATGTTCTTTCTGAGGAAACCGGGCTCTTTGAGCATCTGCAAGAAACTTCTACAGATGATCTACCAATCAGTGTTTTTGATTTATGAGGGAACCTTAAATGCAGAGACTGAACAAGGTGGTCAGGAGAGAAGAAGAACCTCTGGTAGACTATAAGCTGGACTTACTGGAGCTGGTGCTGGAAAGGAGAACCTTGAAAAACGCGAATTTTTATTTAAATTTTTTTAAATTTGCCTTTATTTAACCAGGCAAGACAGATTAAGAACAGGTTTCTTATTTACAACTGTGGCCTGGCAAAGGCTGAGCCTTTTGGGGGAAGTAGGGGAACTGATCTGTCCATTATGTCCAACACCAGTCACCCGCTATATGGAACCTATTTAATTAAATTAAATTTTATTTGTATAGCGCCTTTAACAATTAACATTGTGGCCAAGCAGCTTTACACAATCAAAAGAGTTTGACAAAAAGAAGTTTGTATGAGATGTGAATGAGTATGAATCAAAATGATCAGATTGTCCCTGATGAACAAGCCGAGGACGATGGCGACAGTGGCAAGGAAAAACTCCCTGAGATGGCAGTAACCTTGAACCGGACTCATCCTCATCTGGGTGATAACGGATAGCAGGGATTGATCTGCACTCATACTGTGTGTTAGGAGGCTGGAAGTTCAGTACAACAGGAGATGTGGAGAAGTTCATATGGAGTCCAGTTCATTATTGGAGTCTCAGGCAGACTGTAGGAAACTCCAGTCCTGAACTATGGAGCGACTGCAGTCACGAGTCCT
Source organism: Channallabes apus (assembly GCA_030522415.1). Taxonomy (NCBI): domain Eukaryota; kingdom Metazoa; phylum Chordata; class Actinopteri; order Siluriformes; family Clariidae; genus Channallabes; species Channallabes apus. The sequence goes on along the minus strand of CM060126.1, from coordinate 2,589,393 downwards.
CATGCCAAGTAGACAGTCACTTATGCCAAGCAGAAAAGCCAGTTCAGTGGCAGACTCAGGAAATCCTTTGTTCCCAGCGCCGTATGCTGCTTTAACACCTCTTTAAGTTATACAGTACATGCTTTAACACCTCTCAGTTATACATGTTTCTCTCCTTCATACTCTTCATAGTCATATTTATGTATCTACATCCTGTACGCTTGTGTGCATCGATTTGCTCTTCCAGTCGTGCACTTCACTTCGGCACTGCTGCCATTTTCAGTGGCTATAACTCATTATTGCACACGTCAGTTTTCTGCAGTCTATCCAATAATATTCATCCACACTCAGCGAGATTTTATATATACAGTATACTGTACAGTATATAGAAGGTTTTTTTACTACACTACACTGTCTATCTATCTATCTATCTATCTATCTATCTATCTATCTATTATGGCTAATCTTGCTCACGTTATGTTTCACACTGCTAGGTCGGGTTGCCAGGTGTTCCTCATACAGACTCTGTAATTGAGCTACGTGTGTTTGACCGATGAGCCAGCGTGACTGACCTGGATAAAGCAATTACTAAAGATGAATGAACCTCAGTGAATGTGACATTTCCACATCCTACACTTCATATCAGACTTTTCCCGTTTTAACCAGACGGATTCAATCACTCACGTCATATTGTCATAAACGACTCTTCAAGCTGCTGGAGATCGATGGATTTTCTCAGAAGGGTCTCTTGACCGAAGGAGTTCATCATCTCTTGATGAAACAGATTATACATCAGTCTGCAGTGATTCCGAGCTTTTTTCTGAACAATTTGTTTGAAGTTTACAGCATTGGCGATAGAAATTCTTAAATTGTTCCAAATGATAAACAATATTCATATTAGTGAAAATATCTTGAATATGGTTACATTTATCTTGGCTTTTCTTAAAATAAATGTACAACAAACCAAATATAAAGCTTATTGCTAATCAAAATTTACTAAACTACTAAGGAAAAAACGCTAATCATTTTATTAGTGTTAGGAAATTACCGCTTACAAGTTTAGTAACATTTGACTAGAAACAAGTGGAATAATATTATAATTAGTTTGTTGTAAACGTGTCTTTAGAAATTATAGCTAGGTTCAAGATTATTTTACTTGCTAAGGTGTCTTTTTTGCAATGTGAATAATTCACTTCATAATTCAGATTCATTCGTGATGCTTTATTTTGAATACTTATGGTTTTGCAGGGATACTGAAACACACTTCCTTTAGAATGTTTTATTAATTAATTAATTAATTAATTAATTAATTAATTATTATTATTACATAGAAATCTTATTTTTTTTACATTAACTGTTCAGGTTCTATAACATCAATATAGAAAAGGTAAAAGTAAATAAAAATCTACAATGAGAAATTCTAAAAGTCATAATTAAAAAAAGGTAAACACTTTTTCAAGGTGGAACATAAATATAATACAATGTAAAATCCTCAAGTAAAATCGTCATTGGATATAAATGGACACCGCCCACTTTTTTACAATATATATTTTCCTGTTCTGCATTTCTACGCTAAACAGACGAGATATGCGTGAACAGATGAGTATACGCCTTTAAAATAAAGTTTGGATGCACTTTTTGCGTAAAACGCACGTGGCTGGGCTGGATAAACTGTAACAAGACAATCTTGCGGACAGGGATAAAAACGCTACACGGAATGCTTCTGTTTAGCCGCTAGCTCTTCAACGACATTAAACATAACAACAAATCAAAATATATTTTATCTTAAAAATCCTGAATTCTGTACGGTACTGTAGGAAATGTCCAGGAAGCTTTATTACAGAATCATATAATACACCACATGGATTAAAGCTAATTAGTCTCAGTGTCTTATGCATGTCTGATCGGGTCTCGCGTTCCTCCACGTCTCTCTGTCGTCCCTCCAGCTTTGACCTTTGAACCCAAGAAAGCTCCCCTAAGCCTAAATGTTTAAAGAGTTACTGCTAATTAGCGCTAACGCAAAGCTAATCAGTGCAGCCAGGTCACAGCCCTGAACAGCTCTGGAAAAGAGAGAGAGAGAGAGAGAGAGAGAGAGAATAATAGAATGATATAAGAGGGTACAAATGGAAAAATGATATATATGGTTACGGAGAGAATAAAGGAAAAAATAGGAAAGCAGCAAAGAGATAAATTCATACTGTAGTGAGAGAGAGAGAGAGAGAGAGAGAGAGAGAATACACTGTATACTGTATATGTATGAAGAATAAAGAGAAGAAAGAAGACTGAAAATAAATACGGGGAGAGACTGAGAATTACTGGAGGTAATGAAAAAAGAATAAGAGCGATAATAAAAAGAATAAATAAGGGGTTAAGAAGCGAGAGAGAGAGAGAGAGAGAGAGAGAGAAAGGATAAAGGCTGATGAAAAATCTGATTAAAGAGTAAAGAGAAAGGGAAAGCCAGAGACGTGAGAGAGGGGAGAGAGCAGGACAGAATGAGAGATAAAGTGAGAGAGTGAAAGAAGGAACACAGGGCAGGAGGACAGTTTCCTTCCACTGGGCCATGCTGACCACCTACACCCCCCCCCCCCCCCGGCCCCCAAACAGACACACACCAACACACACACTGACCCCCGACTCTGACCCCTGGGGAATAAAACAGACAGACATGTGGAGTGACAGCAGAGGTGTGATGGAGAACGATGTCATCAGTGTGGGGTCACGTGGGGTCACCCAGTCTGTGTACACACACGCATCTGCCATATCGGAGATTGATTTCCCCCAACCATTAGCCCCCTCCAACACACGCACACACACGCACACACACACACACACACACACACACACACGCAAACGCCACACCTACAGGAATAAGACCTGAAAATTTCAGAACCAGTTCTACAGGGGTTGGACAATGAAACTGAAACCCTGGCCAATTTAGTGTTGGAGGTTTCATGGCTAAATTTGACCAGCCTGGTGGCCGATCTTCATTGATTGCACATTCCACCAGTAAGAGCAGAGTGTGAAGGTTTAATTAGCACAGTTTTGCTTAAAATATTGCAATGCACAACATTATGGGTGACATATCAGAGTTCAAAAGAAGACCAAGACCAAGACCAAGTCTTTGTGATGTATCAAGAGCCGCGGTATCCAGGGTAACATCAGCATACAACCAAGAAGGACGAACCACATCCAACAGGAGTAACTGTGGACGCAAGAGAAAGCGGTCTGAAAGGGATGTCCGGGTGCTAACCCGGATTGTATCCAAAAAACATAAAACCACAGCTGTCCAACTCACTGCAGAATTAAATGTGCACCTCAACTCTCCTGTTTCCACCAAAACTGTTCATTGGAAGCTCCACAGGGTCAATGTACATGGCCAGACTGCTATAGCCAAACCTTTGGTCACTCGTGCCAATGCCAAACATCGGTTTCAATGGTGCCAGCAGTAAAAATCTTTGGGCTGTGGACAATGTGGAACATGTATTGTTCTCTGACATGTCCATCTTCACTGTCTTTCCCACATCCGGGAGTGTTATGGTGTGGAGAAGCCCCATCGAAGCGTACCACCCAGACTGTAGTGAAGCATGGGGGTGGATCAGTGATGGTTTATCAATATCCTGGCATTCCCTAGGCCCAATACTTGTGCTAGATGGGCGCGTCACTGCCAAGGACTACCGACCCATTCTGGAGGACCATCTGCACCCAGTGGTTCAAACATTGTATCCTGAAGGCAGTGCTGTGTATCAGGATGATAATCCACCAAATACATACAGCAAGACTGGTGACAGAGTGGTTTGATGATCATGAAAGTGAAGTTGAACATCTTAACTCTATATATGGCCTGCACAGTCACCAGATCTAAATAATATTAATATTATTCTCTTATCTATTATAGAGAATAATGTAAATGCAGATAATCTGTTCCAGCCACCCAAACATACAGTATAGTACCCAATACAGTATTACCAATATTACCAATTTCCAACACTATAATCATATTTTTGTATATAAAAACAATCAAAACATTTAGAAAAGACATATAAATGAAGTAAAATATGAAAAAAATAGACGTTAAACCTTAATTAACCATGATTCCTCTCGGCACCACCTGCTTTAAAAACCGAACTAAAAGCTTCTCCCTTTTCTTCTTACCACCGTCCTTGATAACATTTAACCCGTGGTGCTACAGTATGTCTTCACTAGATCTTGTGCAAAATGCAAACAAAACCCCACAAAATAAATCTGTAAACTCACTTCTCCTGGCTTTCCACTCGCGCAAACTGGTTTTGAACGGCTCTCAGACTTAGCCGGCATTCGGTTCAGTTGCTTGTATGTCGAAAACGCTTGTTATGCCGAAGCAAATTTTGAACAAAATTTCAGTTTTTAAGGTGAAAATTCTTAAGGTTTGTATGCCGAGACACCACTGTATGTTTTTATTCTATACAACCTCATCCTGAAGGTATACAATTCTAAGCAATTGTCACTAGCAGTGAAGTGGTGACAGGATCATGGGCACCCAAGGCTCCCCCATAGCGCCCAAAGTGTCCGCTGCCAACATCATGGTTCCAGACACCATAAGACACTCCCAGGGTTCTTGTGGAGGCAAGCCCAGATGGGCCAGGGCTACCCAGGTGGCATAAGGGGGACCCACAGAACAATGGGCATAATGTTTTGCAAGGTCATGTTACAGCTGATTGGTTAAGATCTGCTTTCTGACTCTATACCCGGAAGCGGAGCTAGGCGAGGAAAATTTTCTCAGAATACCTTTGAATCCTTGTTGGGTTTTCCATCAGTTCTGTTGACTGAACCAGCACCGACATCGACATTCTTCAGATCCAGTGGCAATCTCATCACGGACACCACTTTAGCAAACTCACCAGCCGCCATGCTCCTCCCCTTTCCTACATCCATCAGAACTTAATTTAGTCTCTGCTCCTGCTGTCTCCGCCCCCTTTATATTACACCCTCTAGCTCCCTACACCCTGACTCCTGTCACTCCTTATTCTCTTCCTCCGACTCTTCACCCCTCCTCTGATCGTTTACCAACTATGTCTCGGTAACTCCTCTGCTGACTATTGCACACACACATATTCCGGCTCACACTTTACCTAAGTCACGCCATCCGCACAGCTGTTAACCTGTATCAAACCAAAGAGTGGTCAAGAACCCGTGACTGCAGAACCATTTTCATGAAACGATTCGACTGTTCCTTTGATTTGTAAAAGAAAAAGTCTGAGAAGTGTGAAGGAACGTTGCCATAGTAACAAGCTGTATTCCTCAGAGAGGGCTGAGGGCGAGCACGAATCAAGCCAAACAATGCAATCAAGCCAAACAACGCAGTGCATTATGGGAATTTCATAGACGTTAAGTTACATCACCTGTACTCTATATATCCAAGTGCATTATGAGATTAGAACAGTACGCTCGCTTTTTTAAATTAAGATTTCTCCAGTGCAAAATGGCAGATCTAGTAACATTTGAACATACAGTACCTTTAGTTTTTATATTCTGTACATTAATTTGAATGAATAGTGTACACGCTACTGCTGTTGCACAGTCCAGTATCTTTTCTACTGAGCGTTGTCTGAATTCAGGCTATACCTTCCGTATGTTCTCTCTGATCTGGGTTTCCTGGAGGTTCATGCAGACGATGCTAAATTGTCACAAGTTGTGGACTGATCCCATAAGATGTCCAGAATCCGGTATTCTCATCTCCTGTCCAGCCCAGTATTCCCATACTCAGCTTAACTCTGATCAGGATGAAATTAATCATTACACTATGCTGGTGAGGTTTGAGCGCAGGTTTCAGGGCTCTGCACTACTGATCAGAAGGTTCAGAGGTCAATTCCTGGCACCAACTAGAAAGCTGAACAGAAAAGGTTCTCACACTGTCAGGATCTTTCAGCCAGTGCTTTAAGAAGAACAGACACAGTGATAAGTACCCGCAGAACACACAGAGCCCACAGTGATTTAAAAAAAAAAAGTGATTTAAAAGTCATTCCTTCAAAAATTTATCCGACTCGTTGGAACTCACCGGCGGTTCACAATAAATAAGCTTCGTTTCATCTCTGGATAATGAAGGATCCTTTAACTTTGAGACTGAAAAATAAATCTAATGACAATAAGTGAATCTCGCTTTTCTTTTTTATTCAGGAATAAATCATGCTTCCTCAAGGCTTCAACCGCTGCTTATTAATTTATTATAATTCTCGTTACAATGAAACAAAACGATTGCGCAGAGAAATAAATGATTCCGATTAACTGTTCGCCAACGATTCAGCGAGCGCATGAGGAAATATGAAATTCTGTTCGAATTGGTGTGTAAAGGAATAATTAGGAGAAGGTTCTTTGTTCTGTTACGAATTTCAGAATTATATGCAATATCTGGATCAAATATGAAATAGGATTTGAGGTTTAAAATGCCCAAAAATGAAGGGAATACAAATGAATCTCTCCTAAGAATGCTGGTGTGAGGCAAGGCTGCAGTTTAGGACCGATTTCAATTATCCATTACTCGAATTTATTGACATTTTAATAAAAATCCCACCATTTTCTCAATGCCTTTTGCTCACTCCACCCCCCCCCCAAAGTACACGCTACAGCCCTGTTCAGACAGAATTATTGTCTTTGTGATAAAATGTTTGCTTTTGGATAAACTTTGGCGTTGAATTTACGCACTCTGAGGACATTTTTATTTGCTGAACCTTTGATTTTTGTGATTGAATTTTCATTTCATAAGCCTGTACGGACAATATTACTAAATACTTTAGGACCTTACAGCGGTATAGTTTAAAGTTTCAGTTTAAAACAGATTGCAGAAAAAGATTTAAGTGCCGAAAATTCAGAAATGTCCATTTGAAGAACTAAGAACTGACTGATCACCAGTTATGACTTTGCTCCAGTTATATAAAAGAAGACATGTTTTTGGACACTGCTCATGTAGTGATGAGTCATTAGATAATTTATCCGTCCAAATACTTCACATGTTTGATACAAAATTGCGAACGGCTATCAGCCAAGCTCGTACGCAGCCCTGCAGATTCTGGCATAGCGTTTCCTCTTTACCCATATGTTAACTTTAACACTTTTTTGTGATGCGTATTTAAGCTTTTATTTCTTTCTTTCTACTATTATTTACAGTACTTTTTTCTTTTCTACAAAGCAACACATGGGATGAAATTTCAGTCCATGTGCAGAGGTATCAACATGATGCAAATGTGTGACTCATGATGCAAATATATGACTCTTATTGTGCCACACTTACTCAGAATCGTGACACATGACATATGGGCCTCTTCGGGAAATGTCATTAATTCTTGACGGAAATCCCCTCAAAATCTTCGTGTGACTCAGTGGTGGTGATATTTGATTTTGGTTGGCCCCTTGAGAAGCAGGTGGGATTCAATTTTCATTCAGGGGGTTTGGGTGATTGAGGAGCTAATAAAACAGGCAGCAATAATGAGAAGAACGAGATGGAAGCGGTGATCTCTGTAAAGCTGGACGCACACTACAGCCGTCCTGTTTCTTGCTTGAATTTACCTTAGCATTTAAAAGTGTCTTTTTCAAGCATTGTTGTACAGAACGACGAGGGATGTTCGAGTCAAACCGGGACTTGGGATGAAATTTCAGGTGAATGCAGGTGTAAAAAAAAAAATTATGCAATTGATATTTAAAGAAGACTTCATGCACAGTTTAGTGATGAGACTCTAAGCTGCAGTAAAACATCTGAGCCCACTGTACTCGAGTGGGATGCATGATCCTTGAAAATCGAAAAAAAAGACAACTTGCGACAAAGAAGAGACATATCTGTCTGTGGGAACCCGGCTGAGAGTTACTGCCATCGCTCAAAGCTATTTCCACATATTTTTGCCATTTAAGGAGTTCCCGGGAGGCCAGTGTTTCAAACGTGAAGCGTGCGAGTCTGATCATAGCTCAGGCATACTGAGAAAACTGTCTTAATAGTGTCCAGACACTAGTGAGACACTGGGATAATAATTGTATCAGTGAAAGAGGGGATTATACTGAGAAATAAAGGGAGTGTTTAACACTTATAACTGTTCTTTTACACTACACAATCAAAAATCCCGCTTTGACTTGAACGCCCCTGTTGATTCAAAACAGCTGCTTGTTAGAAAGCTGAATGTGTCATGAATTTTTCTGAATGTCTCTTCTATAGATGTCTTGAAGAAGAAAAAAAAACGTAGCTAAGATTATGCTCTAATAATGATGTCATAATCTAAGTGAGTCAGCAATTAAACATAATACTGCAAACCTGCATGACGTTAACGTTAATTTATCCGTCATACTTTTTTCTTTTCTTTTTTTTCTTAGAGATTCTGGTTTGACTACGATGATTGTCGGCAGTAATTTCTGTGCTAGTTCATTTCCCTAGCGCTCATTTCTAACATCATTCGTTCTCATTTATTAAGTTACGACCAGCTAGCAATGTGCGAGATGACGAGCGCGATGACACTGGAATTTTGGAAGATGATTCGTTTAATCAGACGTGTACAGACGAGGACACGAGAGACCAAGACAGAGTAAAAGACTAAAGCGCTGCCGCATCGCTGCACTGCACCGTTATCGGCCATGTGGGCGACAGAAGTCAACACAGACCAAGACGTCAATGAAAGAGGCTTGAACTTTTAAGAATTTCATCACAAATGAGGTCAACAATTAGATATTAACTAGAGACTGACATTACAAGTCATTCCGGTTGGATTTTTTCATCTCTCTCTCTCTCTTTGTTCATTTTAGTTTACTGGGTTTTACTGGCATGTCGGCTTTATTGCTGAAGTACTGCCAAAGCAATTACGAGTTGATGGCGTGCATAAAAGGGATTGAATAACACTAGTAATAAAGATAAAATATTCCGAACTGCGATACCTTCACAGCGCTGACTTCCCCTCGTCCCCTATAAAATAACCATAACGTATTTAGCTATACCGCGTACTTCACACTTCACTTACACGTGTTCAGACTCTTTAATAACAAACACGTTTCATTTATAGGATCAGAATCAGACGTTGTGGAATATGAGTCTCTCGATTTCTTTGTCTCTCTCTCAATATGTACAGCATCATATATTACTAGAGTCCGTTCATCTTAATACGTATTAAATGTAAAATAAACACCCTGACATGGACATAATCTTACTGTTATATACTGTAGAATAAGCGTACATACACGGCACGAAGAAAAGAAATATTACAACCGCGTGCTGGAATATAAACCTGTAAGCTACAGGTATTGTCGCTACGGTCAGAGAGTCATGGTGTTAGAGGAAATGAATCAACAGCCCTGTGACCGTGAGAGATATCATGATGTACTGTATCAGGGATTGTAGAGTGTGTTGCGGGAATGCTGAGCGGTCGTGTTACATTTCGTCATCCACTGCACTCTGGAGCAATATCGAGTGAGGGTGGAAGTCATTACTGAGTGTAGTTCAGGTCTCTCTCTCTCTCTTTCTCTCTGTCATGTCTCTCTCTCTCTCTCGCATTGTGCTAGCCATGCATTATGCATTAGCTCCAGTCCTCGGTCCCCTCGTGTGCAGTAAAGATTGAAACAAACAGTTGACCTGGAGCCGTGACGTCTCCGAGCTCTTTACCCGTCCACCCCAAGGCCCTTTTTCACAAGAAGCCTAATTGTTTCTCTATTTGGCTGTGCATGTCTCTCTCTCTCACACACACACACATACAGTATACACATACACACACACACACACATACACACGCATCAGCTTTTCCCAGAGCACACAAACACACCATCTTGCTACTCGATGTCAGGTTGTGTTGTCACGACGCCGTGCTGTGGAACAGATGTTCCAGCAGGAAAGGGCTGATGCAGGGCATGGCACTGCACACTGGCATCGCATACATGCTTAACAACTAATATGCCATGCTGCGAGCTCTTCAGGCCTGCTGATTGTGTAGGCGTGGTTTGTTTGTTTTTGTTTCGTTTTTTTCCCCCAGCTCCGTCTATAGTGGAAGTGCTTGATGTTCTCACACTAGCAAATAGGAGATGATCATTTGCTTTTACTATTTAAATGCCATGTATGGATATAGGGTGCATGTTTTTTGAGTTCCTTACTTAAAACCTAGCTTATGTGGAGTTAGGACGGTTAGCTCACGATGCTAATCAGACAGTGAAACCGAGCACGTAACAGGGAAATCAAACAACCACTTTTCACCCTGATTAGTGCCCTCTTTAATTGGTTTAATGTCGTCTTGGACGGAGATAAATCTCAAAAAGACCAATTCCGAAGTGTCCTTAGAATTTACTAGCCTACAATCTTTCCACACACACCTTTCTGTCCATCTCTCGGTATCTTTTTCACTCTTCCGCACTGATAAACACTCACATCGATTATGGCTATCTGGTTTTAATTAGTTTTCTGTCCATGCCCTTGACTGGGATTCGATGGAGCTGATCAAAAGTAGGGAAAAAATGTGTTGGGGTCAATAACAGTCTCATGAGAAAAACAAGATTCATCTGTCCTCCACAAGCTTTGCGCCATTTACCCGGCTGCATGTCGCAAGACTCTTAATATAAATTCCTGGTCACAGTGGTGGCTCAGGTGGTTGATGCTCTGGGTTGCTGATTGGAGGGTTGGATGTTCGATCCCTGCAAAATCACTTTGCTTTTCCTGGTCCCAAATCCTGGAGGGTTGGGCTAGCAACCCAGCCATGTATAAACCACCATTGCTAGAGCGCTCAAAAAATAATAAAGAATAAAAATAGCTGGAACATGGTGCACCAGTTGATGGCCCTCATCTTAACCATCCATCCATTCACTCCTACGTAGGGTCACGGGACTGAAGCCTATTCCAAGGAACGCCAAAGCATTTCTACTGACTGTCTTCTGACTGTTGGAGGAACCCGAAGAAACCCACCAAAAATGGTGAGAACATGCAAACTCCAGACACACATCGACCCGAGGCGGTTTAGAACTCCAGACTATGGAGGTGTGAGGCAACACTGCTTATCACTTTGCAGCCTCTGTCTTACCAATTACCACATAATTTAGACATGAATTCTGTTACTACAAAAAAAGGCTTTCATTTACAGTGATTAACAATTGAATTGAAAAAAAAAAAAAAACAATTAAAGGTTTGAAAAGAGTTGTTTGATTTTAAGCTGTCTGTAAAGTAATCTTTCAGTATGTATGCTTGGGTTTGATTTGTTTTGCAGGACTGGTAAAGCTTGTAACATCCTGTGTCTGAATACGGTTTGTAGTAAAATATTGTGCTTGCCTTCTTAGACGCTTCTTAGTGGCACTTGTTCAATAAAAGAAAAGGAAAATCGAACGCTGATCAACAAGCCAGATCTTCGACGGCTGAGGCACGACTTTCCGGGTCCAAGTCACTGTCCGTTTCAGTTTTTATATCTGCATCTGTTCCTGGTTCAATCTTAGTTGAGAATCATCCAAAGCTGGCCTTCACATGAAATTATGGTCCTCAAGGTCCAACAGTAGATCAATGAAATTAGTTTTCTCATCAAATTTGGAGTTTACCTACAGTAGATGCCTTGATTAGGAAACGATCCCTCCAACAGCTGATTTATCTTTGGAAATATCTCGCAAGGATTAAACAAGTACTTTTAGCTTCCTTCAGCTTTGACTGACTCGATATATCCTCGTTTCCCAGCATAGTGCGGAGAGGCAGGAGACTGGGAATCCATCGCGATCCATTTCCCAGCACAAAGTAACAACCCTCACCTCTTACTATTCAGCAATCATCTTTACGCACAGCGAAGCTGTTTACAACAGACGAGGGGTCAGAACTATCACATTACACTGATGATCTGCTTCACTACACTGCTATCATAATGAACGGGAATGATGTGTCCATGTTCACAAGGTCATTTTGGGCGGGAAGTACCCGCATAAATATTTATCCATGATGAGAGCTAGACATCAAAAGGGACTAATGCTCGGCTCGCTCTGCAGCCATCAGGGCCATTATCTCTTCGCTTTAGTGAGCAAGAGGGCATGATGGGTAATGAATACTGCATGTACATCATCTCAGTGGTGGATCCAAATCAGCGCTGGATGTTTACCACCGAGGCCTGGCTGCACAGAGATCAGCGACTGTAATGTTTATACACGCCGAGTGCCATATCGACCATGCTAGTGTTTCCAATGGTCGTTGCGCTCAGCCGTACACAGCGCAGCGTGTGGCTTAAGTTCAAAAAGTTACATCTGGATCGAGGTGGGAGAAGTGTTTTAAAAGTCGAGTCCTGTATCTATGAAAATAAGGCAAGATATTCCGTCTGGAGGCAAGACAAGGCTAAGCTACTGTAGGGAAACTAAACACAACTGTAAGCTACTCATGATATGAACAACATAACTCAAATTTTTAATCATACTGTAGGTAGACTGTTGATTTGGGGGCAGTGGTGGCTCAGTCGGTTAAGGCTGTGGGTTACTGATCAGAAGGTCGGGGGTTCGAACCCCAGCATCGCCAAGTTGCCACTGTTGAGCCCTTGAGCAAGGCCCTTAACCCTATCTGCTCCAGGGGCGCTGCTCCGTAAGCTGGCTGACCCTGCACTCTGACCCCAGTTTCCTAATTGGGATATGTGAAAAATTGAGCAATTTCCCTCTGGGATTAATATAGTTCTATAAAATAAAAAAAAAAAAATAAAAATTTGATTAGACTTTTGCACATGATTTGATTCAATAGCACAAAATCTTATGGTCTGGTTTGTTTCAATGTTTTATATTCAACATACACTATATTGTTTTATTTATATACATTCTCACGTTTCAAAGACGTTTTCATGTTTTCTTTTTTGATGTGACAATGACGATTGTCAAAGCGCTATACAAACACCGAATCTCTGTTTAACTTGTGTTGATGGCTGTTTAAATGTCGTGTCTTGTACAAAGCAATACATTTTTATTCTGCCATTTCCTTTCCTGCCTTTTCTCCATCTTGTGCTCTACACTCCATTCCAGTAGGTGGCAGTATTGCACAGTACCACACATAAACTCAAAGGAACAAGAAAAAGAAAAAGCAATAATCTAGTAAAATGAGAGTATTTTGCAAGTAATCTACAGTTGCGGTTTGTATTTTCTGTAAAAGATGTGGTATATTTTCAAGGACTTTGTCAATTTTCGAGACTTTAACGTTTGTAAGTTTACTTAAATAATTTTAAAAAGCATGAATCGAAAAACTGACCTATTGATTGAATGAATCAATCTGACCGCTAAATCGGTGCGCTCAAACACAGAAAGTGGGCTGAACAACAAAGGAGGAAGATAAAAAACGTGAGATGTTGCAATCTTGTTGTCGGGACGGGAACTGTCCCTGGTGGACGTGACACTGTGAGACACTGTGAGACACTGTGTTTAATACTCCAACATCAGGCAAGAAAATTTAGCTGTAACTGACATCAATCCAGCTCTGGGAAATTCCATGCTGGTGTCTACACTCCCACTACGATTTCCAAATCAAACCTTCTAAGTTCAAACGTGTGAAAACGCTGCATTGTCTCAATGCGACGCATTACATCTTTGTTCTGAACAGCTCAAAACGTTCTGACGGCCACCTTATTTCATTCAGGACGCAGCTGTATAAGTAGGCAGGATTTCTGGGGCGTCATTTGCATGCCCTAGATAAGGCCTGTCCCCTTCATTTACATTTACATTTAGTCTTCTGGTAGTAGACGCTGTTATCAGAACAAGTTACAAAATGCCAAAACAGCCGAAGGTGCAGTAACACAAAGTATCTAACAGTTATTTATGACCTGAACCACTGCTTTCTACAGGCTTCTCAGGCACGTCCTCTGCACCAACAGCAACAACAACAACAACAACAAAACAAGTTCAAAGCTATTATATAAAGTACTGATACATAAAAATCTTCAGGAAAACAAAAGTAATGCAATGAAAAATCAATATTAATGTGAGCAATTAACTTCGGACATTACGCCTCCACACCGGCAGAGATCTCCGTCCCCTGAATTCGAGATGAATCCCTTCTTATTGAATGCAAAGCACGACCTCGTTGGGAAGCCCAGCCAGGCTGTGTTGAGAGTCTTGCACCGACTTAAATACTCTTTGCAGATTTTGCCTTAGTTTGGATATTAGTGTCTCCCAGGCTAATACGAGTTGACATTGAGATCTGGATTGTGTTCTCAATTTTATGAATAAACGTCCTGCACACACTGCACGTACTCACCCCCCATCTCCCAAGTCCAGGTCATTAAAAATTGATAGATTTTGTCTGACGTAGTTTGAGACACAGGGCTTTTCAGACTGAAGGTGATAGCTCATTTCAACAGAAGTGAAGACACCGAAGCGGTGAGATCTTGCCTAACGAGCATGCTTAAACGTTATAGGAGTAACACGTCAGGTGAAACTCAGGGACGCATAAAGGCCATTCTCTAAGTTTTCCAAGTTACTTTTGGCCAAATTGAAGGCAGACTCTCATATACCTCTCGTATAATGTGGATCTATTCATTGGAAGAGAGCTTCGTGAAAAGTTCACAACTGTCATTCTTACTGCTTTTATTAAAGAACCTGCTCCATACGAACCATTTCCTTTCTGTTTTGAATTAAGTGTGGAGGCTCAGGAAAACACTTACTGTAACGCTCGAATTCCACAACAGATCATACTTCAAATGATCCGAAAGGCAGCATACATCATGTGCTAGCCAGTTCCCTACTGTAGCTACTCAGCTAGAAGGTTCATCCGGATGATCTGCTATTAAACAAATTTTATGGCTTTTGGAGTCGTTAAAAAATAGAGATTGTTTGGACTCGTTGATCTCACTGGACATCTAGAAATATGACGGAACAAAAAATGCTAATATACTGTAGAACTACCTTAAGCTCACGTTTAAACTTTAAGCAGTGCTGTTTTTTGTATTATTCTGTATAACTGCACTGATTGACAGCAGGGGGCAAAACATACAAATCCTTTCCTTGAGCAAAAGTAGCAAGTACAACATTACTTATGTAAAAGTAGAAATCCTCAAATTACATTTATATTAGAGTAAAAGTACAAAAATCTAAAAATTTACTGACGTATAAAATGTATTCGCACTAGTGATGGGAAATTCGGTTCTTTGAGTCTCGCTCAGCAAAAGGAACGAATCTTTTTTCGAGTCATTTCGGTCATTTTAACAAAATGTAATTAAAATGTTCAGTGTTACTTTCCTAACGTCTACTACTTACTGTACGCAAACGTTATTTACCTGGGTCTTTAGTCTACGGTTAGCACACCTCACTCACCTCTCCCAAGGAAAAACTATTATTATACCAGCAAACTAGTAATTGTAGAAATTGTAGTACTAGATAATGACGAAGGACAAATAAAAAAATCGCGAGGTGAATGAATCGGTTCTGCTTTGTTCAAGCTCATGCTGCTGTCACGTGGTAAACTAACGACGCCGAAAACCCGAAGACTCGAAACAGATGAACTGATCCCTATACCTTTGATATTCCGCGCGAGCGACTGAATGAATCGTTCTTCCCGAGTCACACTTAAGATCCGTTCAAAATTACGACCCATCACAAATTCGCACACATTAGCCTTTTAAACCATAGTAAAAGAGTGTCTTTCTCTCTCTCTTGCGCTCCGTCTCCTTCCAAAATGTCAGGTTTTTTCTCTGTCATGTGAAACCAGCTCCGCTACTGTTTTTAAACACCTGCTACATGACTGAGTGTTTTACGAAGGGAAGGAAAAAACATGTGATTCCGTGTAATCGTAATCGTCAGCAGTTGGCAATATTTGTGCCTCAAATCCTACACACTGTGGTTTAGTAACGCGGCGCCATGCACAAACGTACTGAAGTAGAACGTATACAGTAGATATTTGTTGCGCGATGTAGTGGAACAAAAGTAAAAAATATACACTAAGACAGCTACAAGCAAAGTACAGATAATTTAAGTATGTACTCAAGCATGACTGATGATGCAGTCAGGACATACAGTAGCAGCTTCTGTTATTCAAAGGTCTATGGGTAGAGGATCTTCATCATCTAATCTGACACAGAGAAAATGTTATGGTGCAGAATCTGTCCGGTAAGTATAAATATTACATGACTGTTGGAATCACGTTGTCTAAATACTGGTACATCTAAACAGACTCTTTTCGAGAAGACCGTTCTGCAAAGCTCAGAGTCCATGAACAGGCGTCCAGACATTTGCATGCTTGCTGTCAGAGAGTCTGGATCATTCATCAAAGCTGATGTTCTCGCAGTACTTCAAGGCTGTCAGGACATTGCAATACTTTTGCCCTTGGTCTGATGGGCTCTTCTCCAACGTACGGCCTGTCCATACCTGGAAGCGCTACAGGATTTTGCCATTTAAATGCATGAGCTTTCGTGTTGGTGGGGCATTAAAAAAGATGAAAAGAAGAGCCTCTTTTTCAACGTGTTTTTCGTCCTGGTCGGCCCGAGGAGAAAACAGAATGCTAGATTATTTCTATCATTAAAACATCAAGGGGTTCTACAGGAGTACTGGCTTCAAAGGACGCCGACAATTCCGGTAGCGTTAGCGGAGCAGGAAGTGAGGGCCAGCGGTTTGATGAGAGCGATGTTCTCCTCGTCGCAGCAGGTACAGCGGGTACTAATGATGCAATCCAGAGGATGAATGCTTAAACCAGGCAAGACTGCAGGTGACACCATCAATCCAGAGTGCTGGATTAACACTTTTCTTAGCTCTGATTGCACTTTCTCTTTTTTATCTCTCTCTCTCTTTTTCTCTTTCAATGGGACCGATGCCATTGCGTCTGTCGTGGGATGGCGGTAAAGGTCAAGACGATTTGGTCTTTACCTTTACTTCACATTTGGCCACAAAGACACCCAGACATACACACACACACACACACACACAGTTCTTCACGCTTCCCTGTTAAATATCAGCACATTGTGCTTTGGGGATAAATACAGAAGCCATAAATATTTAATAACCCGCTGTGTGGCTTCATGAAAGGCCTTCACAGTCTGATAGAGTGAGAGCGAGGGAGGGAGGCAGGGAGAAAGCAAGAGAAGAAGAGACAGACTAATTGCATCTTGCTGTGTTTCAGAAACCGGTAACGAGGCAAAGCCGTGGATTGTGTCCGTCCCACCGCCACGTTACTGTACGACCTCTCGCGTGCACGCTCTGCATATTTCCAAATCTAATACGGGACGGTAGAAATCACGAACATTATACAGAAATCTCGCCCAACACCCGCAGGCCCAAAGATGCAAAGGTCGCACTCAGACGCTTGCATAATGCGGTTATAATGAAACGGAAATGCACTCGTCAGGGGTAAAAACGTCTCTGTGGGTCTGAAAACAATGAGGCTAAACGTGGCAGGATTTTAAACGCCTGCAATCAGTTACTTCGTGGTCTTTTGAGACGTCAAAACACACCGCAATCCGTCATGAATAGGTTGCAATTTGCAGAGGGGAAAAAAAGGTTGAACGATTCAGGCGGCGAAAGCACCTTATTAATATCGGCTCGGCGTCTAATGCCGCTCTTCTGTAATCACAGAGAAGGACTGACATGTTCCGGATCACATGTAATTACAGGAATATTCTTCCTGCTTCCACACTGTAGTCAGGAAAATATGAGTGAGTGATAGCAGAAACTGTGAACCTGATGATTATTTTAATGGCACCATTACATCCTTTTTACTGGTTGTGCTCATAAGACCAGTAGGAGACGACTGAAATGACGACAGGTCAGAATGTTTTAAAATAGCAGATTTTCCAAACACGTTATTGTTTCAAATTATGGCTGTCGCGTTAACGCACGTGATTAATCTACAGATTTTAACTCATTACTATTTTTTACGCAAATTTATCACTTGAACAAGTTTGACCCTAATGGCTTCCCATAGTCGCATGCGGCTACCTAATAATAATAAGACGACTGAGGAAACATCACCAGGCGTGCTGAACGGCAAGTTTCATTATAAAAAGCTTTTAGAAGATGGTTGAGTTAAAACCAAAGTCTTACATGGACAATATTATATGGATTTATTAAATGTAAGATGTGGGTGTGGTGGCTCAGGCGGCTAAGGCTCTAGGATGTGGATTTTTTCGGATTCGTGTTCGAGCCCCGCTGTTGGTTAGTTGCCACGCCCCCACTACCCAGCAAGACTTTAATTTAGCATTTGTTTAATTTTTGAGATATTATAAAACTGCATCATCTGTTTCCTCTATAACCCATTTGTCATGCATTTGTTTATTCCAACTTTCGCTTTCCGTACACCAAAGACATGCAGGTTACTGTAGGCTCATTGGCGTTTCCAAATCATGCCCTGTGATGGACTGGCTCCCCATCCTGCCCAGTGCCCCGTGTCCACTGGGACAGGCTCCTTCCCCTTGAGACCCTGTACAGGATGAACGCTATAGAGAACGAGAGAGAGAGTGACTGTTTTAATCCCTCCAGGTTCTACGTCGGTTTCTAATGTTGGTCACGTGATTAAATTACGCAGCTCGGTTATAAATGAACAGCATCACATTCCTAGCCATCATGTTCGAGCAATTCTTGCAAACTTTTCTTCCGAGAGAGATAGATATGCACAATTTTACAACACACACTTGAAAGATCTTTCTCTATGACACTCCTGTGATTAATCCGAACTCCAAGAAACCACTTAGCTTTGATTGGTCTCTCTTTTCACAGCGTGCGATTTTTAGATGCTTTCTGAGCACGATCATTTACACCGTGAAGAGTAGGAACGCTCAATTTGGATGCAGCAGACACATTTTTTTTCTTTTCTTTTTTTTTTTCAGAACTCTGGAATGAGATAGAGTGTGCGGGTCACAGGGGTCATAATGAGTGTATTAATTATGCAACTTTAATTACTTTGGGATGAGAAACGATCACCTGTGTGCAACATGTATGCAGGGAGAAGATAATAGAGAATGTATTAAAACTAAGGGGAAGTGTGTTTGAATAAAATGGTGTACAGAGTCATGTAGCAAATTGTTTAGCAAAAGAACGCTATAAGGCACAAGGATTTGTCAATGATAGTGAGGAAATAATTCATGTTTTAAGTCATGGTACAGTACATAAAGACCATTGCTGAGAGAGTAGTACAGTACAGTAAGTCACCTACATACGAACGAGTTCCATTGAGAAAGCCTGTTCGTAAGTCCAATTTGTTCTTAAGTCCAAGAAACATTGTCTAGGTACTAGGATACTAACACAATTGACTATACGCTGTATAAAACTAACATGTTTCATAATCTTGTCCTTTTGAGTAGTTAATGCTGAACAATTCATGTTACTCTTGCTTCCATGACATCCTGAGATGCACTAACCTCCATGACTGAACACGCGTGAACACATGCTCGTATCTTTAAAAGTTTGTAACTTCGAATGTTCGTATGTAGGGGACTTACTTACAGCTTGATATATCATGATATGGCTCTGAGGAACAGCATCCATACCAGACTTACATCATTTGGCAGACGATTTTATCCAATTTTATCTGATCATAATGTTAAATGAGAGCAAGGATGTTTTGCTACTTCTGGGTACACTATATAGTCAAAAGTATTTGAACACCTGACCATCCCACCTCCGCAAATAAACTGGAAGCAACACTTGCATGGGATGTCTTTTTGAGCTATGGCTTTGCAAATTTTAATTTGGAGGAACTAAGCAGCTGAAATCTGTTCCAATAAGACAACATGCAGAAAGCCAGCTTCATGAAGACAGTTGGAGTGGAAAAACTTGAGTGCTGAGTGAATTAGACCTGTTACCTCCAACCGAGAACACAAATCCCCACAGCCATGCTCCAAAATCTATCAGCAAGTTTTCCCAGAAGAGAAGAGCACATTATGAAATAAATCGAGAACGAGATGTTCCTCCAGGATGTTCTAGTGATTGGTCAGGTGTCTACATACCTTTGGCCATTTCATGTACTGAACCTCAGTGGACTAATATATACATAGTGACCAACAATATACTGTATATCGAGAATTCTGATCTGAAAGGTATCAAAACTTTACTTCTGGACAAAGAAGAACTCTAAACCTGGTAATGTAGAAAATCTGAAGCTAAGCGTACAGTAGCTTGGGTGTGTTAAAGGGCTACAAGGCTCTCCTCCATGTTCTCATCAAAGATACAGTCATAGGACAGGCTGTGTCTTGAAGACCTCATGATATCCAGCTGTCAGTGGTTCAAGTAACAACTTAAATAACAAGTTAACTGGCGATGTCACCTGCGTCTGGCCCTAGTGGCTATGCAGATGGAGATCATTAGATCATGTGAGCGATGACCAAATCAGGTATTTATAAACTTGTGATGGTTAAAAGAAATCGCAATACAAATCGTATCAGCATTTAAGTATCATGATGATATTATATCGGCTCGTCCCTGTACTGTACTGTACTGCAAATATACATTTTCCTGGAGTATCTTTCTGGTTCCTGGAATGCTACAAAGATGGAAATTCAAATATGAAACACATTACTTGGGGCGATTTCTCATTTTCCATCCATCCACCCATCTAGGACCCTCTGTAGTCCAACTAGAGACGTGGAGGCCAATGGTGAACATCGTGTTTATTATTACTCATTATATAGAAATGAAAACATACTGTGGTTTCGAATGCAGAGCCTACTGTGATGTCACACAAATACTGTATGAGTGATGACCTCATTGCTTACTCACAAATGAGTTTTCAATCCGTTGATGATGGAGCTGATCATTGAGGGTTCTGAGGAACACTGAGACAGAAAATATTAACCATCAAACCTGGTTGGTGTATTTAGCAAGATTTGAATCTGATAATAACGAAAGTAAATGTTGAGGACATGGTACAAATCATAAAACCTCCCCGTGACCTCATTATAACCTTGTAATACCAAATAAATCCAATTTTAATTAAGATTTTAACACAATTTTTGCATTTCTTTTTTTCCATGCCTACTTCACTGCTAAGCTCATACCTCATACTCATGGCCAAAAAAAAGAAAAGAAAAAGATAACTAACTCCATTAAACAAAATTAATTACTTAGAATTTCAATCACTAAAGATATTTCTTCACCCATAACCTGGCATGTCTTCTCGTCCAATCCTGTTCCATCATTTCCATGGGAATTATTTTTAACCCGATGCTGCTGCTTGATGAGGCCAGTCGCACCCTCAGATTAGATCTGATTACAGCATCACAGGAAGAATACACACATTGCCATAAGGCAGAACAGTGGGTGAGCTAGACACCCTCCAGCGTGCTAGGCAGTGACTTTGAGGCGTGGAAGAAAACACGTCGAGCTGTACTCGATGGGTTTAAAACCAGGAGAAAAAAAAAAAGAGCCTGTGGAGAACCCATACGGTGCTGGCAAAAATCTGTAACGTTGGCCTGTGGGAGAAAAAAAACAAAAAAAAAAAAACAGACTTGAGGTTTTCCTTGCTGAGATCACAGCGATTCCGACATTAAGACAACCGCTGCCTCGAAATGAAAGAAATACAGCTGAGAGTGTGTTCTCTGTGGAACAGAAATCACACAAGTCGATAACTTGGTGGTATCTCATATTCCTCTAAACCTAACTGGCTTCCTGGTATGGCAGAAACCTTTGTGGAGCTGCTTTAACGGTGACGTGATGCTTTCAATAAGCTGCGTGTGTGTGGTCCATGAACCTGGTGGAAGATCTCCCCTTTTATTCACTTTCCACAATAAAGAAACGGCACAGCAAGAGAATAACTCACTATTCGTTTGTGGTACAAGATGAAAACCGCTCACACGCCCTCTCTTCCATCAAGCACGTATTTTTCTTTCTTTAAAAAAAGCCAAAAAAACATTGCCAAACATTGGTTTATTGGGTAGATGGTGGAAATTTGCAAGTGCAACAGAATTGCTTTTAATTGAGCAAAGATGTATGGTTTGGGGGAACAAAGTGATATACGATACAAGACTAAAAGGCTAATGAACACATTCCTGCTTACGAAATGATACCGGTCACTTTTTTAGCCTCTCCAGAGATAGCAGGCATAAATCACGTCAGCGCTTTGCCAAAAACATTTCAACCTGCCCCGGAACCCAAGAAGAAAAACAATGCATACAGCACCAAGGACAAAATCCTGCAAAGAAAACGTCTACTGCAACAGCATTAAAAAAACAACGGATCAGAATGGATTGAACAAATATCTAAACAAACCTATGAAACTTTAAGACCTCATTTTGAAACACTCTTCATACGCGGGGAGAATATGCGATACCCAAAGAAAGCTTCCGTAAATTTGTAATTATCCCACAATTTCTTTGTTTCTTTTGTGTCTAAGCATGCCTATTATTTCTTTATTACATTATTTATATGATAACAACAACAAAAAAAAAATCAGCCTCAAAGCATGTTGAAAACTTGGGCTAATCAACGTGAAATGAATGCGAGAAATGAATCAAGCTGAGAGCGTTTAAAAACAATCCACGCGGACTGTTAAAGCGATCGCGCCGACTCTATGGATTTAAGGGGCAGCACAAATTGTTCTTATAGATCCTTTCTGCTCTTTAGCAGTATCGGCATCAGTGAAAGAGACAGCCTATTAGCGGGTTTGTTAAAGGGCAGATGTGTGAGATAGTAGAGCAGACACATTATTAGCTCAGTGCAACAGACTCAAAACAGAGAATAAAGCTGCAGATTACTTTTATATTTATAAATGGGGTGATGTTCTAGAGATGGCGGTGTGTGTGGATCGATCCAGTTATGTATCATGATTGTTACAGTATGTCATGTGCACCATCAATTATGTTTACTTTTTGAATTATATATAGTTGTGTTTGAGGTGCTAAAATGTCACACAACAAAAATCTTATCGGGAGTTTTTATCATTAAAGAATTGCAATCCAAATCAAATCAGCACTTAGGTATCGTGATAATATTGTATCGGCTGGTTCATGATTATTCCCGTCCCTATACTCTACAGCAAACATACATATTCCTGGAGGATCTTTCTGCATCCTGAAGTGCTTCCATACTGTAAAGATGGAACTTCAAATGGGAAACATATTACTTTGGGCTGTTACTCATCAGAAAATGACGGTTGTGATGGATTTGGATGAAAATAGTTGCATTACTCAACGTTCCAACTCCCTTTGTATGCAAAAAAGCAAATCCGTGAGTCCAAAGCAGTCCATGTGCCCAAATGTGTAGTTCCTTGAATATTCACTGGAGATAGATGTTCCGCGAACACCAAAAGCGAGATAGATGTTAAAATGCATAATTTCACACCAGAAAAAACAAAGGTTTTTTTTTTTTTTGGTAAGTCATCAGTTAAAATTACATTAAGCCATAAAATTTTGCAGAATTAGGGATGTGGCCAATTATATTGCCAGTTGCATTATAGGTGTTGCGGTTTAACTTACAGTACCATAAGAAATGTAAGAGTTGACAAGGGACGACGTGTAAATGTAAATGTAAATGTGTAGGGTGTGGACGATGATGGTAAATACCATAGCATTATATCACGCCATTTTTTGCAAAGCTAAAGCTAAGCTCGCTAGCTTGTGGGTAGTAACTGAGTTAGTAAGACGGGTTCGATCCAACAGCCAGGCTCTGTTCATCCCCCTCCTCCCCCCCCCGCCCTCCATTTGCCAATTTATAGATTAATCAGGGTTTAGGCGGAGTCATGTCCTGCCAAGATGGCGATGATCAGAGTTCCCACATTTGAGCTTCAAAACCTCTTCAGAAAACCTGTGGATGATGTCACGGAGAGTCTATTTCTTTTTATACAGCTTACAGTCTAAACATGGATTAACTTTAACCTTTATTTCCCATGCTCTAGCCTTGTTAAGAGACCGAATTTGAAACCACTTATCATCTGTAAGAAGCCTTGACGATGACTTTTTCCTACAAATGCTACATTTTGATTGCATAAAGGTCGAGGTTAAGGACAGAGTGGATAATAATCTCAATCAGCGTTGCCTTCTAGCACTAGGATAAATTATAACACCAAATAATGAAATAAACAAATGCTAGAATGCAAATCCCCCAAACAAATGATAAATATTTGTTGTATTGTGCCCAGTGCAAACAATTTAATCCTTCTATCATCGTTGATAACACTTATTTGCACATTGTCACAAATCACACCTGAAGACTGACACTGATCTTATTTATATAATGCATAGTACAAAATAAAAAATAAAAGCACTACTCTGTGATCAGATCACGCCATGACCCCGTCACAGACATATTTAAATCTCTGCCTGTTTGACAGGTTGGAGGACAGACTCCTCGTTGTCTACAAGGTGAGTCCTTGCCCGAGGTGGTTGGCTTTAAGGTACTTAGACCACAGTAGTGTGATGCCAAGTGCCTCTGAGCTGTCAGCAAACTGACAGGTTGTCAATCCCAAATCCCATGCCCGTGATCTGAGCTCACCTTGTACGATGAGGTAAACCTGGGAGGTCTTGGACTGCTGCTTGGTCTGGATCGAGCAGGTGTAGGGCCCTTCATCGTATACATCCACCTTCTGAATGCGCAGGCTGTACTCAAGCTGACCCTTCGTCACCAGGTCCACACGGGGGTCCAGGGACCACTTGTCCTCGCTGGCGAAGATGATGTTGGAACGGTTAAGCCAGGCCACTTTGGACACCTTGTCATCTACATAACACCTGGACAGAGAGAGAGAGAGAGAGAGAGAGAGAGAGAGACATGGGATTTTTCTGTCAGGAAGTGAATATGATGCGGCATTACACTGTCAGAATCAGATCAATCCCTTTGCAGGAACGAAGGAACTCGTATATACTACATGATATTTTCTTGACATTAACTGTTTCGTTAACCATAATCTACTGCAATGAGTGGTAAAGCAATTTACACACCTGATGTGCAATCGATGAGCATTGACAGGTAGGTGAAATTAAATATTAAATAATATAAAGTTGCTGTACATGACACAAATGTCACTTTCAGAACAAACTCACATGAGGTAGACAAGTAAGTAGCTAACAAGACATATTTTCAGCTCCGCAGGATCTTTGTGTTCCTGCAAAGATAAACCTGACAGGGAAAAAAAAGGAAACAGACAGAGGAAGAAGGAGAGTGTAGACCCTCACAATATATCAGGAAGAACAATTTTTGTTCGAGAAATTTAGATGATCTCTGAAGATTATTACATGCTGCTTGAAGGCAGAAATCCAATCAAATGAACCCGAGCTTCATCACTTTTGTGGCTCGCCACATACCAGATGCTGTAAATGTTTTGAGCCCTGTCCATCTTTCTCTCTTTCTTTCCCTCTCTCTCTTCACCCTCCATTGCTCTGAATGCCATTCTCCCTTCACTTTACTGCTGACTAACGAGGGCTTTTCACCAGGGCCTGTCTGCTCGATCGACATTAGCTCTAAACAACAGCTAACCAATCTTTCTCTCTCTGTCTGACAGCTAGCTTGGTGCGGTGACGGATGTGTGCACTGGATGCCCGAGGCCTTGCCTGGGGGAAGGAGAGAGAGCGAGAGGCAGAAAGGGAGACAGAGAGAGCAGAGAAAGAGACATTAGGTAGCGAGAGAATATAAAGAAGAGAAACAGAGCAAGAGAGCTAGAGACAGGGACAGGGAAAGACAGATGGAGAGACCGGGAGGTGGACTTATGAGAGGGGGAGGAAAATAGAAAATGCACTAATGAGTAAAAGTAGACGAAGAAGACAAAGAAAGAAGTGATTGCTGCCTGAGAGAAAGGGTCAATGGAAGTTAACATTTCATGAGTTTGAACCCCAGAGGTATTGCCCCCATCTTGTTCAAGTTGCTTTACTGACTGAGAGAATAACAGCCTTCCAGAGTTCAGCCACTAACTTGACTGATTCAAGCCAAGCTCCACACCTACTCCTGACAAAAACTGTGCCAAACCCAGCCAGTACCACCCCAATCTGCCAATTGCCTGTTCCACCTGTGCCAACCCACCCCTCCAAACCTAACCAGAATCTCCCCAATCTGCCCACTGGCTGGCTTAAATCTGTCCGAGCAAATCCTTTCAAACCTACAGTATATAATATACTACCATCACAATCCACTCGCTAAATCTGTCCGAGCAAATCCTTTTAAACCTATATAATATGCTACCACCACAATCTGCTCGCTGCCCAATGTGCTCCAAAAATGGCAGCCTGGGCTCTAATCCCAGCCAACTTTAAACCTGCCCTTCTCTAAACCCAGCTGTTACCACAACAATCTGCCCATTACTTGTTCCAAACTCAGTCACTACTGTACCACTCCAATCTGCCAGCCCCTGCTGCAAACCTGGCCACCTACCCATGCAAACCCAGCTACTAACACCACAAACATCCCAGTTCCTGCGCTAAACCTGCCCAATCATTTCTCCAATCCTAACCACTAGCTTTCCAGTCTGACCAGTCACTGCTACATACTTGATCTGATAGTCCATGCTGCAAACCTGGCCACCTATCCCTTCAAACCCCGCTGGTACCAACACAATCTGGTTATTGTCTTCTCAAATACTGCCCACCCACTGATGCAAACCATGTACTCCAGTATTTCTAACACAGTTGATTTCCTTTGAACCACCTAAACTAGTAATTCCCCCCCTTGAAGAACTGTCTGCTTTGGACATTTTGGTGTTTTCCCTGACCTGCCACACGGATGTTAATTCATAAAAGGCTTCATATTCGGTAAATTAGCTGTGCTGGGATGTGCTTTCACATTAAGGCCCATTTTGAGAACCAGACTGCAACGTCTGGTTCATTTTGTTCAGTAAGAATATCATTGTTCCGTGTTCCCAAAAAGAGGAACAAAACAGCGTACTTGGGCATGGATCAGATATGGAAGGCTAGTCGTACCCGAGATCGGAAGTAGATCGCTGTTGATATATTTCCTAAAAATATCAATAATAATCTTAGGCATTTACATTCAACTTCCTTGTACTCGTCTTGTGTTTAATGGCCACTCACAAACCAAGTGGGTGCATGATGCCCCTGCTGTATCGGAGGGTGGAAATATGCACTGCAATATGCCTGATGGCAAGTGAGGGGAGTGGGAGAAACTGTTCCTGAGCACGGTACAAATCAAATCATGCATAATGTAAAAAATTCCCTTAAATGTACAGGCCAGGGGGTCCTGCAGGGCCAGGGTTGAGAACCCTGAAGTAATAATCAGAATCAAAATACACCAGAAGTAATACATATATGGCTCTGAGTGCTTTGAAATAACTGGATTAACACTAAAAAGGCTTATAATGATGAACCCGAAAACCAGTGAGAACAGAGGACATTGGGATGTAAAAAGAAAACTTATCTGGAAGTTGAGTCATGTCAACTGGAGTTCTTTCTTGTTAGGTAGAAACATTTCAGAGTGAAGAAGCTACAGTACTTGGATGAGTGGTTAAACATTTCCGCCTAACAAGAAAGAAGTCCAGTTGACATGACTCGACTCCCAGCTAACCTCACTTGGATGACTGAGGATCTTCACAGACACAAACTAAACCTACTGTAGGTTGTGACAAATAAAGCCTTTATTTTTTTGTTTTTTATCTGCTTCTATCGCCTTAAACCTGGACGCTCCAAATCCAGCCACTTTCCCCCCGAGCCTGCTCCAAATTTGTCCACAGATCCAGAACCTGTTAGGGTCAAAAAGGCACACCCCTCCCTCCTCTCTGTGAAGTCAACACACAGACCTGGCTCGTCACCGAAGGCACGGAGAGACGGAGGCAGCAGCTTTCCTCTTACTGCTTTCTTGGCACCGTTCCTGAGCTGGCACTAATAAGGGAGTATCTCAGATAAGGATGCCTCTCCCAAGGCTGTGCTTCGAGAGATGAGCTGTACGCTCCTCAAAGAAAAACTTGTGGAACATGAGCACGGGGATTGCACTACTGTTAGCTCTAATCAGTTACACACAAGTTCATAGTTCTGGAAATTATTTTATTGTAGAGAAAGGACTATCAAATTTACAAACTCCTCCGAGACGCCGAACTGCACAGCTAGACACTCCAATGTTCATTACGTTGACATTGTATTTATTGGCTGTATTTATCACCAGTGACGCAGGTTACTAGCAGGACATCCTGGAAGAGAATCATATAACAATTCACACACCGCATAAGCATGGCAAGACTGCTGCTCCAGTCCATTTTGCACATTAGTACATCATTACAAAAATCTAATAAAAAATGTGTGTGTGTGTGTGTGTTGGGGGAGATCAGAGTCAGTGCATGGATGCCTAATCATCTTCCTGGAAGCAGAGTAAAACAAATCCAACATGGCATCCTCTAAGCTGCCACTGCTGCTGCTATTCCTCTGTGGGAAATGTTTAAAAAATGCCCAAGCCTGCACAATTTACAAAAATTATGGACACATGCGCTAATGTTCCAGACGTTAATAGTCCTAAGGCACGGCCAGAGACGGTTAGTGAATTATGCCTACAGACTGGAGGGAAGGGGACTGCTGGAGATTCAGAAGAACAGATTATGTTCTTCTCATGATGCATCACCACCCAAAGAAATCATAATTATAATCACAGTCCTGCTGCTGTCGAGTTGACATGGGGAAGAGTGTTTGGTCTCTAGTGAAAAATGTGATAAGTCTAAATGGATAGTAGTAACAACAACAAAAAAACCTTTTAACCTAACTTTCAAATTTGTACAAAATTTGCCCAGAAATAAACCCAAAAATGGTTTGCCCAAAAATGGTAACCAGTTCGCTAGCACTTCCAGCTGTTCGGGGATGCAAGGTTGTTTTTAAGGTTGTTTTTTTTCCATTCTTTTTTTAAATTAGTGCTTTAAAGATAAACCTTTGCTTTTAATCCTGATAAGAGTATTAAAAAATTTAAAGTAAGCACTGAAGCAAATCTAATAAGCAGGAATAAAGAGTCTAATATATTACTAAAGTATTCCTGCATGAGTAGTCTAAATCCTGATTTACGCTTCCGAAGCCGCATCTGGTCTACGGTGTTGTTAACATTTATACCAGTGGTGTGTATGTGTGTGTGTGTCGTTCTGCAATTACACTGAAAAACCGCTAGTTGGCGGTGGGGTTTTTATGACACTGAGCTGAGTCTCTTCGAAGACCTTGCTGGAGTTAACATGTAACGGTTACTTTTAATGAAATTACTGTAACGCAGACACCCGAGATGACATCAAAGGAGATGGTCAGTACGAGCACTGAATCGTAGAGGACGCAGAAGGGCGTATAGAGGGAGGAGCCGGAAATGCGATGCTACCCGGTGGACCGATCACAGTCACGGCGGTCTGCGTCACCGCGACTCGTAGTCACGTTTATGGAGAGGTCTATGTCAGACTGTGCCGTTGTACCCACAGTGTAGACCTGACTCAGAAGCATAAATCAGGCTTAAGTTGGTTTTATTATATTAATCACTAAATTAATAACTGCCGATATTTGTGGGCACCAGTTAACAAAGCCATGACTCGGCAGGAGCGTTGCCTATGTTGGGACGCTGGTGTTATCCGGTTGTTTGAATTGTATTTTCATGAAATGGTGTTGGATGAAAGTGACTAAATGGTGTTATGATAACGTTGGACACAATACGGCAAATAAAGTTTCACCCATTTTCCTCATTTTCCCAAAAGAAATGCAGATAATCTGTTCCAGCCACCTGAAAATTTTACAACATTGCGAAAAATCACGCAGCTTTTAAACGCATGCTGATGGCAACGTGGGCCGACTCTTTCGAGGTGAAGGAAAGTAGGGTAGATGACGTCGTAACCCAATTACAAATACAAGTCACTCGTCATGCAGTTTCTGCTGAATGAAGGCAGTAAAAGCGATTGACATTTACAGAAGACTTCAAGTACAGTACGGTGATGAGTCTCTTAGCCGCAGTAAAACACTTGAACGGTGCAAACGTTTTAAAGAAGACCGTACGTCTCTGAATGATGATCCTGGCCGAGGTGGCTCGGAACCCACTGCAGTCGTTCACGTGAACATTCAGCGAGTGGAACACCTGATCCATGAAACAGACTGATAACACAGAATCACAGAATTTCCATTAAAGGGGTTCCTGGGAGGCCAGCATTTCAGATATGATGCACGGCTCCGGCGTACTGGGAAAATGTTCTACCTTGATGGCGTCCAAGCACTAGTGAAACACTGGGATAAGTGCATTAGTGTATCAGGGGATTATACAGAGAAATAAAGAGTGTTTTTACTGTCATGACTTTGTTCTGTTATAATATGTGTATTATGAATTTGAGACGCTGCTTAACATACAGAACGCTCGGACTCTCTGAACAGCGCAGCCCGAATAGCATTGTGCACGATGTCAGTATTAAATCCTCACGACATGCACGTAACTCAACTCGGAGTTAATATTTCACTCGATGCCGCATGCCGGGCGAGATATAGCTTTGTTTGTTGAACCTCTCGACTGCTGCTCGCGAGATTGAGTGGCAGATGTGTGAACTCTGGAACAGCTTGACTGCGATTTTTTTTCTTTCTTTCTTCGCATTGATGTTTTACCAGCGGACACCAGAGCCCTACTTTGCAGTTATATTGAGACCCCCATGCCATCACTCAGCCGAGAGGGAGAGAGAAATGGAGTGAGAGAGAGAGAGAGAGAGAGAGAGAGAGAGTGTAAGTGGGGGAGAAAGAAACAAATTGCAGTATAAGGAGAAGGAAGAGGACGGTTCTCTCTTGCCTCCTCTGTGCTTCATCTTGCTCCCTCAGCACTTCTCTGTGATCAGAGAGCCCACTCACACTCTTCATATCAACTATACATCACACACACTTTCCCCCCATACACACACACACACTTTGAACATCAGATTGCTGGAAAGATCCCCTATATATATATCACACTCATACACCCACCACTTCGATAACACATTTTCTACTGTGTGCAGCACAAGTATTATATACCGAGTAAAGGAAACAACCTTTTACACTCTGAGGACAATTTTTAATGCTACCTTTGAATGTTTTTATGAATTTATACGGACAGTTAAAGAAAAAATTGGTCTCAATGTTCATGGCAAAGAGTCTGGATAGCTAAGCTAGAGACGTGCCGAAGCTTTGAGATGAAGGAATGAAGCGCCGCTGCATCGCTCACTTCAGGCAGAGACGAATTTCACCACCGGTCACCAGGTAGTCAAACTGCATTGTGGGTAATATAAGCAAAGTGAAAGTACATGAACATACCAGAATTTCATTACAAATTGTATATTGAAAGTGAAGTTACTTGGTGGTCGGTTGGTTACATCAATGTTTTTCCTTGCCACCGTCGCCGTCACCCTTGGCTTGCTCATCAGAGAAATTTCATTCATTCGTCTCATTATTATTATCTGCACATTTTTCTCACAAATCCACACTTCCAATTATTTTCTTTTCTATAATTATTATTATTATTATTATTTATTTATTTATTATTATTATTTTTATTTATTTATTTATTTTTTATTATTATTATAATTTTTTTTTTGTTAAATTTCTTTAATTTTTGTGAAGCTGCTTTGAGACAATGACCATTGTTAAAAGCGCTATATAAATAAAATTGAATTGAATTGAATTGAATTACATCTACATGCTGCCTGACACACCGGGTGACAGATATACTATATTTGTACATCCACCGTTTGTGTGGCAGTGATTTACAGGGTCGGGTTGCCAGATTGTATCAGGAACTTGCTCAAGGATCCGATCAGCAAGCCAGCTGTATCGGGGACTCGAACCAGGGAGCTCCCGGTCTGCAGTCCAACCCCTTATCACCGAGCTACCTTAATTTCCACCTTAAGTAATTCCACCTTAAGAACTTGCCTCAGGAATGTTAGATTAAATTTGAATGTCGAGGCAGCGCTGTACAAAGAATTGGAGCGCAATCCCATAATAGCGTGATACCCATGTTAGCTGACGGAGAGTAAGACCTCAAAACACAAAAATACTAATAAAACCAGAGCATTTACTACCAAAACTAATCACATAAAAAATACACAATACATAATTTAAAAAGGTGATGTTACCCAATATAAAAGTCATATAAAATTTGTTATATAAATATCAAAATTACTCACTTTAAAAAACAAAAAACCCACATTTTTTTTTATTATGCAAATTTTTTTTTTTTTAGATTTATCTTCATGGTCGCATATCCTGAACTTTGAGGCTTAATCAAGCAAATCAGAGTTCCCTCCTATTGTGACCTTATATACGAAGAGCCCCTCCCCCATCTATTTCATAAAATTTATGGTTAAAAGTATTTCCTCCAAATGAAAAAAATATGACTTTTTACTATTTAATTATTCAGTTTTTCTGAGAGAGACAAATGTCTCCGTATTCTCTCTGAGAGTTTGTGTGAAAACCTACAGTATGCAAACCCCGCCCCTCGTATCCTGACCTTAAACCGTATGTAATTTTTCATTTTTTCACTCGGCACGTTCGCTGGTCTCGCTTTCTCTCCGGACCCTGTCAGTCTCTCGACCTAAAAACAAAATGCCAGGACATAAATTTTACAAGGCTTCTCTGCTGCTGCTAAATTATTCAGTGAAAAATGATTATGTAATCATGCGCATGCGGCGGCGGCGGCGGACTGATCCAGATTGGTCTCAAACCGGCCAACGTCGCTGCCTCTTATTAAACCAGGTTCCAGCAGGAGTCTCAGGGAAGGCCTATTGTTTATTTAACCTTAATGCATTTTTCAGCAGCCATTTGTTTTGCTGATCCAACACTCTGCCGTGCACAGCGACCCAAACTTTACTGCTGACTGCCTGAAACAAGGGAAAAGGGAATTCGTTTCATTCCTGCGTGCGTCCCTTCTCGCTCTGAAGGACGTATGAGGAAATTACAAAATGTTCTTCTATAATTTGGAAAACTTTTGGCAGGGATTTTCCAGACATAATTTTAAAGAGTTTCATCAATTTACAGTGTTTCCAAAGAACTAGGACACAGGAAGTTCTCCTTCTTTTAAAAGCGAAATTTCGCTTTAATAACGTTACTCTGTGTTTCTCACGACTCATGAAGAAATTAACGTCTTCTCACACGGCAAAAAACGAGTTTTGTTTTAAACATGGTTTCATTGAGTTTGATGGCTGAAACACAATAAACTGTTTAAAAAATAACACAGATTCTCAAACCTATCAGCCGTAACATTAAAATCATGAACGTTAAAACCACCCAGGTTAGCAAAATAAGCCACGCCCACTAGGATAGGACTTATCCGGAACTCCATGGGTAGAATTATTTAAAATAACTTTTATGAAAAGACAAAAATATAGTTTTTTGAAACATAATCTTCTTGCTTTTCGATACATTTTGTCCGTCTGTCCACAAGCTTTCATATTCCCTCTTTAAAAAATGTTCTAGTCTGAGCTGTGAGCCGTGAATGGACGGCTGTCTTCACTTATTCATCAGAAGTGAATCTTCGTCTTCGTTACTGTACACACGCACTGAAGTAACACGTTCACACCTGAACAGCGGCGACCGGGGAGACTGGAGGCTTGAACAGAGAGCGCGGATATGACAGTGTGGCTGAGAGAAGGTTTAATATAACCGGAGTGCGGATAATTTTCGACTCACCCTTGGATTTACAGTATACGATTCGGTGGAGTCTTTCACTCACTCGCACTCAACGTTAACAGACGCTTCATCAGAAACCCTTGCCTTCTGCATTGCTGATAAGCCTTCCTGAAGCTCACCATTTGTTGAAGCTCAGAATGTGTGTGTGTGTGTGTGTGTGTAGGTGTGTGTTTGATGGATTGGAGAGTTCATCTCGCAGACGGATTACTAATGTGACCCTAACGAGCACGTCCGTGCATTTGAAAATGCTACACACTCTGCGTTCAGCTAGCATAATAACGATTCCTGCTTCGGCGGATTACTGGATAATGATGTTTGATAACGCCCTGGTTTGTGTGTGTGTGGGTGTGTGTGTGTTTGTGTATGAGGGGCAACTGGTGTGTGCCGACTAATGAGGATTGTCTCTGCAGGCTTATTTTTGAAAATGCTGAAGACAAAAGCCTTTTTTAGGGGGGATTTAAAAAGTCTTTGCAAATCTGTCGCGGCTCTCACACACGTGTAGCATCTAGAGTTACGGGAAGTGTGGGTGTGGCCTGTCCAGATTATATACCTGATATATAAACTACATGTGTGATACTGGTAGGTTTATTTATGTGTATATATTTAGGTGTATACTGTATGTACTGTACTCAGCTTAGCCGAACGCGCTGACGGAGCTAGCGACTGTACGTACAGGGGGAACGATTCAAGATCACATCTTTCGCTTTTTCGACACGCTGATTGTCGTCCCACGATGATTAATGAGCTCTTGTGTTTCTGTCGCTGTTTGAGTCGCTGCTAGTGTGAATGCAGGGTCAAGCGGGCTCAACGTTTCAGACTAAAACCATTAAAAAAACATACTGTACGTCTCATAATTTAAGGAAAAGAGATAGAATGAGAGGGACTGTGTGTGTGTGTGTGTGTGTGTGTTGTGGAGGATGGATGGACGGATGGATTCGGGCAAGTGAGAACTTGAGAGAGAAAAAGGGAGGAAGTGTGAGGAAGAAGAGACAGCAAGATTGTGTCGGTGGGAGGAATTACACTGTGTGAGTGACTAAGAGTGTGTGTGTGAGTGTGACTAAGAGAGCGTGAGTGTGTGAGTGTGTGAGTATTCAAGATGTGAGCGTCCAAAAGCACTAAATGGAGCAGACTTGCTCTTTCTATCACTGTGTGTTTTATATGAGACTTATTGCAGCCAGAGACTCCATTATCTTCTCCATTCCTGCCATCTCTCTCTCTCTCTCTCTCTCTCTCTCTCTCTCTCTCTCTTTCTCTCTCTCTCTTTCTCTCTCTCTCCACCCAAACGTCTCTTTATGATCTTCACTCGTTCGCTCTCTCCACCCAAAAGTAATTAATGCTCTAAAGCCCATTTACTACACTGAGAGCATATAATTCGTTTTCGAATCCTCCTCCTCCTCTTCCTCCTCCTCGTCATCGTTATCGCTCACCCTTTCGTTAGACGAAATCGAGAAACGGAGATGAGATTTTTTTTCTCTCCCATTTACGGGTAAGCGAAATAGCTCTTTAATTACCGATCCGCCACAGCTACTTCTCTCTCTCTCTCTCATACAAATATCAGTCCTTTTAGAAGAAAGGAAAAGAAAAACCACATGTATCGATTATTTATTCATTTATTTATTTATTTTCTGCACTAAGTAGGGACCGAAGACGGGCCCGGAATATTCTGCAGGCTTTATGATGTAGAAATGCGAGAGCAAGAGACAGTAAGCAAATTACTCCTTGTTTCAAGATTGTGTACAATTTGTAGAGAGAACAAATAATAAGAAGAGGAAGCTCTGACCATATATGGAATACATACTGTAGTACAGTACATAGCAGAAAGGGTTACATTTACAGGTATGTATGTAAATTATGAAAGTAAAAGATGATGACATAAAAGTAAGATATAAGGAAGGACTACACTGCTCAAAAGATAATAAAAATATGATTATATAAATAAAAACATGTAAGGGAAAACGTGTTTTAACTCGAACCTTTCAAGTCAAACCAGGACAGCATTCCCTTAACTTATACTTTTTAGTAAAACTTTTTACTATATAAAGATCTATAAATATTTACTGTATGAATTGTGACGGCAGGCCTAGAGCGCGCGCCTCTTACTATCTGCAACCCTCGTACTCAACCAAGCAGATAGAAATACAGCATGTGTTCAGCACCACGGTCAGCTCCACCTGAGCTCCACCGGGCGCCTGAACTCACTGTGGCCAGAAGCAGAACAGCACCGTTACATCCTGGTGTCAACAGCACACACAAAAAAAGGGACCAACCAACAACAGGATAGTGAGTAGAATATTCTAGATACATGGCTTTTGTTTTCTTCCTGCTTTTTGCAGAAACCAAGGATTCTCCGTGGAAGAAAACTGCAGAGGAGGGGTCTGTGCCTCAGGCTCGCTCCTTCCTCCAGGCCTCACCAATTGCACAATTGTTCTCGGAGGTCACAACAACGCTGCCTGCGTTAAAGAGTGACTTTCCTATAAGTCTTCGCCTGCTCCCTTCAAGGAGTCGCCACAGCGAACAATCCGATCCCCACGCACAACTTGGCACAGTTGGACTGGTACTTCATCCAGTGTATGAGCAGTGTATTTGGGCATTGAGTGGGAATTGATCCCGGGCCTTGTACATGGCAGGCGAGAAACATTCATGGCAGTATTTGTCATAATTAGTCATTGCTGGCAAGCTGCTATTGTATAAAAGGGATAACACACACTGGGCATGTTGTAATTGAAAAATAATCAACCTCACATATTCAATTTGCTGTAGAAGCCACGATATTTTCAAAACCATTACATTAAAAAAAGAAAATGAGCAACATTTTATCTGGTTCTACCAAATCCCACGCCACTAACATCACACCGGCAAACCCTGCACCGGGAACAGTTCGAATTGTCAAAAACCCTTCTTAACCAGATGCTTTTAGAAGCGGAACGAGCTCAACACCTCGTCTACTGCACCGTCAGAGATCAAGGCTTCTCCTCTTTGTCTCTTCCAGTCGGAAGCCGGATGAACTGGGAATACCAGCCGCCCGCGTGTCAAGTTATACATCAAACGCTAAACAGCGTCTCCGTCCCGACTCCGATAATCCGTTCCATTTCCTTTCAGACCTTCTCCAAACTACAGAGCCGTGGACGCTCCTGGGAAATAGCTGCTAATTAAAAAGGGTGATCAAATAGAAGCTCTAATTAAGTGTAAACTAATTTAAAGTAAAAAAAAAATACTGTCCTGTAATTAATTTACAGTCGGCCACACATGGATCTGAGAGAGAG
This sequence comes from Channallabes apus, assembly GCA_030522415.1. Taxonomy (NCBI): domain Eukaryota; kingdom Metazoa; phylum Chordata; class Actinopteri; order Siluriformes; family Clariidae; genus Channallabes; species Channallabes apus. The sequence continues at coordinate 2,552,732 of CM060126.1, read as the reverse complement.
AAACAATTAGCTGAAAAATGGAGGGAAATTCCTGTCCACTCGTTCTTCTCATTGTCTCCAGTGGTTTTAGCCTGAGGTGGGGTTTGTTGTAGCTGTTGTTTTCTTTATTAATTTTTAAACTGTTTCTTAATATTATATGGGAGTTTTTGTTTTATTTTTTTTTTATAAAAGTACACAAAAACAATGAGCAAGATTTTGAAATTCCTTGTACAGTAGTCGATGATGTCATGATGACCGTTTCAGCACCTGACCCACCAGCAGCTTGGTTTAGACGCTAGAAAGCTCAAACGCTTTAACTCATATCCCTTCTTCTTTCTCTCCCTTTTTCCCCTTACTCTTTTCATCCTGCACTATGAACAGCATCCCTGTATCAGCTGATTCTCCATTCTCATCTCCAGAAAGTAAAGCGGTAAAACATTCCATGCTGTGCACTTATAGAAAACTAATCCACGACCGCATGGTGTGATGAAGTGGACGTCCTGTTATCACCCTGACATTGACTTGATTTTCGATAACAGAATGTCTTTTTATGCCTCTTATACAGTCTGGACTACTTTGTATCAGAAGCAACTAATCTGAACAGGAAGCATTGACCATATAAGGAATGGCACACTCATTTTCCATATGTTTATAGTTACATTTTTATATACACGGATCAGCCCTGACATTATGACCACCCGCATAATATTGAGTAGCCCCCCCCCTACTTGCCATGAAAACAAAGATACACTGTTTTTGACACCTTTCTATTGGAACCACCTTTAACCTTTACCTTAACATGATCTACACTAGGTCTTCTATTGGATCGGACTACACGGGCCAGCCTTCACCATGTGCATCAAAGATCCTTGGCCATACATGACCCTGTCACAAGTTCACCGGTTTTCCTTCTGTGGATCACTTTTAGTATGTCCTGACCAAGGAACATCCCGCAAGACCTGCAGTTTTGGAGTTGCTCTGACCCAGAGGTCTAGCCATCACAATCAGGCCCTTCTCACAGTAGTTACATTTCCAATATCTTGTAACCAGGGCAGCTGGCACTGCGAGGGGTATATTAGACAGCAAGTGAACCTTTTTCCTGAAGTTGATGTGTTGGAAGAGAAAAAATGACAAGAATAAGGATTTGAGTGACTTCGACAAGGGTCAGACTGTGATGGCTAGACGTCCGGTTCAGAGCTACTCCAAAACTGCAGCTCTTGTGGGATGTCCTTTGGTCAGGACATACCAAAAAGTGATACACGGAAGGAAAACTGGTGAACTGGCGACACACATTTTGTCATGTATGGCCAAGGTTCCCGGATGCACATGGGGAGTGAAGGGTGGCCCATGTAGTCCGATTCAATAGAAGCGCTAGTGTAGATCAAATTGATGAAAAGGTTAATGCTGGTTCTGATAGAAAGAAGTCAGAACAAACAGTGCGTCACTGCTACGGTGGTAAAAGGGACGACCTACTAAATATTAGTCAGGTGGCCTTTACGTGATAACTGATCAGTGTATATACAGTATTTCTCAAAAATCTAGGAAACATGTTCCTGTTCTCACTTATGTTAGAGCAGCACCAGCTTCTCTTTGATCAAATGAGTGCGTTGATATACATCTGTAATCTCAGCAGTTCCTGACCAATCAGAACGGAGAATGCAACGACGGCGCTGTGGTTTAAGACGATCTTTTTTTGCGCATCAAGACTGATGATAAGTGTGAATGATAAGTTCCCTCTCTCTCACACATTCTCCCTTGACATTTTTCTTCTCCAAAGAAAAGATGTGCTAATGGAGGTGAAGGGTTGGCGAGCATCACTTTGATCAAACATAAAAAGCTGTCGAGAAGCAGTGAAACAGTGTGACGCTCAGCGTAATGTAGTTTTTTTTTCTGTCGCTATTCACATGGTTATGGTTATTTCCAAAGAAAATTAGATAAACAACAAATAAACCGCCTGATTCAACCCGGGAAATCAGCAAGTAAATGCTACGCAGGGGATTTAGCGATTCATAAAAGGTTCAACTTTAACCCTTAATTTTGTTTTGTTGATTTAAATAAGTGCTAATCGTGCAGATCTGTTCACTAAGCTATTTTATCAAGTTAATCCATCTCATGTGTCACCGTGTACGAGTCAAACCTCCAACTCTAGCCTTATGCTGTACAATGTATTGGCACCCCTGGACCCCATCCATCAGAAAAAGGAAATGAATTACGGTGAGCCGGTCCAGCCTCAAATACTCAATATACAGAATGAATTAATTAAGGCTATAAAAAAGATGTTTCACTACAATTAGGTCAGACCCAGGACTACAACATGAATTCTAACACACCTGAGAGTCTTTGAGAAGTACAGTATACACCGTATGTGACTTGCTCCAGCATCATTACCAAGGCTTTCAAATACCCCTATCTCACCTATGCGGTTTCGGGCGATGGCCGTAAATATGGTTCATTATGATTCACCGTGAGTTTTTGGCGTTGTGAGTACATTTCCATCTTTCAGCGCGAAAAATGAAACATGTTTAATTTTTTTGGCGGGCCTCGCTGAAGTTTGCGGACCATGGCGAACTTCAAGGAATGTCAACGGAACGTCAGCGGGCAATCGCGGCAACTCACGGTGCCCGACACCGCATCTCACCGTGAGTCAAACCGCATAGGTGAGATACGGGTATAAACCTGAATGATTCTTCGCATTTTGACTTTATTTGTTTTTCCTCATTGAGTTTAGCCTGATCCAGTTTATGCTCGTTGTACAGCGCCCGACTCTTGCCTGTTTCTTGGAATTTAGATTTTGGTTTACCTCTGCCGGTATTGATTAACTTGTATGGAACGATATCGCGGACAATATTCAAATGCAATTGATGAACTGAATTAATATCAAACTGAATATTGCAAAGGGAAGGGTTGTAGTTATTAGCAAGGATAGAGTGCATTGTGGTACAGTTGGTATTACATTTTCTAAATGCTAAGTTTCTATAGCAAAAAAGTTATTGAATTCTGTTGATTTGTCATTTTTTGCAACTCATAATAGACTGTACCAAAGTGCAGTCATTTTCATACATATCTTTACAATAATAATAATAATAATAATTTTAATAATAAAAAAACACCCCAACTCTCATTTAACAAATTATCTGTTTTATTGGCACAAGAATTGTCTGTGTAATCATTTATTTTAAAATGTACATTGAAATATTTATTAGTCAATTAAACAAACAAATAAATAAACAAATAATCCATACTGTAGCCTAACAGTGTAATATATTTGATGTCCTGTGAGGTATTTCTCTGTAATCTTGTGTATTCTTCTGTAAATAAACGGTTGGGTCTTGCACTTTTTCGACGGTCCCTTAGTGACTCCATCGGTATAAAGCGCCGGTACGCAGCGTTTCTGAAAGATTTAGCTCCAGCAGGCTGTAACAGGAGAAGATCTAAAAATATTTTATTTGTAAAAACTTCTCTGTCCACTCCAGAGCAAGAAAATATGTGATTTGTCATTTCTGTGTGTTTATTTCTTGATAAACAAATGAGATAATCTCGGTTCACCTCCAGTGCTCAAATATCCCCCTCTTGGTCGGCGAGTGCGAGTGACGTCACTCCCCATACAATCCCGCCCCACAGTATAGACCCGCCCCTGACGCTGATTGACAGGTTTCTGTGTAACGTGTTGGAAATGCAATTGCAAATGGATTAGCGATTGCGTTTGAATTTTGGCCGGCTTGACGCGCGGCGCAGAGAAAGTGAAAAAGCAAACGTGGTGATTGATTTTGATATTTAAATATGACAGGTTCATGACGTGTAAGACCTGGGAAATACAAATGCAAATGGACTTTGTTTTTTCATTTGAAATTTGGCAGTCAGTGTGCGCTCGCAAAGGCGAATCAGCAAACGGTAATGCAAAGTTTGCAATTGCATTTGAATTATGGCACACTTTGTGCGTCCACATATGGGAAACGCAATTGCAAATGCATTCGAATATTGTCCGCGATATCGCTCCATAAACTTGTTTGTTAACTGTATGTTAATCAATATCTTAACTGCACTTGCGTTCTCTGAGTTCTTAAAAAAAAAAGCATCTCATGGCCATTGCTTTCAATTTAATACAAGTATATTCCGGAATTTCATAAGTAATACAGTCCATGGCCTCTAGTTAATATATTTGGTAGAAATAGGTGTCATGGAATTTAAAATTTAAGCGCAAAAAACACTTTTTAGTCATGTTTAGACGTTTATAGATAAATCTCTAGTGATTATGAAAATGACGTGGGAAAAAATAATTCCCTTATTTTTTCTTTTCCCCCCATTTTTAGTATTGTTTAAATAACCACCTAGATTTCCCCCCTGATGTGACCACATATAAGAAAATCCCCTCCCCCAGTGAGTTGCTCAGCTCTTTTGTTCTCTGGAGGGGCGTGGCTCAACAGGACGTGATTTGCATAAACGATGAAACAGGTAAAAAAAGGTGCTTTATCTCATTATCATTATCTTTCAGTATTAACTCTCTCTCTCTGGCAGAGCTCTAAGACCTGTATTAACATATTAAAGAAACATTTATATTCTGACCTCAGATGTATTTCATCCTTGCTCAAAATAAAAATAAAATTACAAAGATGAAATGCTCTCTAGTGCAGTAACCCAGGGCTGCCGTACTTCCTTTAATGCATGCATCATATTATTAAAAGCATCATATTATTAAAAGCATCATATTATTAAATGCCGGCGTTTTTTAATGTGGTTCATGAGATTGTGATCGACCCTGTTAAAAACAGCACTTTAAATTACACGTCTCTGATTTGAACAGATACTATATTTACTTCTGTGTGCCGTATATTGACAAGGCATCAGTTTCTAACGAACTCGGAACTGTGTGACATAATGACGGTTTTCAGCATCATAAGTACGACCTTTGTATCTTTAATCCGTGCGATGAAACGCACTAATATCTGATTCAGCTCCCGGGTGTCGTCGGGGAACGCGACAGGAACGACGCGTTTCTCACCGCATAATTACTATCATTTCAGTGTAACTCCCAGACACTTTTACATGGAAAAGCAGAAACACTACAAGTATCTGCTGTTAAATCTCAGACCATTTCAAAGGAAGAGCTGATCTCGGATCAGGCTGAGCTTTTACAAATCCTGCAATTTCTGCTTTGATGATTACGATGAACTTAGAAAGCTACGCGTTTATTATTATTTTAATTAAGAATCTTTGTGTTGAAAGCTGGGGTAGAAGACTAGGTTTGTGTTACTTCAGGGAAAAATAAATGCTGGTTTCGAAAGAACAGTGTGTAACGGCTCCACAACACTGACAATAACAAGAGTGTTGACTCTCAGGTCTGGAAGAACTGTGCACAATGTGAAAAAACTAAAAAGTAAGAGGGAAAAAGTACAAAATTCTAAAAAAAAAAAAAAGAACTAAACTAACTAAACTGAACTCAAGAACTATTTGCCCCCTTCCTGATCTTGATTATTAAATTTTTTTTGCATATTTGTCACACTCAAATGATCTTCAAAGACATTTTAATATTACACAAAGCTAACTCGAGTGAATACAAAATGTCGTTTTTAAATGGTCATTTCCTTTATTATTAAGGGGGGAAAAGCTGTCGAAACCTGGCACTGAGTCGTTCACATCGCTGTGGAGGAATTTTGGCCCGCTCTTCTTTGCAGAATTGTTTTAATTCAGTCACACTGGAGTGTTTTCGGCCGGGCCGTCTGCTCCTTCGGTATTTTCTGGTGGAGTTCAGAATTCATGGTTCCATCAAGTATGGCAAGTCGTCTAGTCGTCTCATCTGAAGCTGCAAAGCCCCAGACCATCACACTGACACCACCATGTGTGACTGTTGGTATGATGTTCTTTTTATAAAACGCTGTGTTTTACACCAGATGTCACGCCTTTTATCTCATCATTCTACAGGAAAAAAAATATGTCTTGGGGATAATCAGGATATTTGGGTAATTATTTTTTGAACAGCTTTTTAGATGGATGGATGGATGGATGGATGGATACTTTATCAATCCTGAAGAAAATTCCAGACATCCCGCAGCAGTAGAGACAGTAATTTAGAGACAGGTCTATAGACGTGATTGTACACTGTATATCTTAGATACAGTCAGTAAACAGTACACAGGGTGAGAATGTGAGAACTGAGCAGAAGTGCAATACTATGGAGAAAAAAACTACAAGATATATAAGAAGCATATAGTGTAAATAAAGCATATGAATCAGCAATTTAAAAAATAATAAGTGAAATGAAGTTAATTGCAGTGAAACCTTGATGTGACATTTTATGTGACAAAGTGACAACAGATGCAAATTATAATAATTGTGCAAAGTACAGCACGAAAGTGACAAATTTACCCTTAATAAATGAAATCATCATTTAAAAACTTCATTTTATATTCACTCAGGTTATCTTTGTGTAATATAAATTTTTTTTGATGATCTGAATCATTTAAGTATGACGAATATGCGGAAAAAAAAGGAAGGGGCAAATACGTTCATATATATATATATATATATATATATATATATACATACACACACTACCGTTCAAAAGTTTTAGAGCACTTTCTAACTCCATGATCGTTCCTGATTTTTATTTCTTTCTACATTGTAAAGTTTTGCTGAAGGCGTCCAAAAAATGCATGAATCTCCTTTGAACAGTTGATATTGAGATGTTTCTGCTACTTCTGCTCTGTAAAGACTTCATAACGCCTCTAATCTGAGCTCCTGTTAATTGGTCATTTTTCAGGCTGATAACTCTAAATGAACTTCTCGTCTGCAGCAGAGGGAGGTTTTGGTCTCGTCCTCCTGGGACGGCCTTCATGAGAGACAGTTTCATTATGGTGCTGGACGGATTCTGCAAATGCACTTGACACAATACTGTTCTTGCAGGAACTATTACAGAAAGGCCGACCTCTGTGTCTTACAATAACAACTAACTGCTGTTTTTCTTGTTGTTACGTAATTACGTAATTCCATATGTGTTATTTTATAGTTTTGAAATCCCAAGTATTGTTGTAGAATGTAGAAAATAAATCACTAAACATGGTAAACGGTAGTGTATATATATAAAATGTCGGTAAAACCAACATTCCGATTGGGTAACCACTGTAAACTGTATACACTCAGCAAAAAAAGAAACGTCCCTTTTTCAGGACTGTGTATTTCAACAATAATGTTGTAAAAATCCAAATAATTTTACAGATCTTCATTGTAAAGGGTTTAAACAATGTTTTCCATGCATGTTCAATTAACCATAATCAATTAATTAACATGCACCTGTGGAATGGTCGTTAAGACCTTAACAGCTTACAGAAAGTCGGCATTTAAGGTCACAGTTGTAAAAACGCAGGACACTAAAGAAACTTGTCTACCGACTGTGAAAAACACCCAAAGAAAGATGTCCAGGGTCCCTGCTCATCTGCGTGAACGTGCATTAGGCATGCTGCAGGGGGACATGAGGACTGCTGATGTGGCTATAGGGCAATAAATCGCCATGTCCGCACCGTGAGACGCCTAAGACGGCGCTACAGGGAGACAGGAAGGACAGCTGATCATCCTCGCAGTGGAAGACCACGTGTAACAACACCTGCACAGGATGGGTACATCCGAATATCACACCTGCGTGACAGGTACAGGATGGCCACAACAACTGCCCGAGTCACACCAGGAACACACAATCCCTCCATCTCACAGCAAGAACTGACAAATCTGGTCCAGTCCATGAGGAGGAGATGCACTGCAGTACTTCAAGCAGCTGGTGGCCACCAGATACTGACTGGTACTGACTGATTTTCAGCCTCCCTTCATTCAGGGACACATTGGGAAACATTTTTACTTTATGTCTTATGGTGTCGACTCTTTTAGTGTTCATACAAATATTTACACATTAAGTTTACTGAAAGTAAAAACAGTTGAAAGTCAGAGGACGTTTCTTTTTTTGCTGAGTATATATGTGCCTTCTGTCTATACAGTATATATAAAACAATTAAAATAAAGTTTAAAAACTTCCACCTAAATTTATGTCTATCTAGTTTAGGGAAAAAGTACGTACGGTATATGAATTTCTTTATCAGTTGGAATTGTGGCATGTAAAAATGACAAGGATATAAAAAAATCTTTAAACAATATTAAAGCTGCAGGTTGAATTTAAGAAAAGATCTGATGTTCCTGCTGGTCCTCAGATCCTGCCTTCTGTCCTGAAGTTAATAAACTCTCAGATCTTTATCAGGTTGTGAAGTAAGAACGGATCAATGATGAATGAAAAAAAGAAAAAAAAGAGCTACAAAGTCTGGCACTTGGATGGAGATGCGTCAGAAAGATAATTCCTCTCTGTGTGTTAGGATTTGAAAGGAAGCGGGCGATTGAGTATTTCAATCGCAATTCGATTGTTTCCGTTTATTCTCCATCCTG